>CM019176.2:71262171-71570564 GCA_009739505.2 Apolygus lucorum | reverse complement strand
GAAAGATTATAAAGATAAGGAGTGTATACATGAATGAAATGTCAAATTGAATTCAACTCAGTTTGGGCTGGGGGACATCCGAAATTTACAACAGCTAAAAGTGTTACAGGACCAGGTTAAGACGATACCGAAAAACAACTCTGTAATTATTATGCAAAATTCTCTGAAATCAAATCATTATTTCTCGTTTTTTCCCGAAAAACATGGGGTTTTTTATTGAGGTTAGATACACAGACAATGCTTACCGCTCGATTAAAATGAACTTTCATTGCTCCGAAACTGCATGAACAGCCAAGAGTGGTTTACCTGAAACAAAGATACATATTTTAGTTTATGTAATTCTGCTGATTGGAGTGCATTTAGATGCAAATTGATTGGGGTTTGAGGTAACGTCATCGGGCGAGAACATCTATCTCTATAAAGCATCATCAATATTCAACGGGCAAGTTAGTTACCAGGGAGGCTGGTCCGGATGGTCGAAGTCCCGCAAATGATTGAGTTTGGCAAATTTCAATACAACAGCAGTAAAGTGATTAGTTCAAGGGTTTTCTGTGATTAACCCGATAAATGCAACCGCGAACCCGCCTTCATCTACCAATACAGCAGGTATTTACTTATTGAATGTGAAGTTACAACATAGAAACAGTATTGCACTCAGTCTGCGTCCCTTTGGATGAGGAATTGGATGTTCAATTCCTTTCTATTTCGTAGAACAGTTTCTTTTCATGTGTTTAATTTGTATTTTTCACGTTCAACTTATATTTATTTGCCCCCTCCCTTGTAACCAATAACATTTCTAGCGCCCAAATTGATCAGCATTAAAAATCCATAATCTACAATACAAAATTTTATTCCTCCACCCAACTCTCCTTTCCAAGACGTCTCATGGACTGCTCGTTGAGTCAACATTGGCGGAAGCAAACAATATGAAAAGCTTCGAAGGAGAGATTCACCATTTACCAAAGGGCTCATTATTGACAATCAACAGGTTCCTTGAGTACCATGGAGAAGTCAGTCGTAATTCTAGAACCCTCGAGAATTCATGCTCTTCTCTCCCCTCTGATCTTGTCAACCCTCTCACGTCTGTACAGCGCACGACACGAACGCGGAGCGCTTAAATTACGTTCAGCTGACGAGAAGAGAAGGGGGATCTAGTCGACATTTGAAACACGTCTAATCTTTGTGGATATTATGCCTTGGAGAGAGCACATTATAACAAATGGAGCCGATGTGTTCTATTATAATAATGTGTCCTAGTTTCTCAAAGTCCTTTCTATCACAAATTCAACAATGCTAGAACGAGTTCTGTGAGTTGAGACGTTGGGAATTCATTACGGAATTAGTTGATGTAAAAATTATTGGATGGAGATGCAACGTGATCTCCACGATAATAAAATTCTACTGCATGAAAATAAAATACAATTTGGTAAATCAGCTAATGTTTGATTAGTCTTCTTTTTCACTGAAATTCAATCCCGATTCAGATTCATCAAGTAGAACGAAGAAATTCCCTGACGGATCAACAGCGTACTCACAACTGAAAAGTCATTCTGGCAAGATTGAGAATAGAAACATTGACAGATCATAATCTTCTCGTTGAATCTCCATCGTTTCTTCTCCCAATAACGAACATTCCAAGGAATTTCGGTAAATATTGAACAACGGATCAACCAGACTGGTAGGCCTTTTTATCACCTCGAAGACCTGTCTTTATTTGAGTTCATGACATGAATGTTGAGAACAAATACCCTGAGTGGTTGAATGCATTCAAATAAAGAAAACAAGCAACCCGCGGTATAGTGTTTCTGCAATGTTTTGGTCCTCCCTTAAAAACTTTGAGGAAATAAACGGCTGGACATACAGAGCTCTGAGTAGTCTCATTCGATCATGAACATTTCGATCTATTTTAATTAGAAATAAAAAACATACTCTTCTATCGAGGGTTTTCGAATCAGGGCGTTTTTTTAATCCATCATCCCCTATGTTTCAAACTTTAGCATTGATCGAAAGAACCAAAAGCACTGCGGCACAACGAGACCCCAAATGTGATGGGAGAGCGGGAGGGGGATTTTGTCTGATCCCAAAGACTCTTTGAAAATAGTAATCCAAAACAGCAGGGAGTTTTCAAACTAACAACAAATAACAGGAATGTTGGCTGGATCTCTTGGTGGGATATCAAGGCTGCAAACTGAATATATTTCCTTGATTAGTTACTAAATATCTGTGGTGGTTCTTAAAGATAAATCGATGACCCCTTTCACGACATATCCTCACATTATTAGCCGATCCCCCTCTCAACCATTTATAGTGTACTCTAAATAAATTTTGTTTATTCTAAATAAAAAATCAAAGCATTTGTCCAAATAACGAAATTGAACATGTCATTTAAAAAACCCAATACTCGTATTTTATTACATGTACTATATACTACCTCACTACCTACCTACCTACTTACACTAATTGTTCAGTTAAAATTAGTGTCATAAAAACATAGGAGTGCTTTATCAAATGTTGAAATTGTTCTACTATTTTGTCACAATCATGTTTGATGTTCATTAAATATTGAAATTGTTCATAGTGTAGTATTTTGTCACAATCATGTTTCCTACGACTGGAAGGCAATCTTTGCATTCACATAACTTACCAACTATTTTACAACCTATTTGTGAGTCTTTTGCTACAGTCGATTCAAAAGAACAAAATTATAAATATTTTGATGTCCCTGACCCTTCCTCTATAATTTTTGAATACGTTATTATACAAAATACGATATAATAAATTAATAAAATGCTTATTTAGTTTCTGTTTTTACAGGCTAGAGAATAGAACCTAGGCTGATGATTTAATTTTATTCTTTTATGTAGGTTTATCTTACAACAATAAATTAACCTATTTAAATACATAATTCTACCTAGTTACCGTTCAATAACTGGTTACGTCCAGGATTGAATTTAAATTCACGTTACGAAAACACAGAAAAAGTTTTTTTTTCCCAGAAAAACCGATTTAGTTTGCTGCCAATGGGCTAGCGGAAGGAAGAAAGGGGACATGAATATGGTAATTTAATCTACATACGAGTCGCCCGGTACTTCACAAACAAACCCTAAAAATTTTTGCTGAACAGGGAAGCTCTCACTTCAATATACATAATTTCTTTCCGTCCACAGAATAAAAACAATCGGATTCATGAAATTTTGATTTAAACTTCCAATCAGAAATCGAAAAACAAATTATTTTTGACAAATTTGTCATTTTCAACAATAATCCGTTCCCCTTTTGTGATGATTCCTAACAGACATTACATTGATGCTGACTCTAAAAAAACGACATTAATTTTTCTTCAACAATGAGCTGATTTTTCGTACCTAATTCTAGATTTCTCATCATTCGATCAAAAAATCTACTTTTTAATAATGTACGTATTCCAAGGGACATATTGAACAAGGATTACTTCTTTCAAGATCAACCAGTTAATGATAAAACATTTTTCTACTAAACAAATTGGTTTCATTTAATGTAATTTAGTTTGTATGCTCAAGAAGTGACTTAATGGCCAATGGCATAATGGGAAAAGCCGTTTATCAGTTTGGTTTTTCCCACATTTCTCTGGCAATTATTGTTCGATTTTGATGATTCCAGCGGCAATCTTTTAGTTTTTCAATTTCCTCCACCCATGCACTAATGAATTTCAAAAATCCTTGAACATTCCAAATTTAGGTACAACTTCTAAAGTTTGAGCCCTTCAATTTAGGGAAATACTAACCCGGAACGAGGAACGAATGGATACCGACTGAGACCCCGCCATCTCATGGAATCAGATTAAACCCACAGCTATGAACCGAAGGCGGTGGACAATTTTCAAATCGGCACTATGCACCTCTAACTCGGTGCTATAGCAACCAAACTAACCAAACTAACTGGCACAAAAATAGTTCATTAAAATCGAAAGGTAAATTGATTATATTCCCTTAATTTCCAAGCTTGGGGTTTCCATTAGAAAGCCTCAATAGGAAAAGAAGTATAGAAAAATCGGGTATTTCCTCATTCACCTCTCCCCAGGCAAATTTCGATACTCTGATAAAGTTGTCGAACAAAGAAAGGAACACGCAAGTAACTGGTTGAGTATGAATGAATGAATGAATGAAAACATATTTTTATTTACAACAATAATATCATCTTTACAAATTAACAATATGATGGGCTTTGGTAATTCACCGTCAGCCGGAGTTCACCACTTAATGGGTTTAACTGATAGTTTATTTTCTATTGTTATTAAATACACTTGTTGATTGTTTTGCTTCTTGTTAATCATAATTTTGATTATTACTTGTATGCATGTTAATATTATTATTATTATCTATGTATTTTAATTATTGGAACGATTAGTTATGTAACAAGTTAAATTAAATAAATAAATTTAGTTAAATTAAATTGGAGAACAATATTTTGCAGCATTATACAACTGGTTGAGTATTGAGGACTAGACAGCTCGCTAGAGATGATGTCAGAATTTGCCTTATTTTCTGTAACCCCCCCCCCCCCCCCGTTCACCATCCCTAAACTCCAATTTCGAAATTCTGGCTACGTAGAGCACAACTGCATTGAACTCAGCTCCGAACAAAAAATAACCGCTCACAAGTACACAACATTATGCATCCGGCGACGAAGTGTACGATTAGATATGTGGATTTCCACGTCGAACAAGAAAAGAACCACGCAACCTGGTTGGAGAATGAGGCCTGGGGAGAGTACAAGATTTTGTCACTTACATACACACACACGTGTATAGGTACCTACGAGTATAGATCACACACTGACTTATACCTACTTTTTTGTTGTCGCTGATTTGGATTCAGAATGGTCTAAAATGGATTTGTATGAGGTGTTTTGTTTTCTCCATTGAGTGTTGAGTTTCCTTCACCCCAGATTTATCGCAATAGGGGACGTCGTAAAAACGGCTAGTTATTGGGAGCTTGTATTTACTCAGCTGATCAAGGAGGCCCATTTCTTGTACCGTCAGTATTACTTCGCCTGAGTATGTAATGATCTCACGTGTCTCTTGACATTAATATCCAAACTTCAAACTAAAGAATCCTGTTTTCGTGCATTTTCTTAAAACTTTAATAATAAATCAGAATAGAGATAATATTTTTGTTATGGAATAATGTATTTTATCCAGGGATTGGAGAGATTCAAGATAAGAATTGGAATGAGGGGTACAAAGCATAAGCATATACTGGATCTCTGATGATGAACTTAGAATGCTGGAGAGTTCGGAATCAGGCTTAATCATGATGCTTTGAGTGTACGTAGTTGAGCTTCCTCTGATCAAGCAGAATCTCCAATGGCCTTCTAATGCGCTTTTAACTTTGTCAACATCTGTTAATGATACGGAGCACGTGCGGAGGCAGTCGTGTCCGTTCATTAGTGATCCTCACGCTAACAATGCTCTTTACGCGGTCATTAGAGACGGTAGAAGGCGAACGCTACCGCCCTTCCACTACGTCACTAGTGACCATTTCTATTCTGAGCCATAGCTGTGCCGTTCAGAGGTCAGGGCATTCAGCTCGGTATCTTCTATCTCTCCATTTCACGCTCTTCAGAGGGGAGCTTACTGGGCGGATCATAGCCCATTACTCCATTCCTCGATCTCATGGGATTCGATAGAATATCTACTGCCTACTTCAACAACGCGTAACATTTAACACACAGTTAGTACACCCTTACGCAGTAAGGTCCATAAGTACGCATTTTTAGCTTGAACAAAACAAACAACTTTATACAATATAACGTAGTAAGTAACTACAAAACAACGTATAAAAAGTATAGTATTTAAATTATAATCAACCATTTT
Organism: Apolygus lucorum; assembly: GCA_009739505.2. NCBI lineage: Eukaryota > Metazoa > Arthropoda > Insecta > Hemiptera > Miridae > Apolygus > Apolygus lucorum. The sequence continues at coordinate 71,564,710 of CM019176.2, read as the reverse complement.
TTAAGGAGAAAAATCAGAAATACTAACTCCTAGCAGCAGACTGGAACGCAAGACACCGGATGTGGAACTGTGCCCGAAAAAACAAATACGGAGAAATTATCTTTGAACTCGTCACAACAAACCAAATTCACATGATTTACCCAAACGAGCCCACTTACCATCCTATAACCCCCGATCGAACTCCTAGCACAATAGACTTTGTGCTCACAAACCACCCCCATTTTATCCGTAATATGCACACTGAAACTGAAGGTGGTAGCGACCACCTCCCAGTACTATTTAACAAAACAACTTCAACCATTGCTAAAAACGAACAACAACCACGCTTTGATTATAAAAATGCAAACTGGAAACTATTCAGAGAGCTAATTACCGAAACATGTAAATCAGCTACCCCCGAATTAAAATCAAGAGACCAAATTGACAGTTCCATTGAAGAATTCACTAAAGTATTACTGAGTGCACTAGAAAATGCCATCCCAAGGGTCACCACGATTCCGCCCGTATTAACATTACCACCTGAAATTAAACAAGCCATTCGGGATAAAAACAAAATCCGTCGGTGATGGCAAAACTACAGAATCGCGAGCGATAAACAACTGTTTAACCACATGCAATGGAGGATTGACCTAGCAATCAATCATTGGAATCAAGAGAAATGGGATGACAAGCTCAGTAAAATCAACCTACACGATCAATCAATCTGGAAATTAACTAAATATTTCAACACACAAAACCAATACACCATACCGGTCCTCAAGAAAGGTGATCAAATCGCATACTCAGACGAGGAAAAAGTAGAACTTCTCGCTAAACAATTCATTGACGTCCATATAGAAGCACACGCCCGTGGGAACAAATCACTATCCGAACAAATAACCTCAGAAGTCAATAAATTAATCCTCTCACCATCAACTCCTAGTGGGCAAAATATAAAATTTACATCCCCAAAAGAAGTCCGAAAAGCCATTTCCCGAACTAAAAACAATAAAGCACCTGGGCATGACAATATCCAAAACTTGGCACTGAAAAACCTCCCAAAAATCGCAATAGTTACCCTCACAAATATATTTAATGCATGCTTTAGGTCCTCCTACTTCCCCAAGCCCTGGAAACTCGCTCAAATCACCCCAATTCTAAAACCGAATAAAAAATCCAATGAACCAGCTAGCTACAGACCCATTAGCCTCCTCCCTACCATGTCCAAATTATTCGAACGGATCATTGCCTCCCGCCTCAAAACTGAAACTGAATCAAAAGAAGTGATCCCAAACACACAAATGGGCTTCAAAAATTATCACGCCACCACTCACCAACTTGCCCGTGTCACCCACACTATCAGGGAAAACATGGAGAGGAAATGCACAACTGCCATGGTACTATTGGACAGCGAGAAGGCCTTTGATTCAGTTTGGATCGAAGGTCTCATTCACAAATTATATACCACTAAGATCCCCCTCGGCCTTTGCAAAATTATTCACTCTTACCTTTCCGACAGATATTTCCAAGTAAATTCCAAAAACATAACATCAAAAAAATACCATATTCCTGCAGGAGTCCCGCAAGGTTCAGTTTTGTCCCCCACCGTTTTCAACATTTTCATTTCGGAAGTGTTTAATTGCATCCCACAAAACGTCAATATAGCTGGCTTTGCCGATGACCTGGCCCTATACACTTCCAGCTCATCAGTAGAGAAAGCATGCAATAGACTTAAAAACGCGGCCACCCTCATTATACAACACCTCACCAAATGGAAAATTAAAGTTAACACATCCAAAACCGAAGCCATCCTTTTTACCCAAAAACGCAACATACCCAAAGCAATCAAAATTAAATCAGACACCATTAATTTTTCCCCCTCAGTAAAATACCTCGGACTACACCTTGACAAACTTCTAACATTCAGAGAACATATACAGCAGACTAACAACAAAGCCTTAAGCAAACTAAGTAGATTCTACCCCCTTTTCAAATCCCACTCCCTAAATCAGAACATGAAACTTTTAATTTATAAAACAATCATCCGCTCGACCATAACTTACGCCTCACCAATATGGCACACAACAGCCCACACTCATCTCCATAAACTCCAGATTACCCAAAACAAATGTATCCGCTTAGCAACAAATAGCCCCCTCCGCACCAACCTTGAAACCCTTCACTCACACCTCCAGATTGATCCACTTCACATTCACATTCAAAAATTTGCCGACAAATTCCGTTCTTCCTTACCAGTGCATCAAAACCCCCTCCTCCACAAAGTTCAAACTTCAATAAAAACCCCGTTGGGGGTCGTGGCGAGTTAGGACCCCCTAACTCTCCGTCCAGTAAATACCTGTAAATATTGCAAGACTGTAAATAGTGTAAATAGCCCAGTAGTGTAAATTGTATATAATCCCCCCATTAGTTTTAAGTTAGATAGTCATTTTGAAATTATAAAATATGTTGTAAGGTTTTTTCTTCCTAAAATTTTCCTTCAATCGAAGCCACTCTCTTATCTTACAAACTTTACTTACCCTTATTAAATTACTTAAAATAACTATTTAGACATAAGAAACCTACACTGGTTGGAAATGTTAACTATCAAATTCCTGTCACATTGTATAATGTACTACTTTTCTGTAAATAAAAAATTTCGTATTTCGTATTTCGTTTGGTGTGGCTACGGTCGTTGGGGCGTCGTTGTTTGGCGGTGGACTTTGGACCGACCTCTGCGGGGATCGTGGGTACTCATCGCCTGCAGCGTGCGTTTTTCAGCAGCCACTCTCATCGCCCTTTTCAACCCAACCCAGGGCGGTGAGGCAATGGGAAGCCATGAGTGAAATCATCAGAACAAATTCTGATCTTCCATTTGGAAGACAGCTTATGACGTCCGCGACGCCAGGAATGCCAGAGGGATGGTCCCCTGTGAGAATCTCAAATCCTATTCATTGCATCACTAGGCCTCAATAGGTCAGAGGTAGCGCATAGAATTATCCCCCAGGGGTCCCGGGTTCGAATCCCAGCCGAGGCTAAGCATTTTTTTGATCCAATCACACACATCTACTCACTTACATTTTTCATCCGAATTTGATGAAATTTTCTGGGATTGTCCAGATTAGCGTGTAGATGGTCCCCTATGAGGGTAGTGAAAGGCACCTAGAGATTGGTGTTTTGAGATTAACTACTATGCATCGGATCATCTATATAATCGGGTTATGGATACGAGGGAGCTATGTGCCACACCCACTTGGTAGACTTTTTTTCTTTTTATTGTGAGTAGGGTTCGGAAATGGGGATTAGACTGCCGATAGAGATGAGAAATAAATATCAAGGTTGGGTATTATCTGTAAACTCTATCTAGAACGAGGAAATCTAGATCCAGGGCTCTTACCTTCATACACCGCGAAAAGCCTTTGTGATATTATCCGGGTAACTCAATTTCTGATTGGATCGGTATTGATCCGGCAAACATTCAAGCTCATTTACCCGTTCAACTTCGTACTCTCCTATCTACTGGAGTAGTTAAGCTGGAATTGAATGAAGGTGCGGGGTGAAGAAACAACAAGGAATCAACCGCACCTGAGCCTCAAATTACAATCGTATGGATCCCCCGTTGTGTCGATTCCAGGAAAGAATTTTTGTCTCAAAAAAATGAAATATTCTTCACGTGTTTTGCAGCTTTTCGTGTTTCTAAGCGATTATACCTGGGACTGCGCTTGTAAATCTTTTATCAATTTATTTTCCGTGGTAAAACCTACTTCAGGTTTGAGATTATGAAGTGATTTTTATTACATTTTGATTTTCATTTACATTTTTGCAGGCAGTAGAAATTACGCTGTCCGCACTCATATATTAGCTATTAACACCGAGCAACTAGACTTTTCGATATTCTTGTACCCCAGATTCGCGTTACTGAATGAGGCATGATGTACCCTACCTAAGTACATAAATCATATTACGTTGCATTTATACTAAATTTATACATTACTAAATTAATTGTCAAGTTTTCCTACCAAGTATCCTAAAAGGACTACTAATTCGTTTTACGAGCATATATTTGATTTCAGTTTAGTTATACCATGTTTTACGTTACTATAAATTTAATAGTGGAAAGCAGGGCAATTCATCCATAAACCCTCCCTCACACCACCGTCCTCTTAGTTCACGTTTCTACCTTTAGACTAAGACTGCAGAAAAAGCAATTCTAAATCGTATAATTGAGATTCCTAAAAGAATTTGTGGAAGGTATTTAATTCAAGGAACCCACCCTCCACCATTTTCGTTCAAGGAGTATTCTTTTAGGTAGTGCCCATTTAGTAGTGGTAGGGGGGATATGCCACAGAGCCCCTCCAATTACAAGGGAAGTTCTTAACGATTAGGGAATGGCAAAGTTGAAACTTTTGACACTTCTTTCCAACAAGTTTCTTTTCTTTACTTCAACTTCTCTTTGCTCCTTCCTCATAATTGATTCAAGTTTCAAGGGTGCTGTTTCCTTTACGATATCAATATAAATATGCCATATTGCTATAGGCTAGAAAGCGATATCGGTAGCTACAAAGTAGGTTAACAGTCTTCTTTAATGCCTCCTCAAAAAACAACGGAGCTAGCACAACGTGAAGGTTGCTCGCCGTTATGGAAAGGACTATCAAAAATATTGGATAGCGATCAATAGAGCCATTATTTGAGAAAGGGAAACTTCGTAAATATGGCGTTGTTGCGGGAGTTAATAACAGCATTAAACCCAAAAGAGGGAAACCCGGGAATGGGAAGTCTGGAACGGCAGTAAAACAAGGGAGGAATTTCGATCCCTTTTTCGACAAATGGTAGGAGGGGAGTAAGAGGGGGGGGGAACCGATATTGGAAAATATTTAAGAAAAGCTGTACGTACGGAGAATGAGGAGGGAGGGTTGATCGGGAGTAGGAAAACGGCGCTCCGAAGCTTTTATGAGAACCGTTGAGTCTTCAGCCCGTCTAAGGGCTTGTTCGTACGGGTATATTCCCCTTCCGACAATGAAATGCCGATAATGTTGTGATGGATATCGGAAGTCGATTTCCTTGATGATATCATCACTAATAGGATCGTTTCATTTTATGTCATATCATTTCCGAAGTTGCCAGAGATTTTATTCTTCCGTATGTGTTACATTTGTCAGGCTTCGGACCACCGAGTGTGAATCTCCTGGCATTCGGTTACAGTTTTAACGCTTCTGCCAAGTTGGTTGGGCAGTAATGGATTCCTCACATAAAATAGTATGGACATAAAAAACCTATTTTTGTTCGGATATGGTTGAATTGATCAGACCACCGCTAGTTACCTAGGGCCTATTAGAGCTTACTAATCCCAAGCTTTGTAATACAGGTCCGGGAACATAATCAATATACGAACACCTCTGCATTTTCAAAAACTATTTCTTTGTACGGCCGTGGAACAAAGCTGTGGTCTCACCAGGGTGCCGGGACACCAGAAACCGCGTAAATGGGTTTTTGGGTGATTCATCGCAGATGGGTTTCAAAATGCTGTTCGAATTTGGGGCTCTGGCAAGTTGTTACCAGAACCAAAATTCGAAATTCCAGCGAAGTAGTCAGTAGATTAACGCGTAGAACTAAACAGTAACCTAAATCGACAGGAGAAGAAGGGCTAGTAAGAGCAGGTACATATTTACGTTCTTGTCACACACACACTTCCATTCCATGAATGGACTTTTGGTTTATTATTTTCAATAATGAACCTTTGGAATCGACCAAGAAAAAAAAATTTTAACACCCCCTCAAAATTTGATGGTTTATGTTCCAAGGTACGTAGAATCCAAAAATCGAATAAAAATTTGACCGTCCGTCCGCCGTCCGCCGTACGCCGTACGCGGCACTTTTGCCACTTAGCATTGACCGATTTTGATGAAATTTGGTATGTAGGCTCCATTTGGGGTCTAGTTGTGCGAAGATTTTGGTTGCTGTAGGTCACTTCTAAGGGTTCCAAAATCAATTTTAAAATTTTCAAAACGCCCTAAATCAAAAATTGTTTATACCTATAAAGGTATTGTTTTTCCTTCAATTTAAGATTCTATAGAATTTTTTGAGACCACCCGGAGCTCTGTAGGACAAACCGTTCGCTCACTACGAGAATTTGAAGTTTGAACGTACGATAAATCAGAAACACGAGTGTGAATCGCAAAAGAGGCCTAATCTCCGTTCAAATTAAAGCTGAACGAAATGCGATCGATATTTTTCTTCATGTTGGATGGTTGGTGGCTTTGCAGACGAGAGATCTAAATAGAAAAATAAAAAATAATAAACCATTGTGTAATAATTTGCAGCGTTTTTAGTAATAGTGAGCAAGTCATCAGCACGCTTACTTTTCGAGTTATAGGCGAAAACACTGCAAATTATTACACAATGGTTTATTATTTTTCTACATAGATCACTCGTCTGCAAAGCCACCAACCATCCAACATGAAGAAAAACATCGATAGTATTTCGGTCAGCTAGAATTTGAACGGAGATTAGCTAAAATTTGAACGCCTCTTTTGCGATTCACACTCATGTTTCTGATTTATCGAACGTCTAACCCTTAAATGCTCGTAGGGAGCGAACGGTTTGTCCTACAGGGCTCCGCGTGGTCTCAAAAAATTCTAAAAATTCTATACTATCTTAAATTAATGGACAAACAATACCTTTATATCAAAATTTTTTGTGTTAGAGCGTTTTCAAAATTCATTTTTGAACCCTTGATAGTGAATTACATTAACCAAAATCTTCGGGGCACAACTAGACCTCAAATGGAGCCTGTATATCAAATTTCATCAAAATCGGTCAATGTTAAGTGGGGAAAGTGCCGCGTACGGCGGACGGACGACCAAATTTTTATTCGATTTTTGGATTCTACGTACCTTGAAACGTAAACCAACAAATTTTGAGGGGGTGTTAAAATTGTTTCTTTCTTGGTAGATTCCGATGGTTCATTATTGAAAATGATAAACCAACATGGAACTTCTACGTATCTCCTTTCAGCTCGTTACGTAGATGGTTGAATTCACCCAACCATTTCCTTCTCGCTGATATTTGGTTGACCCAATTCTTGCGTCGGTCTTTTCGAATCGATACTTATTTAGTAAAGCGTTCTCGGAGTTAGTCGTAGGCCTCCAATGGACAAACCCAGTCGCATCTTGACTACCTCCTTGACGTTGCTTCCAATCGCCCAGTCACTTGGTCGCTCGTATACTCGTCCGGTGGAGGGGGTACGTGTTTATGTTGGGAACTTATTAATCGAGGATTTTTGATTTCAATACTTTCGGGATATCATAATGCCTAAAAAAATATGGTACTTCCTCGACATACTAAATTACATTGGGAACACTGTTTTTGAAAGATAAATAAAAATGTATGTTGAAATACTGGTTGAAATTGAAAGAACATTCCTCCTTTCACATAGAGCTTGACAAGAGTTTTTTTGTACCGCACTAGACCTACCTACCTGAAGAATCGCGATATTTGGAAAATATTCAGAACGAGGGAAATGAATGGGAGACTTGATCGGAAGTTCGGGATCCTCCCTCTCTGTCGGACCAGGATGGTGAGGTTGATAGTGGAGCAAGATCACGTCCGGTCCCGCTATCGTCCCACTTTTACCAGTTTTCTTCGTCGGTATAGGAAATGGTTCTGTCCGCTCTCTTGCACAATGATGCCACCTATCTTCCTCTCAGAGTAAACAAAAAACGTCGCTCTTGGGAATTATTCAATTACAACCTCGCAGCCAGCTGACTACAACGTTTATGATTTCTGATAACCTACTGTTCAAATATTGTTAGCAAAGGAAAGAATCAATAATTATTGTAGCCATTGCGCAAACGTAAACAAAAACCTCCAAATTTCACTTTCTCGCCACCGACAAAGATGTCCGAGTTGTTGAGGAGTGATTTAGTTGGACTCAAACTTTCCTTCATGAGGAAACCCTCAAGAGAAGTGATGAACTGATTAAGTTTCCGAATAAAATCCTTGAAAAAACTCTTCCATTCATCATTATTATAAAATAAAAACGCTGCAAATCATTGCTCAAAGGTTTATTATTTTCTGTATAGATCACCCTTCTGTATAGATTAATGAATCCTGATTTTATTAATAATAAATCGTCGATGAAGTGAGTTTCAGGAGGCACTCATTTCCATGTCGGTAGGTACTATTTTTCGAATTGTATGCACCTTGAAACGAGAAACATAAAATGTTTGGTTTGCTTTGAGCAATGGCATCGGAGCTCACTCAGCTGATCAGTGATCTGAGGAGTGAAGAAGATCTCCTCGAATGCTGGAGACGCCTGGAAGAGCACTTCCATTCGATAGGATGAAAATGGCTTTGGAGCTCACTCAGCTGAACAGTGATCTGAGGAGTGAAGAAGATCTCCTCGAATGCTGGAGACGCCTGGAAGAGCACTTCCATTTAATAGGATTGAAAATGGCTTCGGAGCTCACTCAGCTGATCAGTGATCTGAAGAGTGAATAAGATCTTCTCGAATGCTGGAGACGCCTGGAAGAGCACTTCCATTCAATAGGAATGAAAATGGCTTTGGAGCTCACTCAGCTGATCAGTGATCTGAGGAGTGAAGAAGATCTCCTCGAATGCTGGAGACGCCTGGAAGAGCACTTCCATTCAATAGGATGAAAATGGCTTTGGAGCTCACTCAGCTGAACAGTGATCTAAGGAGTGAAGAAGATCTCCTCGAATGCTGGAGACGCCTGGAAGAGCACTTCCATTCAATAGGATTGAAAATGGCTTCGGAGCTCACTCAGCTGATCAGTGATCTGAAGAGTGAATGAGATCTTCTCGAATGCTGGAGACGCCTGGAAGAGCACTTCCATTCAATAGGAATGAAAATGGCTTTGGAGCTCACTCGGCTGATCAGTGATCTGAGGAGTGAATAAGATCTTCTCGAATGCTGGAGACGCCTGGAAGAGCACTTCCATTCAATAGGAATGAAAATGGCTTTGGAGCTCACTCAGCTGATCAGTGATCTGAGGAGTGAAGAAGATCTCCTCGAATGCTGGAGACGCCTGGAAGAGCACTTCCATTCAATAGGATGAAAATGGCTTTGGAGCTCACTCAGCTGAACAGTGATCTAAGGAGTGAAGAAGATCTCCTCGAATGCTGGAGACGCCTGGAAGAGCACTTCCATTCAATAGGATTGAAAATGGCTTCGGAGCTCACTCAGCTGATCAGTGATCTGAAGAGTGAATGAGATCTTCTCGAATGCTGGAGACGCCTGGAAGAGCACTTCCATTCAATAGGAATGAAAATGGCTTTGGAGCTCACTCGGCTGATCAGTGATCTGAGGAGTGAAGAAGATCTCCTCGAATGCTGGAGACGCCTGGAAGAGCACTTCCATTCAATGGGATTGAAAATGGCTTCGGAGCTCACTCAGCTGATCAGTGATCTGAAGAGTGAATAAGATCTCCTCGAATGCTGGAGACGCCTGGAAGAGCACTTCCATTCAATAGGATTGAAAATGGCTTCGGAGCTCACTCAGCTGATCAGTGATCTGAAGAGTGAAGAAGCCTTTGAGCAATGATTTGCAGCGTTTTTTACCCACCAACATTTTTTCTACCTACCAACTTTTTTTACCTACCAGCTAGGTACTACCTACCACACCATACTGGCTTCACACCTTCACAATCAAGTTTATTAGAAAGAATTAAACGCTTCAGACTCGATTGGAAAAATAGAAAGCTTCTTATGGAAATTTGATTACTGGTTACGCAGAAGGCAAAACTGTATACAAATCGAAGAAATGAACAGTGATCGCATTTTAGTCCGATAAAATTTGAATGGAGATTAGACCTCTTTTGCGATTCACACTCATGATTCTGTTTTATCGAAGTAAAACCTTCAAGTACTCGTAGGGACCGAACGGTTTGTCCTACAGAGCTCCGGGTGGTCTCAAAAATGTTTAAAAATTCAATACTATTTAAAATTGGTGAAAAAACGATACCTTCATTTCGAGAGTTTTCGAGCTGGGGCACTCTCGAAAATTTCAACCCTTAATTTTCACCCCTTAAAAGTGACCTACATCAACCAAAAGCTTCGCGGCACAACTAGACCCCAAATGGAGCCCATATATCAAATTTGAACCAAATCGGTCCAGTGTTGCTAAGAAAAGTGCCGCGTACGGCGTACGGCGTACGGCGGACGGACGGAAATTTTTTTATTCGATTTTCGTATTCTACGTACCTTGAAACGTAAAACATCAAATTTTGAGGGGGGGTTAAAATTTTTTTTTTCTTGCTCGATTCCAAAGGCTTATTATTGAAAATAATAAACCAAAAGCTTCATTTCGTGCAGCAAGTAAAAAAAAGGTTTATCATTTTACTATAATATAGTTGTATAATATAGTTGTATATTATACAACACACGTCTCCTTAGTATGCGGCTTTTTCATTAATACTACCTACTACCAATAACATCGCTATCCAAGAGTTGAGGGTACCTTCGTAATGATTCTTGATTTTGAAGGAGGCAAAACTGAGCACAACACAAAATTCATTTCAATGAAACGAACAACGATCGCATTTGGATCAGCTGAAATTTGAACGGAGATTGGGTCTATATTCCTTTCAGTGAACAGTCTATTGTGATTCACACTCGTGTTAGTGATTTATTGTAAGTTCAACCCATAAGTTCTCATAGGGCTCGAACGGTTTGTCCTACTAAGTTGTAGCATGGTAACTAAGGAAAGTGCCGTGGACGGTTGGATATATATATGAAACGTAAACCATAAAATTTTGAAAGTGTGTTAAGCTTTTTTCTTGCTCGATTACAAAAGTTCTTATTAAAAATAATAAACCCAAATGTGGGTCCTCCAAAATGAAATATTTTACTCGCATTTGCGTTTCAATGTTTTCTGAACAATTTTGAATCCGTGTGTTGCGAGCTGTGTCGCTCACTTTGAATTGAAGCCTTTTGAGACAAACACCTTGGAGGATAGCTCAATGTGCAATCTTCAAGCCCATGAAGATGTTTTTCATTTTCTCTGCTGTTGTCCAACGCTTGCAGAGTTCCCTCTAACTGCTTTCAACCAAGATTCTCTTGATCTGAGGATGTTCGCATCCTGAACGGACTGGATTGGTCGAGATTGCAACTTTTTGCAAATCTGCGGGGCGATTTCAGAAATTTTGTTTGTATGGAATTTGAGTTTTGACTTCGTAGTTTACTTTAATTGTTCATTTACATTGTTTTCACTAATCTAGCTATTTTTATTTGGAAAAAGACCTTCTTCCGGCAGACGGTTAAAACTGTATGTTCCTAAAGGTGCGTTTACACTTCGCAAAATTTCCTCGCGAGGGATTCTCGCGAAACAAGTTTCGCGGCGTGTAGACGCTTCTAGAACCCTAATTAACCCTAATTACGCCTCTGCGAGGATCTCTTGCGAGACGAGAGAGCGAGCGGTCAGCCAGTCGGTCTCTGGCGCGCAACAAAGGAGTTTCGGCCTTGTTGTTTCTCGAAGTGTAGACGTGTATATTTGTTTGTGCGAGGCAGGTGTATTGTCTTTGCCAGTGCCGCCTCGCGAGAACTGACGGCTCACCTCTGCCGTCGTGCCTCGCGCGTCTGTTTCACGGTTCGTTTCGTTGTGTAGTCTCGGGCGAGGGCTTCACCCATCAGTCTCGCGAGGAAATTTCGCGAAGTGTAAACTTTTATGTTGTCCTTCTTCTCCTTCCCCCGTCACACTGAGAAGCTTGTTGCATGTGAGCAAGCATGAACGAAAATTCCGTTGAACTAAGATTCTTTAATTCCTCATAGTCAACTCATCTGTGGATAGCAGCATTAATGGCATTGCATTTGGATCAGTAAGAGTCACAGCATTCAATTCAACAATGTTAAAATACATTTTAAAAAAACTACTCGAAAAGTTATCCGATTTTGATGAAATTTTCGAACAAAATACAGCAGATGATTTTCATAGCCATCCAATCAGTAGAAGAAAACGCAACCAAATCATTATGCGCCTAACATTTTTTTCAGTCCGAAAATCGGCGCGAGGCTGATAAATAAACTGTTTTGTCTGGTCAGTCGATCTTGGTTAAAGATAGCTATTAGTTACCTGTAAACAACTTTATAAGTGTTTCTAAACATCTTTTTTTCCGTTTTGAATCTGTTGTAAACTATTCGTAATTCGATTCGAGGCCGTGACATCAAAATTTTTTAGAAAAATTACATTCACTTTGTTCCTATACCTATGTATAATAATATTATACTGGGAAGCCATTATACATATTATGTGGGAAGCAAGCATTTTGATTATGAAGTTCACATTTAGAAAATATTGATTTATTATGATACAAAAAACATTTCCGACGTTATTATTGTCAATTAGAACATTCTCCAGAAAAAATCCTGACATACTTCAATTTTTTAACCTACGTCTACTTTACGTGCTGTCATAAAAGTTTCTCCAATGAAAGCACCGAACTCCCAGACTGATGTAGATTCAACAGACTAATTAGCTCGACTAAAGACTGAAAACAGTAACAATAACTGTTATTGTTACGATTTTATGTTGAGAAATAGGTATGGTATACGTTGTTTTCATCATGTTTGCATCTGATTTAAATTCATCTTAGTTAAGTATTGGGTAACAAAACTGTTTTCTGAACTTCTACCAATAGAGTGCACGGCTCCACTCAAAAAATACTCGAAATTTCAATTAGCAGGGTTTGTTATCTCCCGAGCGCTTTATCTTTTCGCTACGCATTAAAATTCTTTCTGCATCGCCAAGTAAAATGAATGTGGCTTAATCTGTTGCTTTCCTAGTTGTGGAACCCAGTGAATGCAAGACTTTTTTGTTTTCAATAAAAAAAATAATAATAAAACCTTTTATATAGTTATCTTTAGAATAAAACAAGGGCGCAGTGGGTTTACAGCTGACAAAGGGTTTATACGGAGCATCCCAGTGGAATGACCGACAAAACAAAATGGGTCCTGGGATACATTGACCCGAAGAGAGAACGTGGCGTGGAAAAAGATGCGGAGCGGTGAAGGATAAAACCGAAGCAAAACAGCTACGTTTGCTTTTGAAGGGGGAGAGGATATATCCAGTCACACTTATCCTTACACAATCAATGAGGTTCCCTTTTAAATTGGAAGCTTGGGGTGATTTTGACGTAAAATAGAAATTATTTACTCGCATTTTCAGCGTGCGACTCGACATTTCAGATGATCAGGAAGATCTCAAAGAACAACAGTGTAAAGAAGTATTCCAGCTCTATAATTATGTAAGTTAATGTCAATTTTGATGATGTATCAAAACGAGAAGTTACATTACATATCTCAAGAACTGAAGAAAAAGTTCGCAGGTGAAAGGACACTTTCTTGTTTGAACAATACAGGAAGGAAGTATTAACCCTTTCCTTCAATCATTTTCAAGGATGAAGGTTTTTCGAGTTTTTTTTTTTTTTCAAGTTGAAAACGGCTTAAGAAACAAGAATGAGGTTAAGATCACATGAGAGGTTATTCGAACTCGAAGAAGTAATAGAACGAAATTAATACTGTATGAAAACAACTCACACAGTAGATAGGAGGAAGAGAAATAGGAGGGACTTGCTGGTGGCCTCAGAAAGTGGTGCCTTTGTCCACGGTGAAGCAGACTTCCAAAAAAAGAAATTATATCTATTGCGGTTAAATTTTGAGTTATCAACTTTTTGAACGCAAAACTAAAACTTAATCTCAATATTTTGTAAATAATTTGCAAATTTTGAAAATTGGAGGAAACTACTTGATAACTATTAAAATACCAAATAATACAGTAATAATCGTATTTGCAGTATAATTTTGAATTTCTAAGAACATTTTGATCGTCAAATTCCATAAAAATAGATTCTTGATGCCTATCTATTTTCAGTATGTGAAATTATGAAATGGAAACAAATTCGTACTATACATAAACTTTTATATAAAAATTAATAAAATTCAGTTTGGTTCATTTGAAATCTGAATAGCCTATTAGATTATTATAAATAGATGATGCACTTCTCAGACGACTGTAAATTTAAATAATTGCATTGAATGTTATGAGTGTATTATGAATTAAGAGATTGGATGAGACTTAACGAACCGCTCCCCGTTGAGCGTAAGGTTAAAACGAAAACATAATTATTGTGAATCTCGTCATTCATACGTAACCTTGTAGAAACGCAAGTGCATATACTTTCATTTTACATCAAACTCCTTTAGTGACGAGTAATTATATTATATATATATATAATTCCATAGGAACGTTTCGTTTAGAACTCCTATCACAAGGGTACCTAATATTAGAACTCATATAAGTAGGAGGATCAATGACTTGGAAGTGAGTGATTTTCATAATCATATGAAAAAGAAGGTATTTTTCAACTAATTGTTACTTAACAGTGTAGCACCAAAGGTTTTCAAATCGTTTGATCTTATTCCGAAAAGATCAAAATAGACCGACAAAGTCGTGCGACCATACTCCCTGCGACTTCTTCTTACTGGGTTGTGAAGTCTCGAGTGTACGAGAAAGAACTTCACAGGATCACGGATTTGAAGGGAGAAATTAGAATAGTCATCAAGGAGGATACCAGGGACAATTATAGGGCATGCATAACCAACTTCCTTGTTACAGTGTGACAATAGGCTAGGGAGGGGGTCGCATAAATTATTTAAAATTTCATACTTGAACCGGAGGTTCTTCTGAATTCGATAGTTTTTTTAAATTAGTGTTCTTTTAGCATTTTTAAAAAGAGCGTCTTTCTGTATCTTTCTGTACCCTGTATTTGTGTTAAAATTCATATCCACAAAATCCTAATAGTGATTTGTATTTAAAATTGTTATTATTTTTCAATACGAACTTGATATATCTGTGGTGAAGAGTTTTAAAATCTCAACAGTGAAAATTTCGGAACTGAAAGGGTAGTGTGGCATTTTCCTGGTGGTTGGTCGTTCAGCTATTAGGAACTAGGTGTGTAAAATTGGATTAGGAGCGTTGGAGCTAAATAAGGAGCATTTCTGTCCACGACAATGAGAGCGGACGTTGTGGAAGGGCTTATTGGATGGAGTTTAACGTCTGGGCATAATAATTATGTTTACCTTGGGTGGATTCTGGGAAGGGACCGTTAAGTGTAATGGTCGTTCCTTGTAGGCTGCCGTTACCCTAAAGTAGTGCCTCTTGTGAAGCCACTCAGCATTTCCATCAAAGCTGTATCAACAACTATACTACCATTTGATTTTAACGTTACAATCTAACGATCATTTTGCTGTCCATTGATTTCACAACTAATTTGCATTGATTATTGATAATTTGTTGGTTGCAAAACGTGAAAAATTTTGCTCCGCCAAAAGTGTTCGTTTTTCGAAGTGTTTCCCATCAAAAAATGTTGAGTTTTGGCAGAGAGTGAAATAAGTGGTCCGTTTTTCGTTTTTTATGAAAATTATCTCTTGATCGGGAGAATTGTGGTTCAAAATTATAACTTTCAATATTCGGACTTCGGGAAACAACGAAAAAAAAAAGTTGATTGTGGTCAAAAATTGTTGCTACGAGCCTAGTGTGAGTTTAGAATAAATTAGATGAGATTGTTTCCGTGTTGAAATTTAGGTGGACTTTGAGAGATGGTCGATTCCATTTCATCTCAAGAAGAACGGGTAGAATGTGCCATTTGCAATAGATCGTTCACTAGAAGAGGAATAAGGCGCCACATTCAAAGTGCACATCCCGAGACTCAGAGTACCGATGGCCATGATGTAGTCACCACATCTTCACTGCCCAATAACACCTCCATCCCTGACTACATCCAGGAAAAATTTGTAGCCGGCTTCGGGGATCGTCTGCTGAATACACCAGGTGGAACTTCTTCAGTTTGGGAGATACGCTGGCGGCGATCCACCCACCTCAATGGCAAACAGTATGATCTACCCCAAGGAGCCGTGGGACGGCAATTCACGTCTCTCCTCGCAGAGGAGATTCAGGCTGTAGCTGAAGGGTCACGGTATTCCGAAGTGATATTCTTGTTGTGTGCAACTGTGCTTCAACGAGAGAAAAGCGTGAAGGCGGGTGCAGATGTAAGGAGGATGTTGTGCAAGAGAATGGAAATGTGGCGACAAGGCAAGCAAGACGAACTTCTGCAAGAGGCGATAAGATGTGACCGCCAGCTAGTTTCAGTCCGAGGTAGAGGAAGGGAAAACATGACCAGAGTATTCACCCGACTGGTCACTCGAGGGAAATTACGGGATGCAACACGACTGGCAACAAACAGATCAGGGGGTGCCATACTCAATCCTGACTCGCAATTGGAGGATGGTAAGACTGTTCTAGAGGTACTCAAAAGCAAGCACCCACCACAGTTCCTTCCTTCCCCAGACACGTTCCTACCAGCAAATGACCTCCCCCTACTGGTAGACGTGAACATTACAGCTAACCACGTCGAACGAGCAGCTCACCGTTTGAAGGGTAGCGCAGGTCCTAGTGGAACGGATGCGGAACAATGGAGAAACCTTCTTCTACGATACGGTTCACACAGCACTCGACTCCGAGAGGCTGTTGCAGCCCTCACACGCCGTCTTGCAAATAGAATCGTGGAATGGGACCAAATACGAGCACTGCTAGCAAGACGAGGAGTAGCTCTGGACAAAAGACCTGGAGTGCGTCCAATCGGTGTTGGGGAAGTT
This sequence comes from Apolygus lucorum, assembly GCA_009739505.2. Lineage (NCBI taxonomy): Eukaryota > Metazoa > Arthropoda > Insecta > Hemiptera > Miridae > Apolygus > Apolygus lucorum. The sequence goes on along the minus strand of CM019176.2, from coordinate 71,548,066 downwards.
CTTCAAAGACTGTGTGCAAAGACTATGGCCATGGTCACTGGAGAAGATCTTCGAGAAGAATGTGGTGCAGATCAACTGTGTGGAGGAACCAAAGCAGGAGTAGAAGGAGGGGTACACGCAATAACCAAATTATTTGAGGAAGACCCAAACTGTGAGGGAGTGCTCTTAATGGACGCGTCAAATGCTTTCAATGCACTGAGCCGACCCTTAGCTTTGTGGAACGCCCGAGTTCTATGGCCACGCTGCTCTCGGTTCCTATTCAATACATACCGGGGCTTCCCATTGACCTTGTTCCGGGAGAGCGAAGGAATTATCCTTAGCCAAGAAGGGACCACACAGGGCGACCCCTTAGGTATGTTGATGTACGCGGTCGGGACCCTACCCCTGGTAAGAAGACTGAAGAGCCCAGAATGGCACCAAAACTGGTACGCCGATGATGCAGCATGCTCGGGGAAATTAGAAAAGATGAAGGAGTGGCTCGACTTACTTCTTGCTGAGGGGCCAAAATGGGGTTATCTTCCAGAACCAGCCAAAAGCTACCTTGTAGTGAAGCCAGGCAGGGAAGCAGCAGCACAACAGCTATTTGGGACGCTCAGCATAAAAATAGTAAGTTCCCATAGGTTCCTTGGTGGTGTTCTCGGCTCCATAGAAGAAAAACAGAAGTTTGTTTCGTCCAAGGTATCTGCATGGGTGGAATGTGTGAAACATTTTACCAAAGTCGCGAAAGATAGCCCGCAAGCAGCGTATGCTACATTCACAAAGTCTCTCCAGAAAGAATGGTCTTACGTCCACAGGGTTGTAGGAAATTGCGCAGAACAATTCGTCCCACTCTCAACAGCAATACGCGATACTCTTACCCCTGCTATACTCGGTCGAGAAGTGTCTGAAAACGAACACTCCCTGTTTGCACTACCTGTAAAAATGGGTGGGCTAGCCATTGAGGACCCTGTTCTGTCAGCGAATGAGGCGTTTACTGCCTCGAAACGGGCCACTTCAGTCCTAATAGCCACAATTGCAGATGGGGATGATTTCTCAGGGTCTGACCATGAAGAACGCGTGAAAGACGTATTGAAAACGCAAAGACTGATCCGCAAACAGACCAACATCGATCGAAGTCAACAAGCAATAGAGGCTCTTTCCCCGCAGGCCAGAAAGACAATAAAAAGAATTGTTGACGGAAATGCATCGCAATGGCTCACAGTCATACCCCTAGCCAGTGACAACCTGGACCTCTCCAGCACTCAGTTCAGGGATGCATTGTGTTTACGGTATGGGAAAGAAATAGATGGGCTCCCAACTTCATGCGATGGATGTCCCCCAAACTCAGACGGTACCAGAGTCCCCATGAATGTTAACCATGCTCTGAACTGCAAGCGCGGTGGATTCGTGAAGCAGGGTCATGACTCCGTAAGGGATGAAGTAGCAAAATTAGCAGCCCTAGCATGGAATGGTGTGATAACTGAGCCAGTTATGAGGGAGGGCAGTGAGCGAACACCCGGGCTTGTCGCCGACATAAAAGTCCAAGGGGTCTGGAGTAGGGAGAGGGCGTCTTTCTTTGACAACCGCGTTATTAACGCTGACGCCACTTCCTACTCGACCCGGGAATGGTCCGACATAGCCGAGTCAGCCGCAAGAATAAAACACCAAAAGTACGACACTGCAGCAGAGGACCTTCGCGGCACTTTTACGCCTTTGGTTTGCTCGTGTGAAGCTGTACTCCACAGAGAGTTCAGGAACTTCGAGAAGCGACTCGTCGACACACTCACTGACAAGTGGAGCAAGCCCCAGTCGTACATAGCCGGATGGGTGCGAGTGAAGATCCAACTCGCAGTCATCCGAGCTGTATCACTTCGACTTCGAGGGACGCGAAAAGAGCTGAGGTGCCACAATCCATCTAGAAGTCTGGGACTGGAAGATGGCTCACCGCTTCCTCTCCTCAGAGACTGATCTGGAAATACGGGCTTTGCCATTCCTGATCCCCTGGATGTTTCTGCCATTCCTGATCCCACGAAATTCCTGCCTGCTCTCCTCCATTCATCATGCAAAAATTATAATAATTTATAATGAAAAATTTGCATTGATGATGTTTAATGATTCACAACAAAATTCATCACCAACAGACGAAGAGTAGCGTTTTACAGTTATTTACCTCTCAATAGTATTGATGTTTGTCAACTGGATGCCATCAACAAGACTGTAAACAACATGACCCATATTTTGGAATCGTATCAGTAGTAAAGCTCCAAGATTCAATAAATGATTTTTCACTACCTAACACTGTACTATTTCTGTAGTGATATTCTGTCTGAGGAAGCTATTTTGCGCACCCAAGTTGCCAGGCGTTATTTTTATATTGGTTAATTTCGATGATTCACTGAAATACGAAGAAAAATATCCATGTTAGATTGTGGAGATTTGATAGAGATTTGTAGGGGTTAGTAGCTAAGCGGATCGAATCACATCATTTTGTAATTGATGCCAATCTGAGTGAGATAATTGGATATCCATTGCCTAAGTGGACTGATCTCCCTCCCTTTAGGGTATGTGTGATTGCATAACACAGATTATTGTGTTACTGGGACTGAACACCAATGCTTAGGGTAATTACATTATTAGCGTCGCTGTCAACAATGGTAAGCTGTAATAAGAGTGATTGACCAGAGTATTGACTACCACGTAAGTTTTGAACCCATTAGATTCGATATTTTCAATTGAGCTAGAAAATTAGTGAGGAATATCGCTTTGATTGAAAACCCTTAGAGGTAAAAACAATGGATGATGGATAATATCCATATTATGGTCATTGTTTCTATGAATAAACAGCTTTTTTTCGAAAACAAACTCTCCGATCGCAGTATTCTGGAGAACCTTGCTTCATAGGGACCGATATGTAGCTATGATTTTGGTTTATTATTTTCAATAATAAGCCTTGACATCGAGCAAGAAAAACAATTTTAACCCCCCTCAAAACTTGATGTTTTACGTTTCAAGGTACGTAGAATCCGAAAATCTAATAAAAAAATTTCCGTCCGTCCGCCGTACGCAGCACTTTTCTTATCAACTCTGGACCGATTTAGTTCAAATTGGGTATATGGGCTCCATTTGGGGTCTAGTTGTGCCGCGAAGCTTTTGGTTGATGTCAGTCACTTCTAAGGGGTGAAAATTGAGGGTTGAAATTTTCAAGAGTGCCCTAGCTCGAAAACTCTTGAAATAAAGGTATAGTTTTTTCACCAATTTTAAATAGTATTGAATTTAAAAAATTTTTTGAGACCACCCGGAGCTCTGTAGGTCAAACCGTTCGGTCCCTACAAGTACTTAAGGGTTTTCCTTCGATAAAATAGAATCACGAGTGTAAAATAGAATCAAAGAGGTCTAATCTCCGTTCAAATTTTATCTGACTAAAATGCGATCGCTGTTCATTTCTTCGATTTGTATTCAGTTTTGCTTTCTGAGCAACCAGTAATAAAATTCCCATATGAAGCTCTCCATTTTTCCAATCGATTGTGAAGCGTTTAGTTCTTTCTAATAAACTTGATTGTGAAGGTGTGGAGGCAGTATGGTGCGGTAGGTAGTACCTACCAATGGTTGATAGGTAAAAAAAAGTTGGTAGGTAAAAAATAAGTTGTTAGGTAAAAAATAGGTAAAAAAAGTTGGTAGGTAAGAAAAAAAAACGCTGCAAATCATTGCCCCTTCATTTCCATTTGGTTGGTGGTTGAGGTTGAAATTTTCAAAAATGCCCTAGTAGGTAGTAGATACCTACGGTTGGAAGGGAGGGATAGATACAGAAGGGTGATCTATACAGAAAATAATAAACCTTTGGGCAATGATTTGCAGCATTTGTTTACTGATATCGCGTTGCATTATTCGTGGCAAAAAAAAAAGTATCGCAAAGAATTCCTTGATCCCAGCCAAATGACATAAAAACCATGTCAAAAAACCTAAACTAATAATTTCCGCACTAATTTCCAACAAAAATCTGCCTCCTGACATTTTTTGATACCCCCACTCAAAATGTCTTTTTTTTCACTTTGAAAATATTTTCGTGTTTTTGATCTTTGCTCAATAAATTTACCTCAACTCCCTCAATTCGAGAGTTAGCTCAAATCAAAAACATCCCTTGGAAAGGGCGTTAAATTTTCAATCTTTTTGATGACCAATAACATTTTTGTAAGTGGAGTTGAGATGTGCAAACGACGCATGAAAAGCAAAACTCGTCAAAATCTTGCAATCGCTTGTTTTTTCAGTCGCCTGGTAACCATATCAACTCTTGACGCAGAATTGTGAAACTTCTCTAAAAAGTGCGCCAAAATCTCAGCTTTCCAACGGTGTAATAAAAAAATATTTTACAATCGAATTTAAGGGAGAATTTCTGTTTGAACGCGGAAAAAACGTGCATTTTTATTCCAACGAAAATCGTCTTCATCGCCGCGGCTCCTCCGAAGCACAGAGTCCTCCCCTAACCGTCGATTTCGTTGAAAAAAACATATTGTTTAGTAATGCATGCATTCCAGGGGACGTCCCATTGGATAAGCATTAGATCAGTTAACCAGTTGGTAAGCGATAAAACTGTTTCACTGGATGTAATTTGGTTTATTAGTTTAGGCAAGAAATACTGACCCCCCCCCCTCACCATTATCTACCAAAACATTTCTAGCCGCATGGGAGCCTCGAATCTGAAGAGCATTTTAAAATCCATGATCTACGATACCCAATATGCGATTTCGAGTTCACCCCCCCCCCCCTTCCCTCATCAATGGTGCCAGTCTGGCACCAAAGCGGGAATACTTCGTAACATTGAACTTTCATCTATTAGTTTTAGTAGGCGGTCCGTCGAGGTTCACATCCGTATTCAAGGTGAAACACAAAAAAAAGTTAAAAAAAAACGAAATATGCGGTTTATGGTGTCCCGGCACCACGGTGGTACAGAGAATAATTCATGAAAATACGGAGGTATAATGAGAATTTTTCCTCAATTTCAAAGGTTGTGTACAATTAGTAAGCAGTAAAGGGACCGAAATATTGAAAAATCGGATATTTTATGAATATTATCCCCCACGTGCCCCCTCCCCTTGCAAATTTTGGTACTCAGGTGAAATTATGTACAACTCGGAAGTTATTTGAGTCAAACAAAAAAGAAACACACAAATCGGTTGGAAATTGAGGTCTGGGCAGAGTTTACAGGATTATGCCCGCAAACGCACGTTTTTTAAGCATTAACCCCCCTTTCCCTCCCTTAAAAAGCAAAATTCGAAATTTCGGCGCCGTAGTGCACAACTAGATAGTTTTCCGCGTCGATGAAAAAAAGAACCACAAAAATCGGTCGAGAACTAAGGCCTGGGCAGAGTACACAAGATTATGCCCAAAAACGCACGTTTTTTGAGCATCAACCCCCCCTTTCCCCCCTTAAAAGGCAAAATTCGAAATTCCGGCGACGTAGTGCACAACTAGATAGTTTTCCGCGTCGAACAAGAAAAGAACCAGGAAAATCGGTTGAGTACTAAGGCCTGTGCAGACGACACAAGATTTTGTCACACACACACACACACACACATACACACACAGACATACACCTATGGTTTTTTCGCGGATTTGGATTCAGAATGGTCTAAAAATCTAAAATGGTCTAAGGACGCCCAAGTCTTACTGTGGGACGTCCTAAAAATGCACGTTTTTCCGCGTTCAAACAGAAATTTCTCCCTAAAATTCGATTGTAAATATTTTTAATACACCGTTGGAAAGCTGAGAATTTGGCGCACTTTTTATGGAAGTTACACAATTCTGCGTCAAGAATCGATATGGTTACCAGGCGACTGAAAAACCAAGCGATTTCAAGATTTTGACGAGTTTTGCTTTTCATACGTCGTTTGGACATCTCAACTCCACTTACAAAAATGTTATTGAGCATCAAAACGATTGCAAATCTGACGCTCTTTCCAACGGATTGTTTAGATTTGAGCTAACCCTTGAATTGAGGGAGTTATGGTAGATTTATTGAGCAAAGATCAAAAACACGAAAACAAATTTCAAATTAAAAAAAAAACGCATTTTCAGTGGGGATACTAAAACATGTCATGACGCACTTTTTGTCGGAAATTAGTTGTAGAACACGTGGAAGAAAGGTCGTGAACCACTCGTGTTACACCCTGTATATTGAGTCAAGTGCCATTAGAGGAGTTCCAAGAGAGAAGATGATATTTGCTCACTCTGTGACTTTAATGTGTTATTGAGCTTGCGTGCGAGATTTTCAGATTTATTCCACATAATTTACAGTTTTCCATCAGATCATCCCCAAACTAGAAGAGGCCAATAACTAGAAGCCTGCCACAAAACGAGTGCCTTTAGCGTTCAGTAACGGTGTTTCTAGATACCAAGATACAGTTTTGATGAACGCCCTAGCTCAAAAATGTAATCAAGACTCGTTCATCGTTTCCATTTGGCGAAACTGATTTACCGGGCTACGCGCTCAGTGACAGCTCGCCATCCATCCTTACTTTGAATCCTCTATGCTTCATCCCGACAGGTAATTAGAACGGGCCTTATCTCCTTCGCCGCATCCACAAATGTATGACAGATTTCCAATTACTCGTCTTCGTATGAATGTTGACCCGGGTGGACGGACTCGACCCTGAAAAGCGAACGAATTTCGCTGATTTCTACCCCGTTCCGGATGTCGAGCGAAAAATCGTCTCTTTTGATACGTGAAAAATCGGACCTTCCTTTTATCGAAACGGTTCGGTCGTGGGTTTTTTTGATTCCGATGGTGGAAGAGGGGAAGCCACTCGAACTACTGGGGGCCTGTGGTTGAAAATGGACACGGGTTTCGAGCCCATTCATCTCATGTCGTATGGAATTCCTCTTTCCCGAAACGGGCACTACTATTTTTCCAGGAGTGCCAGCCCACAAAGCGCCGCCTCCGTTTTCATCTGCGCCCCCTCAGCCGCCCTACTTCCTCCGACGTTGCTTCGTTCAGCTGCTTCCATTCGAGTACGTCTCCACCCGAACCAGAATTGGATGGCACGATGAGAGGTTATGGATATGAGTGGAATTTTATAAAATATCTCCCATTCCATTCCCGTTTTCCCCCGCGATAATTCAGGAGGTGGCATAAAACCTGATTAAGAATATTTATACATTTAGGCATGTCTCTCGGCAATTAAAGAACATGAAGAAATTCTCACTATACCCAAATTAGTGCTTGGGATTAATAATTGATAAACAATAATCGCCGGCGAAAAGTGGGAATTCAGTTAGTGAATAAACATGTTTTCCCCTTTGATATAAAGGTATTGCTTTTCATCAATTTAAAATAGTAATACATTTTTAGAATCAAATGAGACCACCAAGAGCTCTATAGGGTAAAACGTTCCCTATGAAAACTCAAGTGTTGTTATTACAATAAATCAGAAACACGAGTGTGAATCTCTAAAGAGGCCCAATCTCCGTTCAAATTTTAGCTGATCAAAATGCGATCGTTATTCGTTTCATCGAGTTGTACAGTTTAGCGTCCTTAGCAATCAAATTTCCTATTGAAGGCACCAACAACCCCCTGTTTTTTCTAATTGAGTGTGAAGTGTTTGTTTATTCAAAATAAAGTTGGTTGTGAAGCGGACATATGGTTGGTACCTAGGTAGTGGCAATGGCAAAGTAGTGTGCCTTGCAATCGAGTGATCCACACAGAAAAATAATAAACCTTTGTGTAATAATTTGCAGCATTTTTGAATCGAACTGATGTAACAATACCTCGTGACACGGGTCACAGATGGGTGGCATGGGTTTCCTGCTTCCTTGGATTCGGATGAAACGTGAAAATGCACCAAAAGGCACTCTTTATCGCCTAGAGGCACCTACCTAAATTTTGTTCTGACTTCCCAATTAACTGCGGCAAAAGGATTTCACTAATGAAAGGTGGGTAGAAAAAGGGTAAAACAACAACCAAAATCCCAATCCACACAGCTTTCAGTCTAAAGTCTCTCCTTGATATTTCATTCCATCAAAAAGAGTAACGAGGCGCTAGAACAGAGTATACCCTTTTACTTTTGCTTATTAAGGAAAAGAGGGGGGTTGGATGGTTTTCCATGTACATAATACACAAAGGATTATACTGCCTCTTTGATGTCTAAATTATGCCTGGCGACAGAAAGACTCGGTTAACAATATGAGAACGGGGATAAAGAAACATTCCCATTTCACAATCATCCGTCATCTTCCATTTTATAACCTTTGGGGTTTTTCTCTTTTCACCACTTTCTATGGAGGACATAATGTTGAGGAAAAAAATGGAACTCTTCATATCGATGCAAGAGAAGGCTTGTGAACGAAAAGGCAATGTTTGTCCTACACCAAGGATATTCCTTTCCTAATGTTGCATTTCAGAGCTCTCTTATGTTTGAATCATGGTCGAAATTTTTAGAGATTGTGCTGATTAGCTCCAAGACAATCTTTTGTGAATCTCAACACTATCATGGAGTGTAAGCATGTGCTCAAATTTAATGTCATTCAAACAACAATTTCCAAAAATCCACAAGCCAGTTCCTTTCCTAATTTGATGAATCGTTTTAGGTAAGAAGCTACCTCCAAGATTCATTCTTCTTACGTCTACGTGACAAGAATTTGTCGAACGCATTTGGGAGGTCAAATTTTGACATAGTTAATAATAGTGAGTTTGAGTTTATTGTTCCCATTTTCAGGAGAGTGGGAGGAATTAAGAATCGGATTCAACACCTTTGAAATCCCCTTACCCAATATCTTAGGATTGCTCCCTCAATCGATTGTTGTTATGTGGAGCAATGTGAGACATGATATTCACGATTATGATGACTGTTTTCCTTGACAAATAGTTACATGAATGAGATGTTGTTCGCGATTAGATAGATGAATTTTTACTTTTCGCTTTTGAAAGAATGACATTATTTATCGTGATGAAGTCATTGAGCGATTTTCTTGAAATCTGCCTCTAACTAACTTGAACCTTTGAGCAACATCGTTTCATTGGATTTCAGAAACTTGAAGTTAAAGGAAATCACATTTGCGCGAATGCAGACACTACTAAATAGTAGTATAAAGATAATATTATCTTTGATGATGTGAAAATTCATAGGAACCATCGTAGTGCAAACTCAAAACTCCGGGGTGATTACCGATGCCAATTTAAAAAAAAAGTTATTCTTTTCATCACAAACTCATTTTTTGACAACAAAACTCATTCGGTAGTTTTGTTGACTCTCTTTTCTGGGATCTTGAAACTTTTCACAATTCCATATCCTATCTAATTACGGATTCTTACTTGGAAACAATACCTGAAACGTGCACCGGGACCATTACTCCTCAATTTCAGTTATTGGGCGACAGGTACCTTAAATTAGTTTTAGTTTCTCCAACTTCAGGTTTACGTGACACCATCGTCGAGGATACGCGGACTCCAGTCTGGTTTCGTGAGAACTGGAAGTAGAGTTTTAGAACCAGACCCCAGTTTCAGTCCTTTAATCAAGACCACGTCGTTTTACAGCTTCACTCTCGTACAAAATTCTATATAGAGACCAGCAGTTGTGAGAGAGAACTCCCGCTGTGAATTTACAACGGAAAGGAGAATTATACTCGTAATTGTACTGACCCACTCTGTCAATACATATTGCCTCTAGGCGTAATAGCCAAAATGTACGGTCAGTAGTCCTTTTCCAATTCTGGAATCTCATTAAAGCTTGTTTGGCACCAATCAACCCCCAACTGGATAAAGTCTGAATAGAGAGGGAGTTACATTCAATGGAATTTAACCGATGGAACTACTATTCGGTATTGTATGTCTTTCTCTTGTAAATCTCCATGTTGTCTGTATTATCATTGACAACAGTTGTCAACAACTGTCAATCGACGACAGTTACTGTCGGGTCCACTTGTTGAAAACGTACCTACCATATAATTGACCATATATTGGTCACTAGCGTGGAAATTTCGAATTTGAATGAATTATAAACAAATACCCAGTTAACCATTTGGAATTCTTATTGATTTACAGTCAGTTGTTTTAATTACTAGTATTGGTACCTATAGTGGTTGTTTGTACCTATTTACAACTTAGCAATGTTTGTTAATATCTAATGATTTCGGTTTTAATATTTTCCCCAATTATTCGTTAACACATTCTTGATAAGGATCCATACATATTGGAGAGAATATAGCTATAACAATAGAAAGCTGTACCAATTTCTTACTGGTCTGTAAAGTCGAATCGTTGATTGAAGGGAGAGAACAACGCACAATACACCTCTGGAATCGACCAAAAAATAAATAAATAACCCCCCTTCAAGATTAGTTATTTCATGTTTCAAGATACGTACAATCCGGAAATCGTGAGAAAGTTTTCCGCCCATCCGTCGTCCTTAGCACTTTGCTTGGAAACCATGGACCAAAATAGACGAAACTAGGAATACAGGTTCCATGTGGGATCTAGTTGTGCATCGCAGCTAAATGACATCTTTCATTGAAAAAAAAAAAAAAAAAAAATCTTTCCATTTCAAAGAGCTCGAAAACATTCGATATGTTTTTTTCCATAAATTTGAGACCACTATGATCTCGGCAGGATCAACCCTCCCTTTAAGGACTTGGACGGAATTAATTCAGGAACACAAATGTGATATTGTAATTAATTATGGCTTGGATGGTTCTCTATGTATTTCATCCTTCCCATATAAGGGTTATTACATCTACCTATCGATATAGTATCTATATTAAAGATATAGTAATACAGATATTGTAAATAAAATATTCTTACCTATGGTAAAACTTATTCATTAAAATTATTTCATTTCCACGGAATTTACTGTTGGCTAAGGTGCGAAAATTATGGTGAGTAGATCTGAAAATACGCGGAAGAAGCGTACCAAAGAGTGTCATCATTCAGAAAAAGGATTCCAAAAGAAGTTCACTCCTTCTTCTCAGATCTTGTTTCAAAGGCAAGCGCTACCACTCGTGCCTCAAGAGTGTTTCATCCGTCCCGAATGACTTCTCCCTAAAGGTTGCAGATTGCTTTTTCCAGCTTGACAAATATAAATACGCGTCTAAAATCCCATTTATACTCCAATAAAGAAAGAGAGAAAACGTCTCAGCAAACGTTTGACCGAAAGTTGTTGAGAAAATAGTCAAGGAGGTTCCAGGTAAAAGCGGTGAAGGGGGGCTCTGGGTGTTATCGTCTACCTAAATATAGACGTCGATTGGGTCTTCGATGGTACTAGAGAAGATTGCAAGAGCTGTGGGGCAAGGAGTTTAAAAGGTTCTCGACAGTAAGGTCAAGGAATCCACACAGCAATGTTAATCCAATATTCAAAAGGGAACGTGTAAGAGGAAAGGAAGAAGGAGATGAAAAGTAGAGGGAAAAAACAAGGAAAATATATATAGGAGGAGAGGTATTGCCTTGGATCCATGCCAGGTTAGTGTTCTTTACTTTCGCCTCCAGTAATTCCCTGCTTCCTATCCAGAATGTAGAAGGAGGATTTGGGGAACGGCTCCAGAATTTCAAACTACCCCGACCTCCGGCAATACCAAACGGGACGAATAGAAAGCTCGTTTCCAAGTCGATCCCGTTTTTTGGGACCAGAACCCTAATGACCCCTTGATACGCGTCTGCGTTTTTTTCTCCCATCATATTGTCTAAACAGTCGGAAGCCAACGGAAGAACGATTGATGGTGAAGAAGGACAAGTTACCAACTTTCAAGTTCATGAAGATACTCGTAATATATTTTCGTTATTATACCAAAGTAGATATAACAACGTAGGTATAATTAAATCCTAATTAAACTTGGAGTTAATGGCATAGGGGACATGCACTTCAAGAAAATAATATGAAATTATTTTAAATTTCGTTAAGGTTAAAATTTTAACATTAACTTAATATTTCAAAATTTGTTTCCTAAATTCTGCCCAATGTTTTGCCCTACAACTAAACTTTTGACGATAATATTATTTTTTCATGCCAAAATGAATAACCATTCACATTTTTAATGAGTAAAATGGATGGGTATCAGAGATCGTGGATTTCAAAATGTTTTTTTAGTTTCGGAGCCCTTATGATGCAAGAAATGTAATGGTGCTTCCAAGGAAACGTGCTCAGCAAAATATCATTGTGTTAAGCAATAGAAAAACGATTCATTCGGATCGATGGAGGTAGGCTCATTAAGTTTCAGATTTGTAACTTGTTTCTTCCAAGGGTAAATTTTAGTAGTATGGTTACCAAGAAGTTGCGTGGGATTGTCCCAATCTTCTCAACTAAAGAATACACGAAAGTGTAGTTTATTATAATAGTATTATAATATTAATAATATTTTAATATTATAATATTATAATATTAATATAATAATATTAATACATATTATGGATTAAGTTTACAACGGATACAAAACGCAAAAACGATGTTTAGAAACAGGTATAAAGTTGTTTACAGGTATAATCAGTTTAACCGATTGTATTGGCCAAAGTAGACATCCTTATCTGATGTTTACGTCGTCCCCTCCAAGTCCCCTCAGGTGAACTCGCCTTCAGCGATCAACCAGTTTCAGTACGCACCTGTTCATGGCCTGCCCTTCTCTCTCTTGTAACCCTCCAGTATTTTCTCGTTTTCAAAAGTTAAAACCACAGTGCAACTTCATCTTAGTGCAACTTCCCCTCGTAGCTTAACGACGGAAAACTTTAGCTATCACTTTTCCGCGAGCGTGAATTTTCGCCTGATTTCTGCGGATTTGAATCGTCCGACTTCGTTGCGCCTCATCTCCCCGGCCGGGGAAAGTAATGAAGATCTTCACAACGGTGAGCTAGAACTGTTTAATATTTTTCCGTTCGTTTTTCCCCAATTCACTGGTCCTATTCGATTGCCGGATCTCATTTTCATTTGTTGCACTGTAGTAAATTCGTAAGTTGAAACGTGTGTTGAATGCTCATTTCCTTTGTTCGTGACGTCCAGTTGGAACAGGTCACATTTTTCCTTGGCAAGGTCATTTCCTTATAAATATAGTATCCTTTCTAGATAGAAACTAGCCTAGCTATGGCTAACAAAGGTGACGATGATCTTCACCTTGAGAAACGTCTTTTAGAATTAAAGTACAATGTTGATAGGCGGTCTAAACTGTTTGCTCAATTGACAACAGTTTATGATGGTGCATCAAATGTTGCCCCAGGTACTGTTTCTCAATTCTTGGCACGGTGTCAAGATATAGGTAAAATCAAGGATAAATTTGACACAATCCAAGATTTGTTGTTAGAAATCAACGTTTGTGTCGAAGCTGAAGAAGCAGCCGAGATCGATAATGTTCAGAAGTCCTTTGATGATCTATATTATAAAATTCGTTCCGTTGAACAAGATTTAAAATGCCGTATGTCTAGTTCTTGTTCCAAGTCTCAAGATCCATTGTCTGTAATAACTCATGTTAAATTACCTAATTTTGAAATTCCAAAATGGAATGGTGAAATGGATACATTCAATGATTTCTGGATATTATACGAATCAGTTATTCACCAAGGTAATTTTAGTAATGTACTAAAATTCACGTATTTACGTCGAGCTTTGGAGACCGCGCCAAATGCTTTCAATTTAATAAAGAATTTATTACTTTCTGATGATAATTATGCGACTGCTTATTCTATTATTAAGAGTCGATATGGTAGTGCCCGTTCGTTAGCGGCTCACTATGTTAATAAAATATTAGATTTCAAGCCTCTCATTAATAATACTTACGCCAACTTGCAACAATTCATAGGGATTTTTGACACTTCTGTTGCGGCGTTCAATAATCTTGACCTTGACCAACATGATTTCTTACTGTTTCAATGCGCTCTGCGCGCATTACCTACTGAGGTTCGTGTATTATTTGAAAGGTCCTTGAGTAACCGTGATGAAATTCCTTCATTTTCTCAATTATTAGGGTACGTCCAAGATCAGTGTACAATTCACGAATTAACAAAATGTTCGTCTGGTTCTACGTCTATTAATTCTAGAAGTGGGCGTAATTCTCAAACATTATTAGTTACCCCAGCCAATGAAAACTCGCGTTTGTCGAAAATTGTTGATAATAATAATTCTAATGTATGTCCTATTTGTAAGGACTCTCATGTTATTTATAGTTGTATGGTTTTTCAAAATATGTCTGTGGACGAAAAATATGGTAAAATTAAAGCTCTTCGCAGATGTTTTCGGTGCCTAGGTGCACATCACAGGTCAAAATGCACTTCAAAAAGGAACTGTAAACATTGCTCTAATCCGTCGCATCATAGCTTTCTCCACGACCCTAAAACTGATGTCAACTCGAACCTTCAGGTAGATGTTCCTCTCTCTTCTATTGTTAACCGGGTTCCAGCAGACCGACGGCCGCCGGCACCACATGTTTCCAATAATTCTACCGATTGTAGAGTTTCTCAGTCACAAACTCTTTTGACTAGCCCTGCCATTGTTCGTCAAAACACTCGTACCGTACTACTCGGAACTGCACAAGCTCTAATTAGAAATAAGTGGGGGCGGATGGAACCTATACGTCTAGTCATCGATGTCGGAAGTCAAATTTGTTTAATTTCTTCGGAATGCGCTCAACGTTTAGCATTACCAGTGTCGTCTCGACCTACTACCATTTCAGGTGCTCTTTCTCAGAATCTAGGCACGTCTGAAGGAGTAGTGTCTTGTGTATTGTCTCCACGTCATTCTCGTACTCCCCTCCTGGAAGCTGAAGCCGTTGTAGTGCGGAAGGTGTGTTCAGACCTTCCGACAACCTCTTTATCCGATGATGTCTTTCGTCAATTTTCACATTTGCAGCTCGCTGATCTATCTTTCTGCCAAAAAGGGAAAATAGATTTTCTACTAGGAGCCGCGCTCTATTCTAGTTTGTTTTCTGATAGTCCTGCCGTACTTCATGGTAAACCTGCCGCCTTTGAAACCGTTTTCGGTTGGGTGATTATCGGAGACGTCTCGTCAGTTACCCCTTCACCTCAGGTTGACGTCTCTCTAATGATATGTGATGTTGATTTGGACAAAACTCTGCAAAGTTTTTGGAATTCTGAAGAAGTTTCTCCTCGTACGGTGAAGGATCCGCTGCATGAGTATGCAGAGCAAAGTTTTGTCTCGTCGCATTCTCGTCGTTCAGATGGCTCGTATGTGGTTCGAATGCCGTTTAAACCAAATCATGACGTCGCACCCTTCGGTGACACTGAAGACATTGCACGTCATAGGTGGCTTCGTCAGGAGTCTCGGCTAAAAAAGGACATCAAATTGAAGGAAGCTTACAATAACTTCATGAAGGAGTATATTAGAATGGGTCACATGAGACCTTCAATTGAGCGGGGAATGGTATATATACCCCATTTCGCCGTAATGAGGGATTCCTCCACTTCTCCTATTCGAGTGGTGTTCGACGCTTCGTGTAAGGACTCTCTAGGTTCCAGCCTCAACGATCGTTTGCTAGTCGGCCCTCCTCTACAGAAGGACATTTGTACTATTATAACTCTTTTCAGCCTCGAAAAGGTAGCCCTTGTTGCTGACGTCCGCATGATCTACCGTCACATATGGATGCATCCTGATGACTGTCTCTTCCAACACGTATTTTGGAGAGAAAATGAGTCAGACCCTCTTCTTCAGTATCAATTGTTAACACTCACGTATGGTCTCGCTAGCGCCCCGTTTTTAGCACAGCGAACAACGATGCAGCTCGTTAGAGATGAAGGTCATAGTTTTCCCATGGCTTCCAAAACGGTATTATCATGTTGTTACATGGATGATATTTGTACATCTTCACCGTCGGAGAAAGAGGCGCTCACTCTGAAAACTGAGCTGATTGAATTGTTCAAGTCTGGTGGTTTTGAGCTCCGTAAATGGGCTTCAAATGTACCCTCTATCCTAAGTGACATTCCCCCTGAGCATCAAATCTCTTCCTTATCTATACAGTCCACTGAAATTAGTTCGTTACACATTCTGGGATTACACTGGGAACCACGTTCTGACGTTTTTACCTATTCCGTGAAGCCGCTACCTGTTTGTAATTCGAAACGTCAAGTACTCTCTCGTATCGCCTCGCTGTTTGATCCCCTTGGATGGATAAGCCCTGTAATTTTCAAAGCCAAGTTATTTCTCCGTGAGCTTTGGGAGCGTGGTTTGGATTGGGATTCACCACTCCCAAGTGATCTAAAATCTCGTTGGGAAGAGTTCAGTTCGCAACTTCTGAATCTTCCACAACTCAAAATTCCAAGACGTCTCTTGCATGAGAGAGCGTATCAGTATCAAATCATTGGGTTCAGCGATGCATCAATGTTGGGTTATGCAGCAGCTGTATACCTACGATGTTCTACCGAGGATGGAAGTTTCTGTTCATCGAAATTGATACGGGCAAAAACTCGTGTAGCTCCTCTCAAAGTTGTAACGGTGCCCAGGTTAGAACTCAATGGTGCTCACTTGCTCTCTCAACTGCTTGAATCAATCCAATTCCTAGTCTTGAGATTGAAAATAACCGAAGTACACCTATTTACTGATTCTTCGGTTGTCCTTGGGTGGCTTCATACCCCTCCTCATCGCCTGCAAACTTTCGTCGCTAACCGAGTGGTAGCTATCTTGGAAAACACCAAGGTTTCTCAATGGCGTCATGTTGTCTCGGCCAACAATTCTGCGGATATGGCATCTCGAGGACTTCTTCCTAACGAAATAATTGAGAATCCGTCATGGTGGGCGGGGCCCGATTTTCTTCGCACCCCTACTTCAAGTTGGCCAAATTTGGAACTCCCAATGTCTGATGACTTGCCAGAGGTGAAGCACACCAAGGTTACTATGTTTACTGCTTCAAAACGTACTAAACCAAAGGAACCTCCGCTCGTTGTATCAATTATCGAAAGATTCTCGTCACTTTCTCGTTTGAAACGAGTAATGGCTTGGATTCTACGTTTTGTCCACAACACTCGTCAAGTGGGTCCAAACAAATTTCGAATGCGTAGATCGGGACCACTCCAACCATTTGAACTACATGCAAGTATGTATGTCTGCGTGAAGGCTACCCAATTCCACTATTTTGGGAGTGAGCTTCAAACCATTCAAAAGGGCAAGTTACTCTCACCACGTATTCGACGTCTTTCTCCGTTTATTCACAATGGAATCCTCAGAGTAGGTGGACGCCTCACTCATTCGTTATTACCATCGGATGTGAAACATCCTCCGCTGCTGCCAAAGCAATCTCATTTATCATCGCTGATTTGTGATTCGTATCATCTAAAGTTGCTACATGCCGGACCGCAATGTACCCAGGCTGTTATCTCTCAAGAATTTTGGATACTTTCCCTCCGTGCGCTTTTGAGACATCGCATTTTCAAGTGTATGAGTTGTTATCGGCATCGTTTGAAGGAAAACCATCCGCTTATGGCCGATCTTCCTCCTTCAAGAGTAACTCCTTCTCGCCCCTTCTCCCGAACTGCTGTTGACTTTGCCGGTCCATTCTTGATAAAGACAAGTACTCGAAGGAATGCCCCCTGCAGTAAGGCCTACCTCTGTGTATTTGTTTGCATGACAACCAAGGCAGTCCACTTGGAGTTAGCAGGAGACTTGTCAACCGAATGCTATGTTGGAGCCCTGAATCGACTGATCGCGCGTAGAGGGCTCTGTTCTGACGTGTACTGCGACAACGGCACAAATTTCGTGGGCGCTTCGAGTGAAGGAGAGAAGCTCAAACAGTTTCTTCTTTCATCCGCTGATGCGGTAGCGGCTAACTTGGCAGATCAAATGGTGACTTATCACTTCAACAGTCCTGCCGCTCCTTGGACTGGAGGTCTTTGGGAAGCTGCCGTGAAGGCTGCCAAACGACATCTGCGGGACATCTCAATTCGACACCTCACCTACGAAGAGTTCCTGACAGTGATCACGCGTGTTGAAGCGGTATTAAACAGCCGTCCGCTATGTCCCATTGGTGACTCTCCTGACTCCCTCTATCTCTCTCCAGCTCATTTTCTGATTGGCGGTCCGATGTTGACTCAGCTAGAGCATGACCTGTCCGAAGAACCCGCAAACCATCTTTCGCGTTGGCAAAGTGTTCAACAGGCTTCACAGGTTTTTTGGAAACGGTGGTCGACGAACTATCTCCAGACCCTGATGGAACGTCAGAAATGGACGAAACCTCGCAAGCCACTGTGTGTCGGAGATGTGGTGATCCTTCTGAAGAGCCAAACGAGGCCTCAGGAATGGCCCTTGGGTCGTGTCTCCGACCTTCTTTATGGTCCTGATGGGATCGCTCGAAGTGCAATAATTGAAACTGCCAAAGGTTCCTTCACGAGACCGGTGGCGAAACTCGCTCTCCTCCCAACGGAAGAGGAAGATTAATTTATTATTTATTGTTCTTCAACCTTGTTGTTTATATAAAAATGTTTTTGTCTAAAACTAACTTGTTTATAAATCTTACTAACTAGCTTGTTATATATACTAAAATTGTGCAAAATTATGTTACAATACTGATCTTGAGTAGACGGTATTGGACTATTGCTACTTGTTTCTGAAATGTTATTTCTGTGTCTCCCATGTTTAGGGATATTTATATGAGCATTCAACTTACGCTATTTATTTTTTGTCTTCTCAAAATTCTTCAAATTTTGGGTGGGCGGTGTATTGGCCAAAGTAGACATCCTTATCTGATGTTTACGTCGTCCCCTCCAAGTCCCCTCAGGTGAACTCGCCTTCAGCGATCAACCAGTTTCAGTACGCACCTGTTCATGGCCTGCCCTTCTCTCTCTTGTAACCCTCCAGTATTTTCTCGTTTTCAAAAGTTAAAACCACAGTGCAACTTCATCTTAGTGCAACTTCCCCTCGTAGCTTAACGACGGAAAACTTTAGCTATCACTTTTCCGCGAGCGTGAATTTTCGCCTGATTTCTGCGGATTTGAATCGTCCGACTTCGTTGCGCCTCATCTCCCCGGCCGGGGAAAGTAATGAAGATCTTCACAACGGTGAGCTAGAACTGTTTAATATTTTTCCGTTCGTTTTTCCCCAATTCACCGATGTTGTTGTTTATAC
Organism: Apolygus lucorum; assembly: GCA_009739505.2. Lineage (NCBI taxonomy): Eukaryota > Metazoa > Arthropoda > Insecta > Hemiptera > Miridae > Apolygus > Apolygus lucorum. Next base: position 71,529,056 of record CM019176.2, on the reverse strand, counting down.
CTTGATCGAGTGACCAGACAACACGGACTTACTGTACACTTTCGAGATGAAAAAAACATTACACATTCTTTTCACAGACTCCAAGCTAAAAGACATATCCATGTCAAAAATAATTATAGTAGGAAAAGTAATGAACCTTCTATGGTACGTTGATACGCACAGCGTTGTAATGGCCAGATTTTCCTACGTGGCCGATGGATTGGAATTTTATGAAAATCTAACAATTACTTGTCCCTGCGCTTTATGACTAGGATAGTTGGATCCACTTACCGTGGTGAAGATCTATGGTTCTCGTCGGCTGGGTGTGGCGTCGGAGTCGTTGACTAGGTGTTCCTTGGAATCACCGAAAAATGGCCCCCCGTTTCACCTAGACCTTCGTGAGGTAAGTATATTCCCCTTAGTTTGTGAATTATTGAACCTAGTTATTGCTTTCTTTCAATGTTAACTATCTATCTTTTGTTTCAGGTACTCTTCAAGAATTGGACTTCGTCAGGTAAGTAGAATATCCCTAGAATAACCCCTGATGTATCTACGCAGTTCAGCAAGACTCGAATAAGGTAAGTTGATTCTATTTCCCTAGTTATATCTGCCTTTGTTTTACCAAGCACCAGGAAATTGATCAGGTAAGTCAGAACATAAACTACAAGGTTTAAATTTACCGAACGAGAATTGTCTATTTTTGGTGTAGACAGAATAGTGAATATTTCTCAAACAAAAATGTACTTCGTACAATAAAACTCTTAATAAACGTTGAAATGAGTATGTTATCTTTACTCCTAAAAGATCAATGAAAAATATAGAAATAATGAGGGAATAAGATACCCTTACTGCCGAGGGCCCAGATGGGGTACCTCCAAACAACGGCGTCACTGAAGAAAATATATATTCGTAGCTTTCACAACTATTAATTCTAGGAAAAGGAACAATACCTAGGAGGAGTTTCTATATACAATGCGATTTTACTAGAGAAAGAAATAAAAGATTTTCAATCTTTTTACCGGTATAGACGGGGTAGAAGCGTGGCGTCGTTTGGTGGTCCGTTGGAATGCCGAGATCCTCGAGTCCTTCGTTCCAAGCTCACTGGTAGGGCGTATCGTGATCCAGATGCCTTGGTATAACGGGGTCGAGTTGCCGAAATGTTCAATGTTCGTTAAAGGGTGGGCTCTAATGTTCTTCACAAAGTTCTCTATCACTATCAACTTCACTGTTACTGATCACTGCTCCGGCACTGCTTCGGATCACAGTATCTGGGTGTGTGTGGGCTCTAAATTGCAAAAGGTTGTTGGTGAGTGCTCGATCAAGACACGACTGACGCTGTGGGATGGCGTCGCAACGGTCGTCCGCCCCTCCCCGTGTGCTACCCCACTCCGTTAGTGCCTCGTCCCCCTCCGTTCGGTGCTGCCACCTACCCGGCCCCTGGTCGCATCTTCCTCCATGCTCGGCGGGTTGTATGGAAGCCCCTCTCTTCGGCTTATCGGCCGATGTGTCGGATTTGTCAGCTGATTTATCCACGGAGTGGGTGGATGCTGCAGGAACCGCTGACCTGAGTGGCGGCCCATTACAGCGTATTGATTATTATTGTTTGCCACCTATTCGTTATCGCGAATTACGGGAGTGACCGGGTCAACGTTGTGGACTCACATCACTGAAGCTCCTCTCTCGTCTTCCCCGTATCGGCAGTCGGTCTCCAGGAACTGGACGAAGTCGAACCAATCTACTGCACACCTACGCAGGATTTTATATTGAAACAACGACGCCACGTTGCTCATTTCTTCAGAAGAACTTCTGATTTTCTGATTCAAGCTTGAATGGTATGTACCAATGGTATTTATAGCAACATACTCATGCAGCGGTACTCATATAAATACCTATTTGTACCAAATTCTGACGGTTTTTCATCCATTTTACCGACCAGGTGGACCCTACTACACTCACGTTTGCAATTCACGAAATTTTGGACTTCAGATTTGGAGCAGATACGAATTTGGAAAATCCTTTGAGAAAGCCAACCGTAAGTAACCGAAATTTGATCGGGATATTGGGGCCACTCTGGTGTTAAACCATAGTTTTTTTTAAATGGAAGTTATACAACCTTTCTTTTTTTTCTTTTGTCTTCCACAGGGTGGTTGGCTTTTTATTTTGGGTCTACATTCGATTCCACCATACCTTCATCCGCCGAGAGCACTTCTACAATTTAGACAATTTAGACTAATTTATGATATAGGAAAGAATATTGTCACTATTATACTTATGATGGCCATCAGATTTGAATAAGTAGGTAGGTACCGACGGGTACCCCTAAGAATTCTGTTATTTTCTTTATTACTCGTAAATTTGTTTCTTTTTTTTTCCCGAATTTGAATATTCATAATACACGGCACTGGAGTATCCAAAAGGAATTTATTCTGTTGACTGTTAAACTTATTATACCCTCATTTTTCAAGGAGTAGGCACCTACCCTAGGTACGGTGTTTCTGTATTCGACCTACCTAGAAGGTACACGTTTCCAAAATTAATTTTTTTTTTAATCTTAACTCAAATACAGTGGCGCCCTTTTTCACGAAATTTATTCATTCGAAGGGAAAAGTAAGTACCTACCGCTGAGCAACGGGCTGCACTGTAAAAAGGTGTAACAAATTGGCACACCGAACGTGGGGCCCGAATCTAGTAAACTTCGAATGAATAAATAAAAATTTTGTATGTATTTTCTTGAATGTACCTATATGAACAAGTTTATGGACACTTAATTACAAATGTCTGTTCGTTATGACCATATTATGATTAATAGTTTGTACTGCTCTCGGCTGAACACCCCTTAGCGTTTTTTTAAGTTATTATGAATGAAATTAATTCATAATATATTACCCATACTCATTCATGATATTTCACATTACGAAATACCAAGATTACCCTCAATAACATTTGAGTTTCGAACTAGGATATTGAGTTTTGAAAATAAATTTGAACATTTTGAGGAAATAGAAAATTTTAACTTGCCCACAATTCGATGAATATTGATTAAAAATTGAATCCAGCACAAATAATTAAGGATTATTGAAGTACCTACCTATTTCATCAGGTGGTATCCAATAAATTGTAATCCAATATTTTAGGTAGGTTCTTAATTAGTTTCAAGTGGGGAAACTGGATAGAATTTTCGAAAAACCGATTATCACTTTGATAAACTTGGCCATGGCTCTAAAAATGGATGCGTATCGACTTCTCAAGGACGAACTTCAGTATGAGCTTTTCATTCGCGGACTTACTACCTCTGGTACCTGTGCTGAATTGCGTAAACGTTTACATCGTGCCTTACGTGATGACGTTACGCCTCTTGATCATATTATATTAGGAATTGATGCTCATACTGAATTGAAAACTTGTTCTGCGAAGACGCGTGCTCTGGAAAACGAAATCGATGGCATAGACGAATCTTCAGATCATGCTGAGTTAAAACGCTTAGATTCCCGTTTGTGTCATTTACTTCATCGTGTTTCGCGTGTGGCGGGTGATGATGATGATAGGGACTTTCAGAAACCGCTTCTCGAAGCCATACATCAGTTACGCGATCAGGTGAAGTACTTTTGGGGAAAAGGGCAACCAAAGGAAGCTGAACCTACTGAGCAACCACTTTCCTTAGCTGAGGAACTTGCGGCTGCTGATCTGCAAGGTGGCGCGTCTTCACTCCAACATCCCATGGCGCAGCCCCCCGTTTCACTTGGCGCGATACCAAAAGTTTTCCCAAAGCGTGGGTCTCAAACTGACAAGTCTAATCCATTGACTCGAATTAAGGAACCCGCTAAACCTAAACCCCATGACCCGATCGAGTGGAGTCTTGGTGAAGAAATCGAATCGAGTGATGATGAAGATGATTATGTACCTACAAGAAGACCCCGAGTGAAAATCCCAGTCGTTCAAGATCCTCCTTCAGACCCAAAGCTTCTAAACAATATTGTCAAGACTGCATTGATTAGCCTCTTTAATGAAAATCCGCACCTGTTGAGGCCTGCGAATGATTCACAGTCGAACCGCGATCAACAGACTTCACGACCACCACAAGGTTCCCGATTGGAGACGGAGCGATCTCGTCCATCCACGAATCGTCCTCCAGGTCCTTGGATAAATTTGCAGCAACCGTATGATCAACATAGACATGATCGCAGCAAGTTGAAACTCTACAAATGGGGACTTAAATTTTCGGGAGATGGCACTGATGAGTTGACGCTGAATAAATTCCTAGAGGACGTTGAACAACGTCGACTGTCCAGAGGCTTGACTAGAGATGATGTTTTTCATTCATTCGGTGATCTTTTGGATGGTTCCGCTCAGATCTGGTACCGAGCAAATCGTCATCGATTCTTGACATGGGCTGACCTATTACAAGCACTCCGAAAATGTTTCTTGGACCCTGATTTTGACGATAAACTTCTTGAGGAAATCAAAAACCGAACTCAAGCTAACAATGAAAGTCCTGAGATCTTCTTTGCAAAAGTCAAATGTTTGTTTGGTCGTCTATCATATCCCTTAAATGAAGCTGAAAAGCTGAAAATAATTGAAAAGAACCTGAAACCAGAACATTTGCCTTTTATCCCTCGATTGACCTATACGTCCATAGATGAATTAGAAATGCAGTTGAGTGAATTGGAAATTTGGACGAAGCGCGCTCAAACTTACAAAGAACCACCATCACGAGGTATGCTAGAGCCTGACCTTTCATTCAGTGGAAAGAAAAAATTTCTGCCCAGCGTTCTGCCGCAATTGAGACCTTCCCAACTGTGTCAAGTGCATCTACGCCTATTTTCGATCCTCAGTCAGCGTCTGAAGCTCCAATCAGAAAAAGGTATGTTTGTTGGAATTGCAGGAATATAGGTCATACTTTTCATACATGTAAAGCTGCATCAACCACATTTTGTCAAAACTGCGGTAAAAATGGAGTACCTACCAAGGAGTGCACCCGCTATCCACAGTGTGGGGGAAACGCAAAAGGGGAGAAGAGTACTTAGACCTGCCTAATCCTCCTCCCCGCAAGCATAACCTTTCTAGGCAGGACCCAGAATGGAGGAGCTGGCTTCAAACTGTATCCACTTTCTGTTCCTCAACTCAATTCAACCTTCAGCGAGGGAGTAATTTTGATAATCGACCTCATCTCAACATTACGATTTTTGGTAAACCATATCTTGGACTCTTAGATTCAGGTGCTTCAAGCACCATCATAGGTGAAAAGGGCTGGGAGAGACTGAAACGACTGAACTTAAAACTAGACAAAACAAACACAACTCGAATCAAAGTAGCGAATGGTGAGATTTGTGAATCTTTAGGAACGGTAACTGTTCCAATTGTATTGAACGGTAACATGAAGTTGATTCATGCACATGTAGTGCCATCAATTAAATATTCACAAATTATTCTTGGAGTGAACTTCTGGAAAACCATGCAAATAATTCCGGATTTGTCGAGAGGCTTGTGGTATTTTGGTGACCATGAACTCATCTCTACCTGTACTGACCTGAAAACGAGTGTTGGAACTTGTGAACTCTCTGCAGATCAGCGAGCTCAGTTGGAAAAGTTGATTGCTGACTTCAAGTCAAAGTCTAAGGATACGTTAGGATGTGTATCTATAGTGGAGCATCACATTGAGACTGGAGATGCAATGCCAGTGAAGCAACGCTACTATGATCGTTCACCAGCAATCCTCAAAATAATGAACGAGGAGCTGGATAAGATGATTAATGCGGGAGTTGTAGAGCGTTCCCATAGTCCATGGTCCTCTCCCGCAGTAATTGTGAAAAAGAAAGACGGAACGTTCAGATTTTGTGTGGACTTCCGTCAATTAAACAGCATTTCAAAAGGAGATGCCTATCCATTACCTCATATACCTCGAATTCTTGATCATTTACAGGATGCAAAGTACCTCAGTTCGTTGGATGTCAAGAGTGCCTATTGGCAGGTCCCAATGAGTGAGTCCAGTAAGGAAAAAACGGCATTTACAATTCCAAATCGGGGTCTCTATCACTTTGTTCGCATGCCCTTTGGCCTCAAGAATGCCCCGGCAACCTGGCAGCGCCTAATTGAACAAGTCTTAGGTCCAGAACTTGAACCATATTGTTTTGTTTATCTAGATGATGCAATTGTGGCTACACCTGATTTTGAGACTCACATGAAGATTCTGTCTACAATCCTACAGCGCTTCTCTGATGCGGGTTTATCATTGAACTGGGAGAAGTCAACCTTCTGCCAGAAAGAGCTTCGCTATTTGGGCTATGTGGTTAACGAAAACGGACTACAGGTAGATCCTGAAAAGGTGTCTGCTATTGCTGACTACTCCACTCCCGCTACACCCCGTCAAGTACGTCGATTTCTTGGTTTGGCTGGATGGTATAGAAGGTTTATCGATGGATTTTCATCAATCACTGCACCACTCACTATTCTTCTACAGAAAAAGAACAAATGGAAATGGGGCCCAGATCAAGAGGAATCATTCAGGCTGATCAAGGAAAAATTGGTAACAGCACCCGTTCTTACTTGTCCGGACTTTGCCAAACCATTCGTAGTCCAAACAGATGCTTCAAAAGTTGGATTGGGAGCCATATTGTCACAGGTGTTTGAAGAAGGTGAGAAACCAGTAGCCTTTGCAAGTCGTACCCTGACTAAAAGTGAGAAAAACTTCACAACAACTGAGCAAGAGTGCCTAGCAGTTCTGTTTGCCTTACAAAAGTTTCGACCTTACTTAGAAGGGACCAAATTCACAGTAATTACAGACCATAGTTCTCTGACATGGCTGCAGAACTTGAAGGATCCACTCGGACGTCTAGCTCGTTGGGCAATGAAGATGCAGGAGTTTGATTTTACCATTCGTCATCGTCCTGGTAGACAAAATCAAGCTGCTGACGCACTATCAAGATCCTTTGCTGACCAAGTTGACTCGTTAGTTTTGGTGAATGATTCCTGGTACTCTTCGATGTTGGATAGGGTGACTGCAACTCCTGGAAAATTCCCTGCTTGGAAAGTCATGGATGAAAAACTTTGGAAACATTGTGATGACCCAAAAGACCTTCTTCACACATCAGACCCTTGGAAGTTGGTAATTCCGAAGCCAAAGAGAAGAGCGTTGTTGCACGAATTCCATGACACACCAACAGCTGCTCATTTCGGCACTTACAAGACCCTTCGAAGGCTGAAGAATTATTATTACTGGCCTGGTATGGCATGCGACGTCCAGAGATATTGTAATCGCTGTAAAATCTGTCTGGCGAATAAACCAGAACAAATGAACCAAAAAGGTTTATTCGGAAATCAAAAATTGATACGTGAGCCCTGGCAATGTTTGTCTCTGGATTTTATTGGACCTTTACCTCGATCTACCCATGGCAATAAATACCTACTAGTTATAACCGACTATTTTTCAAAATATTCATTATTATTCCCTATGAGAGAAGCAACATCTACACAGGTTCTAAAGGTTCTTGAAACTCATGTCATGTTTGTCTATGGGGTTCCTCAAATTTTGATAGCTGATAATGGTAACCAATTTCGTAGTAATGCATTCCAGAAAAGAATGAAAGAATTGGAAGTGACGTTATGGTTTACGCCTAATTACCATCCACAGTCTAACCCAACTGAGCGAGTGAACAGGACTATCAAGACTGCTATCCGATCAATGATTTCTGGGAAACATAACCGATGGGACGCTCATCTGAATGTGTTGGGCTTTGCCATGAGAACAGCGGTACACCAAGTTACAGGTTACGCACCAGCCTATCTAGTTTTTGGTAGGATCCCTAAGTACCGAGGAAATCAATTTGGACCCCCTGTAGGTTGCAAGCAGGTGCCATTAACCATTGACCGCCAAAAAACTGCAGAGGTGCTTTCCAACCTACCTACTGTGTACACTCAGGTCCAAGAAGCCTTGGATAAGGCATATGAACGTGCCGAAGGTAGGTACAACCTTCGTCGGCGACCATTAGAGTTGGAAGTTGGTGACACTGTATGGAAACGGAACTTCGTTCTTTCTAACCAAGCTCAGGGGTTTGCTGCTAAACTAGCCCCAAAATTTGTGAGATGTCGTGTTGTTAAGAAGCTCTCAAAGTTAGTATATGAACTGGAGGATGAATCAGGACACCCCATAGGAGCTTGGCACATTCAAGACCTGAAAGCAGACCCATCTGAAGAAGACTGAAGAATCTGTTGAAAATGCCCTTCTTACTTCGAGTTCTAGAAAATGCTGAAACCATTTTCTTTTGGAGGATGAGGTGGGGTGATACGCACAGCGTATTGATTATTATTGTTTGCCACCTATTCGTTATCGCGAATTACGGGAGTGACCGGGTCAACGTTGTGGACTCACATCACTGAAGCTCCTCTCTCGTCTTCCCCGTATCGGCAGTCGGTCTCCAGGAACTGGACGAAGTCGAACCAATCTACTGCACACCTACGCAGGATTTTATATTGAAACAACGACGCCACGTTGCTCATTTCTTCAGAAGAACTTCTGATTTTCTGATTCAAGCTTGAATGGTATGTACCAATGGTATTTATAGCAACATACTCATGCAGCGGTACTCATATAAATACCTATTTGTACCAAATTCTGACGGTTTTTCATCCATTTTACCGACCAGGTGGACCCTACTACACTCACGTTTGCAATTCACGAAATTTTGGACTTCAGATTTGGAGCAGATACGAATTTGGAAAATCCTTTGAGAAAGCCAACCGTAAGTAACCGAAATTTGATCGGGATATTGGGGCCACTCTGGTGTTAAACCATAGTTTTTTTTAAATGGAAGTTATACAACCTTTCTTTTTTTTCTTTTGTCTTCCACAGGGTGGTTGGCTTTTTATTTTGGGTCTACATTCGATTCCACCATACCTTCATCCGCCGAGAGCACTTCTACAATTTAGACAATTTAGACTAATTTATGATATAGGAAAGAATATTGTCACTATTATACTTATGATGGCCATCAGATTTGAATAAGTAGGTAGGTACCGACGGGTACCCCTAAGAATTCTGTTATTTTCTTTATTACTCGTAAATTTGTTTCTTTTTTTTCCCGAATTTGAATATTCATAATACACGGCACTGGAGTATCCAAAAGGAATTTATTCTGTTGACTGTTAAACTTATTATACCCTCATTTTTCAAGGAGTAGGCACCTACCCTAGGTACGGTGTTTCTGTATTCGACCTACCTAGAAGGTACACGTTTCCAAAATTAATTTTTTTTTAAATCTTAACTCAAATACAGTGGCGCCCTTTTTCACGAAATTTATTCATTCGAAGGGAAAAGTAAGTACCTACCGCTGAGCAACGGGCTGCACTGTAAAAAGGTGTAACAACGTGCCTGGCTAATACTGCGACGGGATGCAAACCAACAAACCAAATCAGATCTGCAAATTCCACAAACACTGCTCCAGAGGATAACACATACCATGCTTGAGTCGAGTCTTTCGACACCCATCTCATCTACTGTTCACTATCAAGTGCCCTACACCAGGTTCCACAATTCATTCAAAATCTGTTCGTATCGAGTTTATGAGCCCCCATGCTTAATTCTGACGGTGGAATTCAGGATCATCCTTGGCATGTACGTTGGAAAAGGAACTAAGAGCATAGTGAATTCATTAGGATTACCCTTTCTCCATAAATCAAAAACAAACCCAATAAGTTGTCTTAAATTAATGACTAATAATAAAACAAACTGTCTCTTCAAAGAGACGGAGATTTTATTTGGAGTTCCATTCAGGCCTCAGGTGCGATTGTTTCATTTTTACGGCGCAGAAGGCTACCTGACCCGCACGACCGTTGAGTCTTGAAAGTGAGGGTAGACCCTAACTCCGTACGTAGTTCACCCTTCACCGTCTGCATAATATGCATAAATTATTAAATAATATGCATAAATTAATTGTGTATAAATATGCAAATTTTAGTTTTGGGCTAATATATTGGATGTATTTTAAGAAGAAAGAAAAGACAAGAGAGAACATTGTTACGCATCCCTTCTCTTGATTACAAACAATGTACTCTCTTGTCTTTTCTTTCTTCTTAAAATACATCCAATATATTAGCCCAAAACTAAAATTTGCATATTTATACACATTATCTAGCTTGAAATTGGAGTTCTTTAGAATAGAGTCTGAAGCATCATCCATTGCGATATGAATTATAATGTTCTCACATCTCAAAATTGAGGCAAATAGCATATAGTTGTGTATAATAAAACTCTGATATGTTAAACAATCTGAGACATCTAAAAACTATGTTATTTATAGCGAAGCCTGAGGAATCCCAATAGGACTTCAAAATCTGAGATTCGCTGTCCCTGAGACAATCTATATTGTGAGCGACGTATCATACGTTTGGAATACTTATTGGATTTTCGGATCCAATCTCATATCCTGACAGAAGAGGACTTGAAGAAATGTTGGACAGAAAAGACAACTACCTACATTACATTATCTTGAAGCATCACGTCTATGCAATGTGCTCGAGAAAATAGTTTCAGGGTGAAGGATCTTTGAAGCCAATGTGAACCTCGGCGAATTTCACCGAGGGGACGGAATCCTCAACTTGTATCCCCGTGAGTTCATATATTCTTCTCGGAACCACCACCCTTCTCACCCGTTTCGAGATCCCTTGTCGGTCCTTCTGACAACGGTATTATTGGTCTCAGGAGATACTGTTATATCTGGCACGTTCTTCACATTCCCTGCACATTCCTAGCACGTTCCTGCACGTTCTATTCCGTGGGAAATGTCCTTTTGTCGAGTCTTAATAAGAATTTTCCCATTCCTATGTACATTTTAAGGGCTTGGCATAAATCAGTGATACATCATTCAATAAACAAGATCACACTAATAATTTTTCCGAAAACACAACTCAGAGCCAATATTGACTTTAAACTCATTTACGCACGCTAATATAGACACATCGATTTATTATTATCCATTCTGCGTTGAGCACTGTTCATGAGTTACTTTATTTTATATCATACTTCACATTCTATGTGGAGTTACGAAAATCAAATCAAAAATGGTTTCATTCGCCATAACACTGAGTGCATCGACAATAGAATCGTTCAAGTACAACGTATAATAACAATGTTATTTGCATGGAACATGCTTTGGCCTTGAACTTACCACCCGAAAACGTTACTAGGAAGGGGGGGGGTGACGTGGAGAGAGTGACGGGCGAGTGTCACGGGAGGGTCCACGCGTTCACCCCATCCCTGCTCCGCCGAAAAGCGCGGCTGAAGCATGTTCCATGTTTCTTGAATTTTTAGCCAAGGTTCTAAGCAGTAAGGCGAAACCTGAGTTATGATTTACGGTATTCAATACAGGGTAAATCAAATCATGTGAAAAATTATGAAAATAATTAAGGACATCTACGCTTATACTTCGACTAATTATTCCTCGGTAGATAACTGAAAAACTATATTGACTAGAAATATCCAAAACCCAAATTAAAGATCAAAAATCCTGAGTGGTTGAAAACGTTTCGCCATAAGAATGTAGCATATAATATAAATTACACTACTCAATTAAGGAAGCATACTGATAGTAACGTGAAACTCAACACGAGGTGTCGTTTTGGTTTATTATTTTCAATAATAAGCCTTTGGAATCGAGCAAGAAAAAAAAATTTACTGATCAGCTGAGTGAGCTCCGAAGCCATTTTCAATCCTATTGAACGCAGGAAGCTGAAATTTGAGAGGGAAGGTCAAGGGAGAATACAGATGGTGGTAGGTGCTATTGATGGAGAACCAGTGATCTATCCAGAAGGATGATTTATACAGAAAATAATAAACCTTTGGGCAATGATTTGCAGCGTTTTTGCCTTTGATTTGCTAATTATTGAATGAGGGTTGTCGTAATTTATTGCGTCAGTCAAAACCGATTAGTCATAAACAAATTATTTCAAGTCAGCTTCTCCCGAGAATTCCTGGATTCCGAGGGTGCTTCTCTCTTCCAAGTCAGCTTATTCGTCTCTGATAATAACATCGAAGCCATTTTCTTTTGAGTCGTTTTCTAAATCAATCGGTCGTATCCCAAGAGTAATGAATCCCTTTTGCCATGGTGGAGAATGGCTACCTCTCCCAAAATCACCTGCTCTCTCCAAATTAATTTTAACAATACAGTTTCTCGCTGGTAAGATAAGAATATCGCCTTTAGATTCCATTGAGTTTATTGAGCTCTGGAAATGATTCAACCCCATTCATATAAATAGGTAGCGGGTTTATACTCTTGCTTGGTACATTCTTGACCCTATTCTGTTGAGATTTATGCCTATTGGTTGGTCCAGTTATACATCCAGATTTCCTGCTCTCCCGATCTTGCACCATTTTCCTGCGATCCACCATTCTGCGGTAGGTATGTTTTTCTTTTATCGTCCATCTATGCTAATGTATAAATCTGTTTGTCTGTCCGGGACTGATTACAGCCAAAACGCTCAACCAATATTCACCACATTGGGTATGTCCATACAGTAACTTCATACAGTAACTCCAATACTGATATGATATTAAAACACTATTCGTAGTGCACCACTTTTAAGCGACTTGGCCGATTATTAATGGGAGTTTTCGCATCGTGCTTATTTTAAGTAAAAAATCTTACACAAAAATTGATTTTTTATCCGTGTGTTGGAAAATAAGCGAAGTCTGCCCTTAATCGATTACTTCTAATCAGCTAATCTATAATTCACAAAATTCAGTAACTTTATCTTGTTTACTATTGAAGGAGGGAAGGCCTACATTCGACACCAGGAAATGAGAGGTAAAATTGGGGAGCGCATCCGCCCTGTTTACTCTGGGCACCCGGCAGAGATGAAAACTGGAATGAGACGGCGAATGGACCGTGACCTTTGGCACCCAGAAAGATTGAACCGTATTCATGTAACATCCCCTGTAACTTCCGACTGAGTCGTTGATGAACCATTTGCGAACATTCAGATTGAAGGTCTGATTGTAAGCTTCAAAATGGGATGCTACATGAGGGAAGTTCCGATAACCGGAAAATTTATCGGGAGAGAGAGAGAGAGAGAGAGAGAGAGAGAGAGAGAGAGAGAGAGAGAGAGAGAGAGAGAGAGAGAATTATAGGTGATTATTCGCACAGAATCTGCATGACCCTCATCAAACGTGTTCATACAATACTTTTTAGAATTGGCGGAAGACTACCGACACGTACCTACCTACCAACCTATCTGTATACGTTGTAATTATTTTTCCCCTTTTAGCTGTTTGCCATTATCAGTTTTGAGGTTGGTCCGTTTTTTGTTTAAAAGGTTTTCATTTTATAATTTGTCTTCTATCATTACCTGACAAGCACGTTTTTGTTGGCCGAGTTTGAGGACATGATTATTCCTCAAATGTATTACATGATCCCTTATTTGTGGGAGTTCGACGAGGCAAATCTATCATGGACATTTTACAAGCGGAGTTACCAATATTGTTGTTATCATTATCATCATCATAAATAACGTCTACGACGCCAGTAAATCGTGAAAATGAGTAAGTGCCAAAACAAGTTCTGGGTCATAGTACTTGTTCTTGCAACGCTTTTAGAAAATATCTCACTCTCGAATCCTAACGCTACCTACACTAAGCTTGGATGAACGGAGATTGAGGCCACAGCAGTAATTTTCTAGTTTCACAGGCAATTTTCCAATGTAAGGATCTCCACCCTCGTCCCCCTGAAAGTCTAGGTACTTCCACTTAATAAATTCCGGATCTACTACGGGGTTGTTGCCAATCACGGTCAGTTTAGCTCCATTATCCTCAAGAGTGACTCCGGTTGCCAAGGATATGCCTTCGAAAGCTTCCTCTCACGGACTTTTTTTCTCTATTTTGTGAAGATTCCTCAAGAGGAATAAAGATTTCTCCTCGGGTCCCCTCAAATTGCTGGTTCCGAGAGGTCACTATCGCGGCCATCTTGTGGAATCGTTCTCCGCATCCCCTGATCCCTCCATACAAGACGGTGATCACTCGCCAATAAATATGATAAGATCCTACCCTGCTCTTTCACCTTGCCGTTCTTTCGTTCTTCTTTTTCTTTCTCGTCATCCGCTTCTACTCACCTCCTACCTTTTTCTCCCTTGGCGCTATATATTCGAGAGGCCTTATATTCGAGACCCTATCAAGGGAGGTCTCTGCGGAATACCTAGAGGATCCAAGCAGTTTTCTCTGCGAACCGACGTCAACTTTAGCTGTTGATGCGACTCGATAGAGTCATATCGTGAAAATCTCCATCGTTTTCTATCACTGGGACCTTTCCTCCCCAAATGATCCTACGAGTAACATAACCTCCATAAGAACCTACCCCTTTTATTGATCGAACTGGCAAAATGATAATGTTACCAGAAAAGTTTGACCTGACCCCATGGCCCTGGAAGAGCGTGGTGGTAGACGTCAGCAAGTAGCAAGTTGATCAATTTAATACATCGGGTAAATTCCTCGATTTGTCTCTTCTTCCATCTCCTGTTCCTGTTTGATCTGACATTTCATCAGACGAGATATCCTCCTTATTAATAAATCCCTCCCCCCCTCTCATATTTAATTAAGTCGATCAATATGTCTGCCTATCATATCTTCACTTTAAAATCGTTGACTCTATTCGTTAACCGTCAATTGCTCAACGCTCAGTGTTCAATCAGTCAATGATCAATGCTCAATATTCAACCCTGTGTACCTTTAAATAAAACCCTCCCCGTATCACGGCTTCTTACGTATCCAACCCCTTCTAGATTGACCCAGAGCTGGTCCGAATCATTAGGTATTTAAAATTACAATATTACAATCATCAGAGGGTCAAGTGAACTGATTAATCTCCGTCACTTGAACTCCGAAATGTATAAAAACTGGTTGTAATGGAGACAAAAAATCAGCAAATTGTTATTGTACGGGAGTTCATTGAATAATCACTTCAATCTAGAGTATAATATTGAAAATCAAGTCAATTATACAATACAGTAGTCAATAGTCGATAATCAATTTCTTCACGTTCAATGAAATGTTGGTACTAGAGGGAATTTTAATTAAGGAATACTGTGTCAAACCTCCGTTTTCGTATTTCTCAACAGTGAGAATTATCCACCACAACTTCTTTTTTGTCCACCGCACAGGGACAAAGAATCTCCTTTGTATTCCTGGAACACCCAAACTGAAGTCTGGTCCTGAGTCCATGATGACTTTGCAGAGGCATTCGAGGGGCAATACTGGTTGATTATCGTGGATGCTACTAGCATATGTCTAGAGATGTAAGCCATGGAACATATCACTGCAGATATTTCATATATACCGATTTTTATGAAATTTTCTAGTTGTACCTTCAAGCTTTTGGCTACTGTCAGTAACTTCGGGCAAAAAGTAGGCGTCGTTTCTCAGAATCCCCTAGCTCCAAAACTCTTGAAATAAAGGTGCCTATTGTTTTTTCATCAATTTAGAATAGCATTAATTTTTAGCATCGAATGAGACCATCCAGAACTCTGTAGGACAACCTGTTCGCTCTCTATGAGGTTGGACTTACTATATATCAAAAACATGACTATGAATCGCAAAAGACTGTTCACTGCCGGAAATAGGCCTAATATCCGCTCAAATTTCAGTTAATCAAATGCTACCATTGTTCGTTTCTTTGAATGAAGTTTCGTGTTGTACTTAGTTGTGATCTCATAGCAACGAAGAACCAAATTTTGTAATGAAGGCACTCACAGACGAGTTGAGTATTATAATGCTTATTAGACAAAATTTACTCCAAATTATTTGCATAATTTTAGGTTCAAAACCTTTATTTTACGTTGAAAAAAAAACCACGAAGACAAGCAAAGCGGTGGCAATATATTCCTTCCCCATCCCATTCCGAACATTTGCATAGTAGGACAGGAAACCAAGCTCGATTCAAATGACCGGAGAATAAATTTTATCTCTACTGTGCGCAAGTTTTTATACCACCCTTTGAGATATTTAATGGAGATATGGAATGAGTTAGTAGCGCACTAGATTAGGGCCTGAGCACCCCCCGTGGGTTTTTCACTATTTCGCAAGCCTGCTTCTCTCTTTTAAATGTAGGTAAATTTATAATGGAATTTCAAAAGTTGCTTGGTGAACTTTTGTTCAAACCAGGGACGAACTTTTCCATTCGATATCATAAAAATGCTTCCTTGCCTATCAAGAGAAGTAATAAACCAGTACAAATATTCTTTAAATATGAGAATATTCATTTGAGTAATTTCCGAGAGGAATTTTCATTTATTTGGTTTGCGAGTGCAAAGCATATTTGGTAACGAAGAAGTATTACTAACTTGATGGATACTATACTTAATTTCTTAAAATTTTGATTATTAATTTGATTTTTCCATTAAACAATGTAATTTTTTCCTTGATGGGGAAAACAATAATTCATGGATATGTCTATGCAATATTTTCCGCACTAAGGGATAAATCACATGACGGGTAATAAGTGAAATGAACAAAAGAGATGTAAGCAGGAAGAAAAAACAAAATAATACATTATACACGTAATTTATTAAATTATACAAAATTTTGATGTCACGTCCAGGATTCGAATGATGATTTGTTAACAACGGATTCAAAACGCAAAAACGTTATTTAGAAACTTGTTTACATGTTTATCTTTCTAATCAATCTTTGTACCATGATGAGTGACCAGACAGAACAATTTGTTTATCGGTCTCGCGGTACACTTTTCGGGCCAAAAATAAGTTACATTTATTTCACAGAAACCAAGCTAAAACATAATATCCATGTCAAAATACAAAAAAAAAAATTCGTTTAAAATCGGGTTGGTTAATTTATTATGCAATCTAACTGTTAGAACTGAGGACAAGTGGAGTGCAAAATGTGTGAAGACTAGAGGGAATAGAGGGTGTTCTCTCAAACAAAGGAAGTATCGCTAATGTAGCTCTGGAGGCGTGAGTGGGAGTCGAAATCGGTCAGAGCACTGACTGGGAAGAACCGCTTCCCAGTAGCGATCAAAGACTTCTCGAGGAAATGGGAGGCGGATATTTGAATTGGTGTATTCCCCCTTGGGAAATTTCTTCAGAGCTGGAAAGAAGGGTTGAATCGCAAAAAAAAAGGTTTCCCTGAGTCCAACGTTCGTGCATATTTTTCCCGCAGATTATGGGTACACAGCAAACAAGTCTTGGTAAAGGTTGAATGAATCCTATACAGAGTTCTCTTCAAAAATGTTGATCGGCGCGGTAAGTAATAGTCATGCTATGGAGTCTATGTTACAAATAGCAAAGGCCTCAGAATCTCTTTTGAAACGAGGACCATTTTCAGGTATTTCCACACTTAACGAATCAGACGCCTAACTTAACGATTCTTTCGCATCAACACCAAATGATAAATTTTTTGAGCTACGATGCACCAGTTCATATACAACAAATATTAATTTACTGCTTCACCACTTTTGAAGGAATCAATCCAATGATCTACCAGCATCAAGAGGTCAATGTTACCCAAGTTATGAGGTGCAAAACTGTGTATAAAAATCTGAATGAGTGCGTGAAAAAAAAATCATGTTTCATTTTCAAATCAAAAAAAATACGATTTAAAAAAAACTTAGTTCAAAATCAACGAAATTTGGACTTGTTTTGGGGTTTTAGAGTATTATCGACAACTTTTGTTCATTTCCTGACTTTCAGTAATCAATTCCTTCTTCCGAGCAAACATTTCGAAATTTGACAAATAGTAGCGACTCGTACGCGCAAACATGATTACACATAAACACCAATTTCTCACGATATAATTGCCCGATTCTGCTGAAATTCGTAAGGTGGTTTAGAGCTAATCCAAAATGATTGTTATTGATGTCATCGTGGTCTGATCAGTAGGGGTCACGGTACAAGTAGGAAAAAAAGAAATTCATCAACATAATCTAGAACAACTTCTCAATCGTGTTGCTGTTCATCTGTAGGAAAAATTATTATCGACGTCATCAAGAAAATCATGTTACATATTGCTCCATAATACTTTATTGATTTTAACACCAATGAATTCTACATGTTTTTGTAATTTTATATGTTCACGTTATGGGTGATTTTTAATGCTGCCCATCCAACTTGGAAGACTTTTTTACTAATAGATTTATTGCAATAAGCAACATGTTCATCCACCAAGAAACTCATTAGCCCCATAACTTTGACGAAGATAAGTTGCACATTAAGGAATTCATTACAGGTCTTCAATGTTCCGACTGTTGATGCAATTTGATGCACTACCTAATGCTATCTGAATATGGTCTACGATCACCTGAAACATATTCAGATAGGTTACTGAGTTGGTTAACCCTTATTAGCCCAAGAAAAAACAATTTCTCCCTCGACAATTTCTTGTTCATATTTTGTTACATTTTAGTGCCTAAAATACGTAAAAAACATTGGAAAAAATATTGGACCCATACAGGGCACGTAATCTTGAAAAACAAAACGGTGTCTTTTTGGATACCGTGAGCATGTGAGGGTCAATCCGTCCCTTGATTGATTCCAAAAAGACACCCTGAGATACGGTGGGTTCACCTTATAGCAAGAAACATTCTAACATTTGAACAGTTTATTATATAACGTGAATTCAAAAATTGAAAAAATATTAAATTTATTGTATTATTGAATATATAAACGCATTGAGAGACATTGGTTCACTCGAATTGATCACAACCCATTACTGTGTACTAAAACCATCACGATCATTTTCTGCAATATACTAAACTAATTACTACCTTAGTCATCAGAGTCTTTTACTTCGCTAGCAAAAATACCAAAATCGGTCTGTCAATCGACCAAATGAAAAAGAAAAAAAGAAATGTATGGCCTTCAATCTTAGTAAGAATAGTCTTTATTACAACGAACATCCCTATGTAAAAAAGATATAGGTACGCGGAAAAACTTTTTTTTTTAAATGAAATGAGAAAAAAAATATTAGAAAAGAGGAGTAATACGTTTTTGTGAGCTCAAACATAGTATTTCTGCTAGAATGTTTCCTCAATCGACTTTTATTCGCTAGGAAATCAAAAAACTTGTAAAAAAAAGAGGCTTCAAATTTGCACGAATTAGTTAAAATTCATTGAGGTATAACGTTTTTGACTTTTCCCCAGCACAAATCGTTGTACCAATCCAAATCCTAAGGGAATTATCATTCCAAGTCCCACATAAATAATCATAAAGTAGGTGCTTGGTTCATATTGATGGTTCCTGCTTGGTTGGTGGGGCTTGTTTTCAGGTAAAGCGACTTCTTTCGTAAATTTTTGTTTCTTCCAACTGCAAATAAGGAATGTATAATTAGATTACAAAATGAATCATCTTTCTACTGTAAATCATTTCACTTCTAACTTGATTTGATAAAGAAACTTACCGGAACCCTGATCCTTTCTTGGCAAGTTTTGGTTTTTTATTTTCAATAATTTGCACTTTATTTTGCTTTGGATTTTTCTTTGCCTCGGGGATAAGAAGAAGTAGCCTCGATCGATTTTGTTTCGAAGTAGAAAGTAGATAAGGCTCGTCAGTTTCAAATTTATCTCTTTCTCAATTTGGCGCATGCGAATCTTTCAAACACCATTCCATTCCCTGCCGAACCCATTTGAATAGGCTCGTTCCAGGTGGTCATTATCCTCTCCAATTCTCTCCTCGTTGACATCCTCAAACGACAATTCTTTCACTCCTTCAAAACATTCAGTCAATTCTCTTTCGAATTTATTTTCGTCCATCGGGGTTTCTTTGGCGTTACAATTCGAGTCCTCCCCTTCAGAACCAATGCTCATCTTGTGAAACAAGGAGGCAGTGCACCTTCCTCTGCTCCTTATTACTCTAATCTTCATATAGAATCAGAAAAAGGAAAGAAAGTCAGTTATAGGGTGAGAAAAATCAATAAAAGTGAGCATAAGCCCCATTATGGACCTGGCTCTACTGGGAACCCCCTTGCTCACGGTATCCAAAAAGATACCATCACAAAAACCAACTTTTACCCACTTAGCAACTAATAATATGTAGAAATTACGCTTTCTACTTGATCTTAGATACTTTTTACACAAGATTCTTTAAGTAATATCACTCAAAACTGTGAAAAACCTGTCTAAAATAATGTTTGAAACTGACCTTCGGAGTGTTGATGTCAATTTTGAGCCGCCTTGTAACTTATAATTATTATATCAACGTTGTTGTTGTTTTGACACTTCTCCTTCTTCTTTTCTATTCTAGAGATGTCAGAGTAGCCATTGGGACATTAAGTAGGGGTGAAAACCACTTTGTACCGTCAAGAAAACGTTCTAAAGTTGGTCTTCCAAAAAGTCGAAACCTAAAGTTCTAAAGTTGTCCTCGAAACAAATAGGCGAAACCTTCGATTTCATTTTACATTTCATCTTTCATGTAATACAAAATTGATTGTTATTCAAGCAAAAACTAGACCAAATGTACGATGGAAAAGCTCCCAAAGAGAACACCTGTGACTTCATCGTGGGTTGAAAAGGTTACGAGAGGTACGGTATATGGGTCACATGAAATTTTACGGCTTCCATCTACTCGGGGTATTAACCGGAAGGAACACTGGGGGAGACCCCCAGTGATGGAGGCTGGTGACACGGAAGGCGCAAAACCCCTTTCAGTGGCCAGGGCAGGGCCTAGAAGTAAAACAAGATCCAGTCCAAAGGTCCCTAGGGTCTACTAGGGCCTACGTAGTTCTGGGCTAATGTGATTCACGTCATGGCGTCCCGCTCTTGTTGGCTTAACAGAGATAAGGCACGACGGGGATTCGGAACGAGTGCGGGACGTGGACAAACCGTGCGCCTAATTCTATTTGAGTTGTTTGTACCATCAAACTTGCCCTATCGGGAGAGGAAGAGCGGGCCGCTAATTCAAACGCATTTGTTATGCGCATACAAAATAGTAGGGTGAATCTTGGAAACTGAACACTCCCAAAACTATTATTAGGTATATACCATTATATTGACATAGATAATATCTATTATCTAAGACATATTATGTCTTTTCGCTGGTGGTCATGACAAAATAAGCGTGATCGTGACCGTGATCGAAAAATGTGATAGGTAACTAAGTTGTACACTGTTTAGTACAACGTTGTTCTTGGATATTAAACTATCGTATTTACGAGTATACAAGGTATTTTATTACGTTACTAATCACGCTACTCTTGTCCAGAAAATAAGGAAGTAACTTTTTCTTAGCAATTAACGAAACAACCACAAAACTATATCACCTACTGTTTCTTATTATTATTTTTGACATTTTATGTCTTTGCTCTGGCACATAACTCGAAAACCGTTACCAAAATTCGTTACCAAATAATTGTGATGATTTTCACGTACAACCAATCGTTCCTAGGGAAAACTAACTTCCTCATTTTCCACCCCACAAAAATCGTCCACCACTCATTGGAAAGCTCTCAATTTATTAAACATGGTACATGGTCCCTAATATGAATGTACCTGTACGGAAAGCTGAATTATGCGCATGTTTAGTAACATGTGATCGTGAGTAACAAATGAGATGTCAACATGATCGTGAGAGGAAAATAGGTATCGTCATCCAACAGATCCCTTTGAAGCGTTACGGAGGCAGGGTCAATGGAGAATGCTGAAGGCGCCTGAGTGGCCACTGATCAGCTGAGTGAGCTCCAAGGCCATTTCCTCTCCTGTTGAACGCAGGAACCTGAAATTTGAGAGGGCGGGTCAAAGGAGAATGCTGAAGGCGCCTGAGTGGTCACTGATCAGCTGAGTGAGCTCCAAGGCTATTTCCTCTCCTGTTGAACGCAGGAACCTGAAATTTGAGAGGCAGGGTCAAAGGAGAATGCTGAAGGCGCCTGAGTGGTCACTGACCAGCTGAGTGAGCTCCAAGGCTATTTCCTCTCCTGTTGAACGCAGGAACCTGAAATTTGAGAGACAGGGTCAAAGGAGAATGCTGAAGGCGCCTGAGTGGTCACTGATCAGCTGAGTTTGCTCCAAGGCTATTTCCTCTCCTGTTGAACGCAGGAACCTGAAATTTGAGAGGGCGGGTCAATTGAGAATGCTGAAGGCGCATGAGTGGTCACTGATCAGCTGAGTGAGCTCCAAGGCCATTTTCTCTCCTGTTGAACGCAGGAACCTGAAATTTGAGAGGGCGGGTTTAAATGAATATTTACGTACATTACATTGCAACCATCAACGAGCACAATCAAATTTCCACAAACAAAAGTACAATACGGGGTTTTATATGAAGGGGAAAGGGGGCGCAAAGACATAAAATGTCTCTCGTGGTTGCGTATTTGTACGAAAGCTGTATCCACCGTTTTTTAACACAGAATGTGTTTTAGCCATGGACTAACTAGCCAAAAACGCTGCAAATCATTGCTCAAAGGTTTATTATTTTCTGTATAGATCACCCTTCTGTATAGATCACTGGTTCTCCATCAATAGCACCTACCACCATCGGTATTCTCCCTTGACATTCCCTCTCAAATTTCAGCTTCCTGCGTTCAATAGGATTGAAAATGGCTTCGGAGCTCACTCAGCTGATCAGTGCTCTTCCAGGCGTCTCCAGTATTCGAGAAGATCTTCTTCACTCTTCAGATCACTGATCAGCTGAGTGAGCTCCGAAGCCATTTTTAATCCTATTGAATGGAAGGCTTCTCCTCTAATGCTGGAGACGCCTGGAAGAGCACTTCCATTCAATAGGATTGAAAATGGCTTTGGAGCTCACTCAGCTGAACAGTGATCTGAGGAGTGAAGAAGATCTCCTCGAATGCTGGAGACGCCTGGAAGAGCACTTCCATTCAATAGGATTGAAAATGGCTTTGGAGCTCACTCAGCTGATCAGTGATCTGAGGAGTGAAGAAGATCTCCTTGAATGCTGGAGACGCCTGGAAGAGCACTTCCATTCAATAGGATTGAAAATGGCTTCGGAGCTCACTCAGCTGATCAGTGATCTGAAGAGAGAAGAAGCCTTTGAGCAATGATTTGCAGCGTTTTTTACCCACCAACATTTTTTTTACCTACCAGCTAGGTACTACCTACCACACCATACTGGCTTCACACCTTCACAATCAAGTTTATTAGAAAGAACTAAACGCTTCACACTCGATTGGAAAAATAGAAAGCTTCACATGGAAATTTGATTACTGGTTACGCAGAAGGCAAAAACTGTATACAAATCGAAGAACTGAACAGCGATCGCATTTTAATCCGATAAAATTTGAATGGAGATAAGACCTCTTTTGCGATTCACACTCATGATTCTGTTTTATCGAAGGAAAACCTTCAAGTACCCGTAGGGACCGAACGGTTTGTCCTACAGAGCTCCGGGTGGTCTCAAACATTTTTAAAAATTCAATACTATTTAAAATTGGTGAAAAAACGATACTTTTATTTCGAGAGTTTTCGAGCTAAGGCACTCTTGAAAATTTCAACCCTTAATTTTCACCCCTTAGATGTGACCTACATCAACCAAAAGCTTCGCGGCACAACTAGACCCCAAATGGAGCCCATATACCAAATTTGAACCAAATCGGTCCAGTGTTGCTAAGAAAAGTGCCGCGTACGGCGGACGGACGGAAATTTTTTTATTCGATTTTCGTATTCTACGTACCTTGAAACGTAAAACATCAAATTTTGAGGGGGGGTTAAAAATTTTTTTTTCTTGCTCGATTCCAAAGGCTTATTATTGAAAATAATAAACCAAAAGCTAACGAAATTTCATAACGAAATCTGGGACGACAACATGGATACCGATGATACGGAACTAAGGATCGTGTAACCTAGTGTAACCTATGAGATATTTTGTTATGACGCGGTGATTATATAAGATTCTTCTACTAATTTAGTGGGAGGAAAGTAGCGAAATTATGTGAAGCGCGTGAGCTGAAACACATTCTGTGTTTCAATAATTTCGTCCGTAGTATCTAAATAGAGGTAACCGGGGGTCCAGGGGGCTTGCCCCCTACCGAGGCGCGAAGCGCCGAATTTTCTTTTTTCTTTTTTTTAAATATGTTTTTTACTAAACTCCCTTGAAAGACGCAGGGGGAACGCCATAAGTTAAAAAAAATAATTAAATACTCAAATAAAATAAAATGGGGAGGACGCCCAGGACTCACCCGACGCCGGCCCTAGGAATGAGGGAAGATGAGGAAGGAGGATAGTGGGAGAGAGGGATGAAGGGAAGTGCCTCTATAAAACGACCACCAGTTCAAATATGAGCCGAGCAGGACACGGGTGGTGATACCACGGAGTTCGCCTACCGAGATGCCCAACTCGCGCATCACCCGCACCACACCCCGCGCCATGACAAGGTTGCAGCCATCACCCTGATGTTGTTGGGTGCCACTCCTCCTAGCTCCGACACCGCTTGCTTTTTTTCAGTAATATTTATACATTACTGAATTACATTTATACATTATTGATTACATGATAGCTCCTACGAAAAATAATTGCAGTAAGAAAGACAAAAAATTAAAACGGTGTTTGGGATTCAAAGAAAAGCAACATTCAAACTCATCCCATCCAGCGGACCAGGACAACAATAATTGTTGATATAGAAGAACTATCATTACTGGTTGGTTCGGCATGTAGACGTTCAACGCGTTTTTGAGAATTATTCTCAAAAACGCGTTGAACGTCTACATGCCGAACCAACCAGTAATGATAGTTCTTCTACATCAGCACTGTAGAATCCATGATCCATGTAGGAATGAGGAGTATCCATAGGGACAGCCTGTTTTCGATCTTTCGATGTGTTCGATTAGAGAGTTAGAAAATAAAGTATTCAATCAGATTCAATGCGTGCGTGTTTATTATTTTCTATCACAAGTTACAACAATTTGGCGACAAGGATAAACAGCATCGACCGGAAGAATTCAGAAGATTTTGATCGAGGTAGTAAGTCAAAATACGGAACTTTTCAACGCCGTTTTCAACACCGTTTCCGACTACGATTCAGGTAACCTCAACTGTTTTCTTCTGGCAGTTTTCACTCGAATCTATTCATTTCGTCAACTTTCTACTTACAATTATGGACGAAACACAATTTCAAACGTTCATACTAGCTTTCCAAGATCAGCAGAAACTGTTGTTGGAGGCGATTTCAAAACAAAATCAACCTCAAC
Source organism: Apolygus lucorum (assembly GCA_009739505.2). Lineage (NCBI taxonomy): Eukaryota > Metazoa > Arthropoda > Insecta > Hemiptera > Miridae > Apolygus > Apolygus lucorum. Next base: position 71,503,957 of record CM019176.2, on the reverse strand, counting down.
CTACCACTTCGTCTACATCAAGTCAACGCACTACACCTGCGATCCTAAACATGTCTTTGATTCAACCTTTCGACAGTTTTGACTCAAAAAAGGAATCTTTCAAGTATTACCGTCAAAGATACGAAAACTATGCTAAAATGAAAAACGTTTTCGCGTTCAAGGACCAATGTGCCCAACTGCTTCTAAACTCGATTGGTGCTTCAAATTACAACATGCTAGCGGCCCTAGTTGTACCCAAAAACCCGTCGGAACTTTCTTATGACGAAATAGTACAACATTTCGAAAATCATTTGTGTCCTAAAAGGAACATCATGGTCGCGCAGCATCATTTTCTATCTGCTCACCAACAGGAAAATCAATCGATTTCCGATTTTATCACGGAACTTCGACGACGTTCCATGGATTGTGAGTTCGTTTCCCCGTGCGAGTGTCAGATTTCACTGACGGACGTTTTTCTCCGTGCACAGTTTCTACGTGGGCTTAAAGACAATTCAATCCGCGAATTTATCCTTCAATCTGGCGAACTTCAATTTGATGAAATCGTCAAAAAGGCTATTGCACTGGAGTCATCAAAACTCAACAGTCGCGAAATTTCTGTGCCTGCTTCAAATTCAAGTTCTGAGTCAACCAACAAAATTTCACATCAGCGCTCGTCCTCGCGTGATTTCAATCGTTCCAGACGCCGAAACCGATCACTTTCGCGTAATCGAAAATCAATTGATTTCAACAAATTGGGATTAAATGACCAATGTATCAGGTGCGGTAGGAATAACCACGTTGTCAAGGACTGTAGAACTGATCCGAAAGTACTGAAATGTTCTTTATGTAAGAAAACGGGTCATGTAAAATCAGTGTGTATTCGATCTCTCGTAGATAAAAACAAACAGTCAAATTCCAGCGACCATTCAACAAAATACATTACTGACGAAGATTCAGACACTTCTGACCAGTATGGTATCAACAATATCGTCGATATATTCCAGAACAAAAAACCTGGTTCTGACTCTGACAAGTACTTTATCTCTGTCAAAATTGAGGGTAGGAATCAAACTCTAGAAGTTGACTCTGGAGCAGGGTACACGTTTTTGCCTCGTGACCAATTTCATAAACTCAACCTACCCAAGAAATTACAAAACTCTAAAATTGCTTTTCGATCCTACACAGGCAATGTTTTTCAGCCAGATGGTAAAGTCCAAGTTTCCGTTGAGTACAATGGTAGAAAATCGACTGAAGAACTTTACGTTGTTCCTGAAGAGTATGATGCCCTTCTTGGACGCATATGGATCCGTCACCTAGGTATAAACCTCCAGGACATCGATAGTCAATCATCTCATCCAGGACGGCTCCATGTGAACCATATCGAGTACACCATGGAAAATCTTATGTCAAGGTATCCTCGAGTTTTCGAGCAACGAGTTGGTTGCATTCCTGGTGTTCAAGTGTCTCTTCATTTGCGAGAGGGGACCAAACCTGTATTTTTCAGAGAACGTGATGTTCCATACGCCCTTCGAGAGAAGGTGGATCAAGAACTTGACACACTCGAAGCTCAAGGTATCATCTCTAAGGTTACTGCATGTGACTGGGGTTCACCCCTTGTGGTGATACCTAAAGCAGACAATTCTGTCCGCTTGTGTGTGGACTACAAAATTGGAGTCAACTGACAGTTAGTTAATTCTAACTATCCAATTAAACGTGTCAAGGAAATTCTAAACAGCCTCAAAAATTCGAAATATTTTTGTCGCCTTGACTTGTTCAAGGCCTACTTACATGTACCAGTCGACGCTGAAAGTGCAAAAATTCAAACCCTGTCCACACATAAGGGGACCTACCTAATGAATCGATTATCTTTTGGTATAAAGACAGCCCCAAGTGAATTTAATCGAATAATTGATCAGGTGCTTAGGGGAGTACCTAAGACAATGTCCTACTATGATGACATCATCTGTCATGGAACTACACTAGAAGAATGTTATAAAAATCTCGATCTCTGTCTACAGCGTCTTCAAAAATATGATTTACACCTAAATAAATCGAAATGCTCTTTGTTCCAGGAGAAAATTGAATATCTTGGATACATTGTTCAATTCAACACAATTTCAAAATCACCTGAAAAAGTACGAGCAATTGTAGACATGCCAAGACCGTCCAATAAGGACGAAATTCGACAATTTCTGGGGATGGTAACGTATTACGCCCTTTTTTTACCCAACCATTCAACCATGACGTATCCTCTCAGATGTTTATTGAAACAGGGTGCCAAATTCAAGTGGGATGCGTCTTGTGAATCCTCATTTATCAAATTGAAAAGTGAACTGGCTAGTGAGCGTACCCTCACGCCGTATGATCCTGATCTACGAGTAATTCTGGCATGCGATGCTAGTCCTGTAGGAGTAGCAGGTGTTCTTTCACATGTAATTGACAATGAAGAAAGACCCATAGCTTTTGCTTCAAGGTCATTGACCCAAGCTGAAGTCAACTATTCCCAGCTGGACCGCGAAGCCCTCGCAATTGTGTTTTCGGTAGACCATTTTTTCAACTATCTTTATGGTCGACAGTTTCAACTTGCAACAGACAATCGTCCTCTAACGAGAATTTTCCACCAGCATTCTAAAATTCCAGCTATGACTTCTGGCCGTTTATTGAGATATGCAGCTTTTCTTTCCGCATTTGACTACGAAGTTGTTTTTAAAAGTGGAGCTCACAATAGTAATGCTGATTGCCTTTCCAGGGCTCCTATCACATCAAAATCCACTTCAAGTGACATGATGATCAACAAGGAAGTCACTCGTGTTTGCATGGCTTCTATCAACCACATATCTACGGATAAACTAACTGCTGAGAACATCAAAGAAGCCACTACCACTGATGAACAACTTTCCAAGATTATCGAGAACCTGAAGGAAAGCCCGGACGAATCTCAAGAATTCACCCTTGACAGTGGAATTTTGTTCAAAGGTCAGCGTGTAGTCATACCAAAAAACCTTCAAAAACTAGTGTTAAACGAACTTCATCAAACCCATATTGGGATTAGTAAAATGAAACAGTTAGCGAGAAAGTACGTTTACTGGAAAAATGTGGACAAGGACATTGAACTTTTGTGTTCATCATGTGAATCATGTGCCAGGAAACAAACCAGTCCTCCAAAAGCCGAAATACACCCATGGGAAGAACCTCAAGACAATTGGGAAAGAATCCATATGGACTTCGCTGGCCCTGTTGACGGCAAGCATCTTTTAGTGGTCGTTGATGCCAAGTCCAAATGGCTTGAGGTGAGAATTTCCAACGATGCTCCTACTTCTGCTAAAACTATTCAACTTTTGGAGAATATCTTTTCATTCCATGGATTGCCAAAAATTCTGGTTTCGGATAATGCCAAGATTTTTGTGAGTGACACTTTCCGAACATTCTGCACTTCAAACGGAATTCTTCAACGATTTAGTGCCCCAGGTCACCCAGCGACTAATGGCCTCGCGGAACGTAATGTACGGACTCTTAAAACTCGACTCATGACCATGGAGAATGAGCCACTATCTCTCCAAGAAAAGCTTTTGAAAATCATGCAGGTTTCCAGAGCAACGCCACTTTCAAACGGGAAATCACCTGCAGAGTTGTATTTTGGTAGACCAATGCGAATTCGTTTGGATGCTATCAAGCCAAACAAGGAGATAGGTCTTCCACACACTCCAGTAGCAGGAACAAGGACGCTCAATGTTGGAGACCGTGTCCAATCGAGGTACTACTCCAACTCCAAAACAACCTGGCGTTTTGGCACAGTAATTCAAAAACTTGGTCTGCTTCATTATATGGTCAAACTAGATGATGGCTACACATACAAGCGCCACATTGATCAGCTCCGACGAACTAATGTACTGAAGAAGAGTGTACAGTTTGCTCCTGAGATAGAGATTCCTCAGGATGATCGACCTCCAGCCACTATGGATCTAGTTGTTTTGCCAGATGCTAACGAAGGAACAAACCCAACTAGAATCGAGGCTCTTCCTACGACTGAACAAGAGGCACACAATAATCCTCCTGAGACTGGAACAACAGAGGCCCCTACTCTTAGACGATCTGGAAGACAGCATTGGACGCCGCAGTATCTTAATGATTACATCCATTAAATTCCATTAACATACAATTCATTGAAAAAAAAAAAATGTATTTTTTTCATGTTCTTAAAATTACTAAATTCTTAATGTTTTTCAAATATGTGGGGGAGAACTGTAGAATCCATGATCCATGTAGGAATGAGGAGTATCCATAGGGACAGCCTGTTTTCGATCTTTCGATGTGTTCGATTAGAGAGTTAGAAAATAAAGTATTCAATCAGATTCAATGCGTGCGTGTTTATTATTTTCTATCACAAGTTACAACAAGCACAAATAATTCTTGATGAAGAAGCAAATCTTTTCGAAACAATTCCCTTAAATCCTGTGTGGGAACTACCTAGCAATCACATAGTTCCCACCACCGAGATGATAAGTCTCTGTTACACAAATTGATTGGTAAGAGAAGAACAGTCGTGGTTTTCAGTACTCATCGCCCTTCATTACCTATCTAAAACTATCGAATTTTAGTCACATTGTATTATATTGTAGATAAATAGTTGCCAAAAGAAATAGGTATCTAATCATGAATTTTCCCGCGCAAGCGGCAAAACATTTTTTTTCTTCAAAATAAATTTTATTGTGTAGCAAATATATGGTTGGTAGGTAGTGACAATTGCAACGCTTTTATGTTAAATACTAGAATGAATGCATTTTTTAGTTCTATCTATATATCTATGTGTTATTCGAACAATTTATGCCCTATGAAAATTTCTTTAAAATGGTACCTATCATAAACGTGGTTGCTACATTAATCAACAACCCACAATCGGTGATCTAATGGTGTTTGGTACGCCAATGGTAGTGCCGAATGTTGCCAAGATTTTAATGATTTCCTCTTTCAACCAAGCCGTTGCTACGGAATCTTCGTCATTCGTGTTCGTAGAAAAATGCATTTTGGTTTATTGTTTTCAATAATAAGCCATTGGAACCGAGCAAGAAAAAAAAATTTATCCCCTCTCAAAATTTGATGTTTTACGTTTCAAGGTACGTAGAATCCGAAAATCGAGCCGTACGCCGTACGCGGCACTTTTCTTAGCAACCCTGGAGCGATTTGTTCCAAATTTGGTATATGGGCTCCATTTGGAGTGTGGTTGTGCCGCGAATCTTTTAGTTGATGTCAGTCACTTCTAAGGGGTGCAAATTAAGGGTTGAATCGAGTGTGAAGCGTTTAGTTCTTTCTACTAAACTTGATTGTGAAGGTGTGAAGGCAGTATGGTGAGGTAAGTAGTACCTACCAATGGTTGGTAAGTAAAAAAAGTTGGTAGGTAAAAAAAAAACGCTGCAAATCATTGCCCAAAGGTTTATTATTTTCCATATAGATCACCCTTCTGTATAGACCCCTCCCTACCAGCCATAGGTAACTACTACCTACTAGGGCATTTTTGAAAAATTTCAACCCTTCATTTCCATTTAGATGGTGGTTGGGGTTGAAATTTTCAAAAATTCCCTTGTAGGTAGTAGGTACCTACGGTTGGTAGGGAGGGATCTATACAGAAGGGTGATCTATACAGAAAATAATAAACCTTTGGGCAATGATTTGCAGCGTTTTTAGTTTTCATCATGTTCATCAATCTTGACAAATTACTCCATTCATCATTGGGAAAGTCGTAAAATTGCTATAGAAATGAAAAGTCGTTTCCAATCGTCTGCCAAAGGGTGGCACATAGCTTCCTCATATTCATAACCCCGATTAATTAAAGATCCGATTCATAGTAGCTAATCTCGAAACATCAATCTCCAAGTACCATGCACCACCCTCATAGCGGACCATCTACATGCTTGTTTTGGTGGTCATTCATCAAAACGAAAACATAGCTGACGTCAAGATCATAATTTATAGGCCAATAGGCGATTTTAGCGTAGAGTTCATCATGCTCTTCTGGAATATACTGCTTTTGGTTCCGTGTTTATCTGTCTGGTATGTCCGTGGAAAAATTCTTGTTCCGGGGATTACTAACCGGAATCATGATCCGATTTTGATGAAATTTCAGGGCCTATGAACGTTAACACCTAGACGGTTTCCTATGAATTTCATTTCATACTAACTGAGTACTAACTACTGTGCACAGGCAAATGCCTTTTTCCTCAAAAACAAATTTGTCAATATCAACAAACGATTTTGATCACATTTTGAGGGTAGTGGACGGATCCCAAGATGCATACTCTTCACCACGTACCATTTATAGAAGCCACTGCACAAAAGAAAAAATGGTGAAACATTAGCGCAAATAATTTTACACTAATTAGGCCTGAAACTAGAGTCCCCACCCACCTTGGTGGACGGTAATTCCAGATCATAGGTAGGTATAATTGGTAACCAATGTTGATAAAATGCATTTGGCTTCTACCATGAACTCGCCATCCTAAGTAAAATTTGCGTGACACAAACTCAGTCACCTGCGTCCTTGGAGAAATGGAGTCTAGACAGAAACAGGGGAAGGGATCGTGTCGTTCTCATTCTCCATATATTTGCCTCGGGTAAAGCGATTCAGCGATGTAGCAGTCTCGGAAGAAGCTTCCATAAAATACATACCATCGCACGATATTATAGGCCTGATTTAAACTCCGTGGTAGTTTTATTGCGTGATAAGAATAGTTTCAATGCTCGAGTGAGCCGTTCCTATTCCACCAATGATATCTTGCATTCGGCGTGCATTTGGACGAACCTCACATTTCAGTGAGCAAGCCTCTTGTTAAAGAAAACAACTATGAGAAATCCGTTCAAAGCCAAAGTTTATAGGAGCATGAATATGGGTCATGGTCACACTTCGCAATGGAAACATAGGTCCGTTAAGACCTTCTGACCAATCAGAAAGCAGGAGCGTCGAACTGATCAAAGGGAAGAAGCGCCCAGTAAGTAATTCAGGAACCCACTAACCACCACGCCAATTCGAATTTCTCCCTCCCTATCAGAATGGTCTGGCTTTTTTATTGTAAACTTATACTATTCTGCATTTTGTACTCAGAGCCTCAGTCAATCAGAACATTGGTTGTCCTAATCATAATGATATCACGCCTCGGTAAAAAATGTAAATCCCAATAACATCGTTGGTAGAGGATTCATAAGTATGACATAATAATTATGTTCTAATTATTAGAATGAACGGTTATCATACTCTGGCAAAAATGTCAATCCCACTATGCTAATGAGCTCGACTACTTTCAGCTTAATGAGGATTTAACAGCGTGGTGTTCAAGAATACGACTCCCCGGCTCAGCCCTGATGAAATCGCACTTTAGCGGATGAAACGCAACCCAGAGAGGGTGACCTTTACGATGAATGGGGGTGGGAAGGAGACCTACATCATTCCAGATCTGATCAGGGAAGCTTTGAAGAGAGAAGGGCAGTCGTTGGCTCCTGGTCTCGAATGGTATTATAATGAAAGAGTGGGTTTTAACGATCACTAATTTAGACTTACCTCCCTCTAACTCAACCCCATCCTCCTTGTTAGATCCCAGCTTAGATACCTCTCCATCCGATGAACCCTCAGCTTTCTCTTTAAGAGCTAATCGTTCACGGCTCAAATCAATCCGTTGACTTCGACAAAATTTTCTATTATTCCACGATGAGCAACTTCAAATCTACCCGATGAGCTGGGTACACAAGATATTGTCCTCTTACGGGTGGTTTGCGGCCTTAACCCGTCTTCTCCGCAACCATTGGTTCGAGTATACTGGAGAATTCCACCTTCAATCGTTCAGAAATTGAAGCTGATTCAAATAGGCCGCGTTGATCTCTTCGTTAAACCATTTGAAAAGGGACGAAAGAAGATGAAATCTCACTATAGCTAAGATAGTACAGAAGATGGTACTTTGACTTCGATTTCCAAAATTAATAAAAACTTACATACTGGGATACATCGTTTGATCGTAATATTCTCGATACATCCACAGAATTTGCCAACTTGCTCGGGAATGTTATTCACAATAGTTTACTCCGTCTTTTTCGTACTATCACTTAATTCACTTCTTCAGGGCTTCTCATTCCCACTAATATTATACTTTTTTCTCTACTCTCGAAAGTGATAACAATGCTTCTGCTTTCATGGTGAACTAGGGGACAGATGATGATACAAATAACTAGGTACTTTAGTTTATCGATGAATTGTTGAGAAAGACTATCCAATCCCTGGGTCTGGGAGATGGTGCAGCTGTACTCCAGATAGAAGAGTGAAGAAACAAGGAAATCCACAAAAAGGTTCAAATTCTTCGTCAGCTGATCTCCTTCTCAGTGCTCTTGCTTAGACAAAATAAACATACTTTTCTCATTTTAAAAAAATGGATGAGAAAATCTTAATATACTCCACCCAAAATTTGTGTTTCCTCCTTGGGAAGGTGAGGGAGCTGAAACTCATTACACGCTACTGTCCAAATGCGGAGGTATAGTGTTGGAAACCTACATATAGCCCAGGCTTGCCTATGACAGGAAGCAAGCCTATTTCAGCTTCTGTGGTGAGTTCTCCTGTCAAAGAGAGATCTACCGCTTCTCCAATGTAACCATTCCAATTGATTAGTGCGGGGAATGCAACCGCAGCCCATCACCAGGCATACAGTTGCGGCCGATAGGAGTACCGATCGCCTCCTCCTCTACCTCTGATCTCACACAAATGTGAACCGAATTTCCTTGAGAGAGTAGTCATCCATAAGGTCATTGAGCTCATACTCGTACTTAAATATTACAGTACAATTTCTTATGGAATACACGTAAGGGGGTTCGGTATTCTTGGTCACCCGCGAGCGTCACGTTACGACCGGTTATACAAAAACGACGATTACAGTCATCAGAAACACTACTTCTTATTGTAATAATTTCAATTTGAGAAAATGAGGAAAAAATGACGTTTCCGAAAACCACAACCATTATTTTATTGTAGTAACATACAAGCCCTCTATAGTTCCTGTAGTTTGGCCTATTTTAATTTAAAAATTTCACGTTTTTCGTCCGTTTCGAAAAACATTTTTTCAACAACCGTACAAGTTGGAGACTCCCTGTTTTTACCACCCAAGTTGGAAACTCCATGGTTGTTGGAGCCGTGCAGCTCACAATGTTTGTTTTTGTTTTCTTTTATTAGATCTAAGTTGTTATTAGTTATTTGTTAATCTCGTCTTCCGCTCCTGAACTTTCGCCGCTCCTTATCGCTCCGCTCGCCGCTTGCACCGCCTGTCGCTACCAGTCGCTGGAGTAACAATTGAGTCTCCTAGGAGCAACCGTCTACCCGCAACCGTACAATTTGCCTACCTTCGCATCATTCGCTCGTACATACCGCGCAAACTGTAGTGTTTGAGCTCTTCAGTCCAGGGTACCCTGCCAGGAGTTGCTGTGAGCTTACGCAGCAATTACCTACATATTCCCATATCTGCTGAGACTGGACGACAATCACCTACCTACCTAAAGGACCAGAGCCGTCTGCATCAACGCCACCATCATCCACCAAGGTCGGACCATTTCATATTCATCTCATTTCTAGTCTTCCACTGCGCAACAATATATTAAATAGTTCTCAAGTTTCATTCATTTCATCTTTCGGAGCTCCAAAGTAGGTAGGTAAAATTCTTCAATCATTCAATAAACTCATTTTGTATTAATAGACTCAATGCCGTATTATTTTTTCTCAAGTTTCCCGATTCACAGCATCAATTGAGTATCATCTCAAACATTTTGGTAGCAGAGCGTGGTTGTTTACTCAAGTTATTCATTTTTTGGCATTGAAAATTCATTCGAGTCACTAGATTTCTTTGTGTTATGATACACGTGCTCATTTCATGGTACGCTTATAGTGTCATTGTACGTACAAGTCTACACTTGCATTTGTAAATATTGTTCGTCATCTAAGTTTCAGTAGGTATACAAATTATTGTTCGTCCTTATTTATGTGATCGTTGTGTTTCTTCGTTTCCATACATTTACATGGTCAATAGTTCATCTATTCATTCATATAGGTTCATGGTATTTCCTATATTGACAACTTAAATAATATTTCATGCATTTTTGTTTATAGCACATGCTAATTGCTTATTATTATTCATATTCTGCCGATTTCTGAGATATTTGAATTTGTTCTCGGAGTACTTTTCTACTTCCGGTTCATTTTTACGGCGTTCTAGTTATACCATTATTGATGATTGCTCGGTCGTGCAGGTAAATTGCCTATCCTAGCGCCGGTCACAATAGCTGCATTAAAAAAAAAAAGTAGGTACCTACCTAACTTGTTCATTCTAACTGGAATCATTTTTCCGTGTGAACTTGACTATAAATAGGAATCAAACTTCCTAATTCCTCATCCTACACCTATTCATTAACCCTTTAACACCAAATTTTTCCTTCATCATGGATGAATTCGAAAAGACCGTGAAATCTCTCAGACGGAAACTCGCCTCTTCAGCTAAGGAAGTGGAGTCTATTTTCGAAGCTGGTAAAGAGATGAGTACCTCGGATCCTACGAAAGCTTCAGTATTCAAAGGCATGTTTCGTGCTTTGGAAAAATACTTTTCCAAATTTGAGTCGACCTGGGAAGAACTAACGGACGTATATGAAGATGCTGGAAAATCTGACTTTCCTAGTTCCACTGAAAAACGTCTTCTTTCAAATATCCGTGAATGTTATTACCAATCAAATACCATGTATGAGGAGATGATTGCGAAGTATTCTTCTGCTCAAATTGTCAAAGAAGAGTCGTACATTGAAAGTCATTCTCCCCGAATGCCAGAAATTAATCTGCCGAAATTCGATGGAAACTTAACTTTTTGGCCTCAATTTAGAGATACCTTTCTGTCTCTCGTTCATACATCAAATTCACTCACAACTATGGAAAAATTTCATTATCTGGTAACATCATTGTCTGATTCTGCTTTATCCGTAATTCAGGGTATCAAACTCGAAGAAACCAATTACGAAATCGCATGGAAAGCCGTAACTGATGCTTACAACAACAAACGAATTCTTGCTTCATTTTACTTGAACAACATCATGGAATTTAGCTCATTGAAAGGAACACCAGATGTTGATTCTCTTAAATTATTCCAAAGTAAAATTTGCGATAACATATCCGCTTTCCAATTATTGGGTATCGAAAAGGAATCCGAATTTATCCTCTTTCATTTAGCAATCAGGCACTTAGATCCACGAACTCGAGAAAGTTTCGAGATGAGTCATAAAAATGTCGAATTTCCTACTCATGACGATTTGAAGAAATTTGTGCGTGAAAGATGTTTGGCCTTACAATTGGTTGCTGGTAATCTTAATTCCTCGTCAAATCCTTCCCCGTCTACTACGAGACATCATATTGGTTCCGACAAAAGGAATCGAAATGATAATAGAGTTATAAATAAACCTATTTTGGGTGCATTCAAGAATTCGTCAAAATCGAGAGCATCTACAGGTTCAACACAAAAACCTCATCCTTCGTGCATATTGTGTTCTAATGGAGACAAACACCTACTTTTGAGTTGTCCAAAATTCTATAGAATCACCCCTGAGGCTCGTCTACAAGGTCTCAAAGATTTCAAGGGGTGTCGTAACTGCCTTAGTTACGAACACAAAACTTCGGATTGTAATTCCAAATGGAGTTGTCGGTTTTGTGATCGGAGACATCACGCTATGCTCCACCTTGAATCCTCTTCCATGTCGTCGTCAACGGCCCGGTCTAGTAATTCCAGTACGTCATCGCCGCTTCAGAAGTCTCTTCTAACTTCAGTTTCTCTCAAATCTACTTATGATAGAGAGGTGGACGTGATTCTGGGTACTGTTTTGGCTGAGTTCATGGATGCCAGAGGAAAGTTTCAAACTTTTCGAGTAGTTATTGACTCTGGTAGCCACTACTCATTTGTTACTGAGAGATGTTTGAACAAACTGGGTATATCTTACACCCATTGTCCTCGAAGGATTTCGGGTATTGGTCAGTCGATTTTCGAGGGTGCCAAAGGCAAAACTTCATGTACTCTGCGCCCGCGAAACCGATCCTCTCCTAATTTGACAACAGTTGCCATGGTAGTGAGGGATATCACCTCGTTTTTGCCTTCATCGACCCTACCGTCAGAAGTGACGTCACAATACTCCTCCTATGAATTAGCCGATCCTACCTTTTGGAAGTCATCATCAATAGATTTTCTTCTTGGTGCCGATTTATATGGCGACATATGGACCGGGAGTGTCGTGAATATTGCCGAGGGACTTCCAAAGTTGTTCCCTTCCATCTTCGGTCACGTGGTGATTGGTCGTTTTGCACAACCTTCAAACACTATGAATGGTGTATCTCTTCTTGCCTTTTCATCTCCACCCGATGACTTGAACGATGAGTTAACGAAGTTTTGGGAACTAGAGGAGTCTTCCAGTGCAGCTTCTACGATGTCAGAGGAGGATACAGAGTGCGAAAATTTCTTCGTTGACACTCACTATCGAACTACCGAGGGACGCTATGTTGTAAAATTGCCATTCAAAAATCTGGATTTGAAGTTAGGGGACTCATCATTCACAGCCTTGAAACAATTCAAGTCGCTCGAACTTACACTACAGCAGGATGAAGAAATGAAAAATATGTATTTTGATTTCATCTCTGAATATCTATCCTTGCAGCATATGGCTCTTACAACCAATCCATCCAAATTCGTCATACCCCACCATGGTGTGACTAAAATGGATCGAAATAAATTGAAACTTCGAGTAGTTTTCAACGGGTCTGTTCATTGTCAACCGCATTCCTTGAACGATGTTTTGATGATCGGCCCCAAATTACAGAAGGATGTTCGAAAGATCCTACTAAATTTTCGAAAACACGCTGTTGTTTTCGTGACGGACATCGTAAAAATGTACCGTCAAATTTTGATCGATTTGCCCGACAGACAGTACCAACATATCTATTGGCGGTTCGAGTCAAAGGATCCCATTCAAACTTATGAATTATCAACACTTACTTATGGCCTCACCTCAAGTCCTTTCTTAGCACTTCGAGTGATTCAGCAACTCGCTCTCGATGAGGGTGAGCATTTCCCGCTTGCAGCAAAAACGCTACAAAACGACATCTATATCGATGATGTAGCGACCGGAGCCGACAACATTAAAGAAGCCATCGAACTAAGAGATCAACTTATATCTCTACTACAAAGGGGTGGTTTCCAATTAAGTAAATGGGCAAGTAACGCTCCTGAACTTCTCACGTCAGTATCGAATCCTGATAATGATCCTATCACACTGTCTTCAGACTCAGTAAATTCTATTAAGATTTTGGGATTACAATGGGAACCTTCCAACGATTGTTTTTCCTATACATTTTCCGCACCAACTCTTAAGTGCACCAAGAGAGCAGTCCTTTCTACCATAGCAAAGCTCTACGACCCATTGGGTTTCCTTTCACCCACTATAATTCTCATGAAACTTATCATGCAGGATTTGTGGAAAGAAAATTTAGATTGGGATGATCCATTACCGTCGTCACTCGCTACGAGATGGAGAAAAATACTCGAAAAACTTCCCGATCTTTCATCGTTGAAAATTCCTCGATTCGTGGGTTGCTGTTCTTCATCCCAGTTTCAAATAGTTGGTTTCTCTGACGCTTCAGGAAAAGCGTATTCAGGATCTCTGTACCTGCGCACGATCTCTGACGTTGGTATTTCAGTCAGCTTACTGATAGCCAAAACCAAATTGGCGCCGATTAAAATGGTCTCGATTCCAAGGCTTGAACTTTGCGGAGCCTTACTTCTGAGTCAACTCTACCAACTCATCTCACCTTTTCGGGAATCGTTGCCACAAGCTCCCATGAAGCCTGCGTTTTTCACTGATTCCTCAGTGGTGTTGGCTTGGCTAAGGACTCCTCAGTTCCGACTTAAAATGTTCGTCGCCAATAGAGTGGCTGAAATCCTCAAAACCACTACTTCCGACTCGTGGTATCATGTAGCTTCTGCAGATAACGCAAGCGATTGCAGCTCACGGGGTGTGTATCCCAAGGAACTTCTTGACCATCCGCTCTGGTGGAATGGACCAACCTGGCTCAAAAGTCCTCAAGAGATTTGGCCTAAATCCAATCTCGATGAACCTGTTGACGTGCCAGAACTGAAGACACTTGTTTCACTGGCCACTTCTCCTATAGATGTGTCGAACGACTTCACACGATCGCCTTTCTCCAGCATACTGGTCTCGTGGATGACCAGAGTTTCATCTTATACGAAACTGTTGCATTCGCTCGTATGGCTGAAACGATTTTCTCGAAAGTATTTTCGAAAAGAGCCACTGAAAAGAAGTGCTATCACACTAACCGAGCTGAATGAGGTACTAATAATCAGCATTAAAGCTGTCCAACGTCATCATTTCTTGACCGATAAATCGTCTACCGTGAAATCTGTAATCGACAAGTATCTCGATCTGAGTCCATTTCTTGACAAAGATAATCTGTTGCGTGTTGGAGGTCGCCTGCGTCATGCTAATTTGCCTGGTGATCATAAAAATCCAATTCTTCTACCTACTGATGCTCATTTGACTGCATTGATTGTCGACTACTATCACTATCTACACCTCCATCCAGGACCTGGTCTCTTACAAGCGTTAATTCAGACACGATACTGGGTACCTGCTCTGAGACGCCTAGTACGACAACGTACGTTCCATTGCATCACGTGCTACAAATCTAGGGCCAAAAGTTCAATCCCTATAATGGGTGACTTGCCAGAATATCGGTTGAAAGGTGGTCAAGCATTCCTCCACGTAGGAGTAGATTTCGCCGGACCCTTCGAACTCAAGGAGTCCCTTAGAAGAAAAGCCGCAATTGGAAAAGCGTATCTATGCATTTTTATTTGCATGTCAACGAAAGCGGTGCATCTAGAGGCCGTTACAAAACTCTCCACTGAGGCGTTCTTGGCATCCCTCAGTCGCTTCACTTCACGTCGAGGCCTTCCTGAAGCCATATATTCGGACTGCGGATCCAACTTTATTGGAGCATCGCGAACGTTGCGAGACTTCTTTGCATGGTATCAAGATTTGGCCACCAAAGATAGTATCCTTGAATATTCCGCATCCTCAGGATTCCACTGGCATTTTAATCCTCCATATTCACCACACTTTGGTGGGCTATGGGAAGCGGGTGTGAAATCCGTGAAGTCCATCATTCCAAAGGTAACCGGAACAAACCCACTCACCTACGAAGAAATGATGACTCTATTCGCTCGTATAGAAGGAGTACTCAACTCTCGCCCACTGTGTCCACTCTCCAGTGACCCTGCAGAGACGGACTACCTTTCGCCAGGTCACTTCCTTATCGGCCGTCCCATCCTGTCTGTTCCGGAGCCATCAACTTTGGATTTGAGTGAAAATCGCCTGTCACGCTGGCAACTCGTCCAACGAATGTCTGAGCAGGTGTGGCAGCGCTGGCGATTGGATTTTCTGTCCACTCTCCAAAGGAGATCAAAGTGGCATCGTCGCTCTCAAAACTTAGAGATTGGTGACTTGGTGCTGATCAAGGATCCTGCGACTCATCCTCTACGATGGCCTACAGCTCGAGTCATCGACGTTAACCCTGGAAAGGACGGTGCTATCCGCGTCGTGACTGTGAGGACTCCGAGAGCTACATACCAGAGGTCAGTCACAAAGCTCGTTCCGCTCCTTCCTCTCAAATCCGATCCCTTCAATTCCTAATTTTTTTTTGAAATTTGCTACCCAAATTTGGTGGGGAGTATGTTGGAGCCGTGCAGCTCACAATGTTTGTTTTTGTTTTCTTTTATTAGATCTAAGTTGTTATTAGTTATTTGTTAATCTCGTCTTCCGCTCCTGAACTTTCGCCGCTCCTTATCGCTCCGCTCGCCGCTTGCACCGCCTGTCGCTACCAGTCGCTGGAGTAACAATTGAGTCTCCTAGGAGCAACCGTCTACCCGCAACCGTACAATTTGCCTACCTTCGCATCATTCGCTCGTACATACCGCGCAAACTGTAGTGTTTGAGCTCTTCAGTCCAGGGTACCCTGCCAGGAGTTGCTGTGAGCTTACGCAGCAATTACCTACATATTCCCATATCTGCTGAGACTGGACGACAATCACCTACCTACCTAAAGGACCAGAGCCGTCTGCATCAACGCCACCATCATCCACCAAGGTCGGACCATTTCATATTCATCTCATTTCTAGTCTTCCACTGCGCAACAATATATTAAATAGTTCTCAAGTTTCATTCATTTCATCTTTCGGAGCTCCAAAGTAGGTAGGTAAAATTCTTCAATCATTCAATAAACTCATTTTGTATTAATAGACTCAATGCCGTATTATTTTTTCTCAAGTTTCCCGATTCACAGCATCAATTGAGTATCATCTCAAACATTTTGGTAGCAGAGCGTGGTTGTTTACTCAAGTTATTCATTTTTTGGCATTGAAAATTCATTCGAGTCACTAGATTTCTTTGTGTTATGATACACGTGCTCATTTCATGGTACGCTTATAGTGTCATTGTACGTACAAGTCTACACTTGCATTTGTAAATATTGTTCGTCATCTAAGTTTCAGTAGGTATACAAATTATTGTTCGTCCTTATTTATGTGATCGTTGTGTTTCTTCGTTTCCATACATTTACATGGTCAATAGTTCATCTATTCATTCATATAGGTTCATGGTATTTCCTATATTGACAACTTAAATAATATTTCATGCATTTTTGTTTATAGCACATGCTAATTGCTTATTATTATTCATATTCTGCCGATTTCTGAGATATTTGAATTTGTTCTCGGAGTACTTTTCTACTTCCGGTTCATTTTTACGGCGTTCTAGTTATACCATTATTGATGATTGCTCGGTCGTGCAGGTAAATTGCCTATCCTAGCGCCGGTCACAATAGCTGCATTAAAAAAAAAAAGTAGGTACCTACCTAACTTGTTCATTCTAACTGGAATCATTTTTCCGTGTGAACTTGACTATAAATAGGTATATTAGACTATAAATAAATATCATTCAATAAACTCATTTTGTATTAATAGACTCAATGCCGTATTATTTTTTCTCAAGTTTCCCGATTCACAGCATCAATTGAGTATCATCTCAAACAATGGTCACAACTATATTAAGAACAATTAAGACAAATGAATTCCTTCTAATTGCTAAATGTGAATTTTAGTGCTGATCAGAAGTTATGCCAAAAAAAACTCAATGAAAAATCAACTTTTTCTGGTCACTACATGGATATGAAAAATTATATTATGTAGCTCTTTCTAGAAGAAAGAGCTACATATCACCAACTAAACACAAAAAAGTAAGTATCTAAAGAATTCCGTCCAGTAGAGCAATATTTATATTGCTTTATAAAGTTATTTCTTGCGCCTCCAAAAACGAAGTTAATCTTTCAAAAAAGGCGTTCGAAGTTTTTCTTCATCCAAGAACGCCATCGTTCGCTAGCCTCTCATTTTTCCCACTTTCTTATTTTTCTCTCGTTATTTTTCTCTATTCTTCCTCCACACCGTCGGAATGGTAACATGAAGTTATAGAGATTTCTATGATTCCTAGTTACATCCCAGGAGGTTCTACGTTTTACAAGCTCCTAGAAAAATGATCCTAGAAAAACTCCTGGAAAAATGATCAGAATTACTTGTAGTTGGTGTCAAAATGTTCTAAAAATGTTATCTAGTTGATGGAAAAGTAAAATTGAAAAACCGAAGAAAATGTTTTTGTAAGTCGATCTTTCTTAAGAAGTACGTTTCTTACCCCGTAAACTTTGAATTAAATATTATTTACACCCTAGTCTCTATTGTTCCAAAAGGTTCAAGAGTGAAGAGTTAGCGCAACCACAGATCCCGTATACACTCTAATGCGTTTTTTAGTTTCCCGCATCGAGACCCACAAAGACGGTTGTTCCTTTTCATGTACTGCGACCCTTACAAAACCATTAACCCATAGTTGTTTCTTCCTCTCAGTCCTCTTCTACCCACGGTTCTTTCAAAGAGATTTCTTTAATCCAATCCACTAAGTAACGAACATACAAAATAACCACCAACAAGAAAGTAAGACAAGCCAAAGTATTAGGTTCTGTTACGTTGAAATGTATGACTTTTCCATCGTATCATAGTAGTACTCCATGTGTCAAACTACAATATCTTACCAGAATTGAATCATTATAAGAATGATGATTTCTGCATAAAAGGAATCACCATTAGAAAGAGGGTCTCCAGTATTGAAGAAAAACCAATGCCAAATGTCAATAGATGGGCAGTATGCCTCATCACACATAATCACATGGGCATTTAGATTTCGTTGGTTTAAGAATGGATGAATAGTATTATGAAGAAATGTGAATGCAACTTCAAGTTGATACTATTCTAAGTAGGTAGATAAACAGCAACACGATTAGGAGCTTGTAATGGATTAAGAGTTGCGTTGTATGGAAACATAATTATTTTACATCAATTTACAGTTCAGATTTTGACTATCGACTTTCTTGAAGCTATCTCCTTCCTGTATTTGCAAGTAGTTATCCAAAATATTACGCATTTTATCCATTGAATTGCCGGAACATAGTAACACTCATACAAGAACGTTTGTAGTGGATAAGAATTTTGTATACCGGAGAGGAGAAAAAAAAGTGGGAGTTGCTAGGGAGGAAACACTTCCAGTCTGTATACCTAGTGAGGCCATAAAAATCGTTCATTCAATCCTTTTTCGATACACCAGTATCCAATGATACAGCTTATATCCATTGAGATGGGGTGGGCTTAAAGCTGATTCATCACCTATTCTCAGCCATATGTTAGCCTACCCTTCTATCAGAGGGCTCTTTCCTTGGTCATATATATGTAAAAGCAGCCTCACATCCTTCCCTCATTCTTTACAAGAAAGGAGCTTCTGAACCTTATCGTAAAATAGTAAAGCCTCCTACTTACTTCTTTTCTCACGTCACATCGCCCTATTTCCAGCGTTATTTACGTGCATCAAATCCCCCTTTGTATAATGCAGTCCATCAGTTTATCCTGGTTGTATATTAACACTACATAATCAAATAAACGTGAAAATGTTTCAAATGCATATTCAACTATTGGAGGAATTTCAAGTACCTACCGACCTTACCGAAGATGTAGAATCCAGTAAAACTATCACACTTAATAAGATGATATAATATATTGCTCCAGAGTATGCAACGATTCTTTAATTGAAACACCTTCCAAAAAAGTCAATTAATGCAGCATGAGTTAATGAGCGAATTTTCATCGAAATCTTCAAAACTATGGTAAAGAAAACCGAAATATTTGCTAGTATATAAGAGAGTAGTCCGCATTGTGGGCCTGGAACATAGCACGACTCGTTAAGATTATACAATAAACCCGTTGGTTAAAAATATTTAAAATCTCAAAAAATACTCATACACTCTCATTAAATTGGATCATTAGAATCTTTCCAATTATGGACATCATTGCCAGGATATCGATGTTTACATGGGAAGGGGGATTAATTTTACGAGCATATCCAATTTAAAATATTTTGGTGCCATTATAGTACAAAACAGTGGTGTGATGGAATTCTAGAACTGCAAAAACCGCGTTGTAGGCTATTTCACATTTATCAGAGGTGATCTTCTACAGACCACCAACCAAAACTAACACATACAAATCCAACTTCACTATGTGCCATTGCTGTCGTGCCAGACTGTTGAGTATCGTAGATCATGGATATTGAGATGCTCTTCGAATTCGGAGGACTCATGACTCTAAAAATATTATGGTAAATATATCCCTATCATATATTATACTTATCAGATTTAATTTGAACTTTTCCACAAGGACGAGTATTTTTCGCATCCGTGGGTTATCTGTGGATCTAAAGCTAATTTAAAAATTTAGACTACTAGGTAATTAGTAGAATAGGCATTCACAAATATGCGATCGGCAAACTCATTAATAAGAGTACAGGATATGTAGAAGTCACCTGGATACCGTAACCTTATAAATTGACGATTTCTGAATACTCAGTCACATTCTGCAACTTGGGAAGTTAAGTGCGGTTCATAACGGAAGGACTGTTTCTCATACTAGTACTACTTCACGGAAGATGGATGGTATGAATAGGATATGCGCATGGGTCGGAAAAACTGTTTTTTGTTATTTTTATTCTAAACTAGACCTCATTCTGAGAATTTTGAAACCAACCGCGACCTTCTAGCGTGAGAAGACCTTTTTCTATGATTTTCAAAGTTTCGAATTACTATGACGTCACAGAGGGCTGGGGGGTCCCGCCCAGACAGGAGGGGCGCGTGAAGTCAGAATAATTCGAAACTTAGAAAAAACATAGAAAAAGATCTACCTACTCATCCAAAAAGAGAACGGCTGATGTCAAAATTCGCAAGATGAGGTCTATTATCGTTCAAAAATATTTTTTTACAAATCATGCGCACACCCAATTGATGGTGATACGCGAAAAAGAGAAAGTGGAATAGAAGGAGCCCTTTAAAAACAGAGCAAGGTTTTAAAAAACGAAAAGCTCTAATTATGAGTTAGAGAATGAAGATTTTAAAAACTCAGTAATATCCACTAATTGAATCCTGAAGGGATTATAGCGTGAAAATTAAACTGTTTCAAAAATCTTCAGCAGATTCAATTTTAAAATAGTTATAAGAAAATGGCATAAGGGAAAATACTCGTATACACGACCTCGTACATGGATTAAGCTAACAACCATTCTGTAAGAACAGGGAATTTTGGGAACGGATGTCGGAAAGCTATCCCCGCACACCTCTTCGGTAATTGGAAGATTAGATCCCCTGGTCACGAATCCCCCCTGACAAGTTACATGCCCTTAGACATAACCCACGTACCTACATCCATCAGGATTGACCACTGACTAGGCCAGTTCTGTACTTCAAATCAGGCATCACTAACATGCTCTAAGCGTTACATCTCAAGGTTGGTACGTCGAAAATACATAAATTTTATCTACTTTTACTTCAAAACGATTCGAAATTGACATGTATGCAACACTAAGCACTTACCTTATGATATAGTGGGTAAAATAGGAGAACTGACACCTGAAAACAAAATCATTAAATTAAATCATTTTCGCAATTCATTTTTTTTTTTTTTTTGTTTTTTGTTTTTTTGTTTTTTGGTTCAGAAATAAGAAGTTGGTATCTATTCAGGTAGAAGGTAGGACCAATCAACAAAATAGAAGAATGTGATTCAAATTGAACTTGTTATGTAATTATGTACGAAATACAATAAGACCTAGTATTTTAATCTTCGATTTTTCCAGCATTACTACTAACATGCAACATAATTATGACAAACAAATATTATGTTTATTATGGCTTTTTAAATTATTTTGATAACAGTGGTGATTTTTTTGCTATTCACATTTTGCTCTTAGTCAAGCTTTGAGAAACAATGAAAAAGGGCCAATTTCAATTCTTCTTGTTTCTAATAATATTTTGTGGCTCAGCAAAATTGCTGTACGAGGTAAACACCGAGAATTTTAAATACCAGTTGAGAGTTTTCTTTGAAGAAACATGTAAAAACGGATGGATAAGGAGGGATTCAGTTTTGAAAATTCACATGGTACGGTATTCACCTTAACGGGTTGAGAACCGGGGGAAAAAAATTTAATTTTCCCAACGTTAGTACCATGGAGATGAACGCAATAGCTGCCACCTCCAGCCTGCGCAGGAGTTCTAATATACGTCGTTTTATTACATCGTTACGGGTCGCAAAAACCTCTACCGCGCACTACTGATGTCGCTTTCCCTCCCCTCGTCTATTTTCAACTTTTATTAAGCACCACCACTCTCCCTTACTACCAACAATTTTTTACTTTGTTATACTATTTTGTATCACAACTTTAACAGGATTATTACATACACACACTCAACTGTTGTACAACTATGAACCTACTAGTATAATAATAATTTTTTATACGTACGTTATTACGAGTATAATGATACCGTTTGTGTTGGATTACTTAGATTCCACTTCAAGTGTAACGATTACCTTTCATATTTTTACAGAATAGAGGCCAGGAACTAGGGTAAGAACGAACTGCTTCTTACTAAGAGTATTTCGGATTGATTAATTTTGTCATGGCTGACCGTATTTTGAAAAGTTTCCCTCCAGATTTGTTCTAAAGGAAGCCATAGAATGCACGGCTTAGCGTAGTTCTTATCCCGAAATTTTAGATTTTCCTACGCAATTTCTGAGAGCCCGAAATTGTAGCTCACACTTTGGATCATAACTGCTAGAGTGGTTTGATGAACGAAGGTAAGTAAAATATTTCTTCCAGTAAGCAGTACACATTCTTTCATGAAATGGTATGATCGTAACATCATTGATTGGGGGTCATTCCGTTCCAAAGTTCTGATCGTTTGACTTTATCCTCGCTTGCATCCGTCTCAATTACAGATTGTGATTAGTTTTAAAAATAGTAACAAAATTACGCTTACTGTAAGCCAGGAGAAAATCTGCAGAACGCATTACATGACCTCAGTCACAAAATCGCTCCAAATGAGTGGATAATGGTTCAATTTTTACTTTATAGATCACCAGCCTGCCTACATATAACGCGGCTTTTCCAGTAACACTAACTACTAGCAACATGTAACATCGCTTTATGGAGTTGTGGGTACCTTCATTAGGAAATTCGATTCTTGGTGGCGAAGGACTCACAAGAGCTTCCTACACGAAATTCTACTCAAAGAAGCGAACAATAATCGCATTTGATCAGTCCTCATATTCATAACGGAATTTAATTCTTGGTTGCTGAAGAAGCACAAATGAGTGACATGAAACTCTTCACGAATAATGAAAAACAGCTGATTCATCATTCGTCTAACTCACTGAGCAAAGAAGACATGAACCTCCCAACAATGGACTGAAGAGACAAGTTTACGCAGGTCCTAACGGCAAGGTATTGGTGGGAGGAGGGGTCGGGTCGGAGGCTCAGCGAAATTTACATTAGGGTCAAATAAATGTCTCAATAATTGCTAATTTAAAGATGGTTGATCGGCTGGATGGTTTCTTTCGATTTCGAATATTGAACAGTACTTTAAATTGACGAAGATGAGTTATGAAACATTCATGAATTAGGTAATTAATTGGGAATCTTCATTAAGCGATCGGTTGGTCTCACAGTGGGTGGTTGGTCTCGCTGGGTGATAAGCGCCCTTGTAGGGGGTGTTAATTTCTTTTTTGCTAGATTCCAAAGGTTCAATATTGAAAACAACAAACCAACAACGCTGCAAATTATTACACAACGGTTCAGACTAGAGGGACCCACGTGTTCACATAAATTTCACAATAGTTAATCGCCTGTGTGGTATATTTCGTATCTTAAAATTTAAAACTATTTTAAATTGATGATAAAACGTCATGGATCATTCATTAATTACGTAATTAATTATGTTGATTAAGCGAAAGGTTGGTCATACAAAACTCTCTTTTACCCTTTAGAAGTGATTGACACGTCGCACAACTATACCCCAAATGGAGCCGCTACAATAATTGTCATCAAAATCGGTCATGGAAACTGGGCGTAGGGGAAAAGGTTCATTATCCAGAAAATTTCTTAGAAAACTTTTTTTTAAATCTTCTTAGGGAGAAAATGGTCCCATTTCCACTAAATGAAAATTTTTCAAAACAGTCGCTCGGAAGTATGACTATTTTTTCTTTAAGAGTTTTATGTGTTTTCTAAAGAAGAGGATTATATTTCTAAACCCGCCAAAGCCGGTACCAAGACCGTGATGCGAAAGGGTGAGGAAAGATACCAGCCGAAATTCTAGGGAATTGGTACCTATGTAATGTTTTAACTCCTCGTAAGAAATGAAGGGGGGTTACCGCTTGAAGTTTTCTTCTAACCCTTCAAATGATGAAGATAAAAATACATATCACCCTATAAGAAACACTATTGCCCATCCGAATGTTGTAGTTCTGGAGTTTAATGAGAAGTACCATATTTATGAGTGCTCTAATAATGTTTTTGTGCAAACCACTTCAACAGGGTATCACATTCGAGGCTATCAAGAGGATGTCCAACTACTGCAACTAATACGTACTTATGAGCCAACGTTGGAGAAACTTATTAGGAAAGAGTAGCGTAATACCGTTGTTCTGAACAAGCGTAATTAGGCCTAATGATGTGTTCGAAACAAACTCCCGTAACTCCGAGAGAACCCCGGGGCGAAACCGACAAATAGGTGAGTCGAAAAACTTTCGAGATCGGTAGGCAGCAGGAAGCTTTCTAATGGACCCAAAACCCCCATTTTTCCAAATTAGGCTGGTTAAAAATGAAACAAGAAGTTGAAGGAAAGAGAACTTTTAAGGTTGGTGCGGACTGACTTGAAATTATGCGACAGGAAAACTGGAGAGTTGAGAAAACTCTGGTTGTTTTTGTTTAGAGTGATGCGAGCGGATGTATTCCTAATTTATTTAATTTGTGTTCCATAAGTTAGGGGAAGTGGTCTAATTCTTGGAATAGACGTAGCGAGAAAGTGAGAGCGTCGAAAGGGGCTTAAACTTCAGAGGAAGGGAACCTGACCTAACTACAAAACTTCATGCTAGAAACTAAATCCAAGTTCACGGAAACATTATTGTACAGTTGAGAGTTTGAGCGTAGTTGAGCTGTAAATATGGACCGCACTCTCCCTCTCTTCACCCCACCCCTTGGTAGTCAGAAAGCTCCAGACTTGTTAGCCTTCAGATTAGTTTTCAAATTCAGGGCAGTTTTGCTACCTGAACATTTTCCGCTTCCTTTCTAAAAACCCTGTTGCTCGAAAACATGTAAAGCTTTTTTGCATAGGTGATCCCTGCTAAATACTTTCCACAAGTAAATATGGGAGAATCTTATTATTTTGAAATTATTGATTCTTTTATTAACAATATTTTTTTCGAAATTAGGAATACTAATTGAAATTTGTAAACCATGATACATCACTGAGTTTAGTTCATCTTGATAATATTATGCATTCACTTCACTTCCTCACTTGTAGGTTCAAGTGGTTGAGCATGCTTTAATCTCCTGGACAGCTTCAAGGTGACGGACAGCTGTCATTATACTACTATGGGGAGGGAAATACCACAAACTACATTTTCAGAGTTCTCATTTGTATTGGCTCCTAATAATGTAGTTGCGTAGTTATATTTATGTATTCATTTCTTGTAATAACTTCAGAACTCAAGAGATCATAAACAATCATGCTACTGAGTACGATAACTAACATGCAAGGTCCCTTCGAGTGGATATTGCAAAATAGAATGGAGCTCTATTGTGATTTACTTAAATGAGGTAAAACTTCGTTTCATGGCGTCCACGCTGTTCCACGAGCCATGAAACGACGGCAGTTTTTCAGTCAACAGTTCAAAAAGTGTTATATTAGTATCAATCTTTCATATTAGTATACCTGAAAATTAACGGATGAATCATCCTGAGCAGGCAAATAAACATACCTATATTTGATAGCCAGGCAGAAGTGATAGCAAAGTCTTTGTGTGAGGTCACCTCTACTGAACGACTTATCAGTTAATCACAGACGTAACCGAAAAGCTTGCCGGTTCAGAGGTAGCTGAAATCATTGCTAATACTCGTGAGGCTCACTTCAATTTTTACTGAGAAGCAAGTGTTTCATTACAAATTAGGAAAATACGGCAGTAGCCTTAATTTATGACTCAGATTGAGAAAACCGTTCCACGTAATGGAATAAGGCCACTCTTACTCTTTTTCTCTCAGAGGTTAAGCTGAGCAGTCTTTCACCCCTTTTGCGATCAGGCTCACGGAAAGAGGAAGAAAGAAAAATTGGTTCTGATCCCCCCCTTCCTTATCGGAGAAGTACCATTAACTTTGCGCCAAGGGGCATGAATAATTGTCAGGAAGTCCTAAGGAAATATTAAAATCTTTTTGAAGGGAAGTGAGAAGGCTTTGAAAATAGTGTGGGGAAAAAAAGGATGGTGAGAATGAATAAAAAAGAAAGGGAGACACCGAGAAGATTCCCTCATTAAAGTAGTATTAAACAGTTTCAAAAGGGCATGGGGTGACCTCTTTCTTTTTGGGAAGAAGCACGGCTAATGGAGGAGCGGGGCAAGTTGCAATGCTGATCTCTTCTCTCAGACAGCTTTTGGGAGACCCTGACACCTTGGAAGGTCCAGGTGTTTTCTTTCGGAACGAAGAGAAAATTGGAGGAAATACTTTCGAAACCCAGAGCGAATTAAATAACTTCAGTCTGTTTCTGAATAATTACAGCGGAACCCTAAAACCTGTGTCGCTCAACTAGAGAAAGTCGTTCCGGAGCGAGCAAAGATAAATCGAATTCCCCTGGAATACCATTGCAAATTTTTACAATCACAAAAGGAATCTTGATCCTTGACATTCAAGTTGAGAAAGTTCATAAAATTCACCTTGGGTTTTTCTCTCTGTGGTAAAGTCAAGCTTCAAAAGTAATCATTCAATTTATTTGGTGCATCAAATATGAATATTAGGTTGAATTGCTGAGCCATTTTGAAAAGGACCATTGTGAATAGCTCTTGAAAAAATTCTTTCAATCACAATAGATAAGGAGTTTAATCATTCAGCTGAAGTTTAAGAATTCATAAGTGACCCAACTCAGAACTCATTGTGTTGACAGCAGCGTCAATGGGAATAAAGCTGGAATATTTTTTCTTGCAAAGGATCTTACGATCACTCAGTATGGGAATTTCAAGTCACCTGGGCTAACTTAAACTTGGAGAATACGAATAGCGAAATTTATTCTGGTTTTCCACTTTACACTAATCAGCTTTCAGTATGTTACCATTGAAGAACGTATTATTCGTAACCTCGGCGAAACGACTTCGCAGGTTCAAATGACAAATGGCTTGAAAACCGAATTGAAAACGATATCACGCATTCACACTATAAAGGGATTTGACATACAACACATTTAAATTTAAGTACCTTCTCCAAGACTTGAGTGGAAAGTGAAACTGATACTGCATTTTTTGATTTATTATTTTCAATAATGAACCTTTGGAATCGACCAAGACAAAAAATTGGTAAGCGCCCCCCTCCCCATCATTTTTTTTTTTTTTTTTTTTTTGGTTTACGTTTCAAGGTACGTAGAATCCGAGAATCAAATAAAAAATTTTCCGTCCGTACATCGTACGCGGCAGTTTTCTTAGTCACCATGGACCGATTTTGATGATGACCATTTGGTATAGGAGCTCCATTGCATTTGTGGTCTTGTAGTGCCGCGAAGCTTTTGGTTGATGTCAGTCACTTTTAAGGGTTGAAAAATAAAGGCTGAAATTTTCAAAACGCCCTAGCTCGAAAACTTTCGGTATAAAGGTATCGTTTTTTCATCTAATTAAAATATTATTGAATTTTTAGAATCGCATGAGACCACCCAAAGCTCTGTAGGATAAACCGTTCGCATCCAATAAGGAGTTAAGAGTTGTACTTATGAAAAATCAGAAACACGAGTGTGAATCGCAAAAGAGGAGTGAGTACAACAAACTCACCTTGAGTTGTACACGGCTTTACGTCCTTAGCAACCAGTCGTCAAATTTCCTAATCATTAGGAAACCACGGATCTCCCCACGGATCATTCAAGTTTTACTATGATTTACCAAATTTTTGAAGTGAAGGAACAAAAACCAACTAACCGAGGAAAAATGTACATATAAAGAACGGTAAATTAACATAGGTAGCTTAGATATAAACGCTCAATGATTTTCAACCATAACTTGAATCTGGTGCTTACAAGAGATTGTCATTATCGAGCACTCTCGCCCTCCGCCTTCCCACAACTTTATTTCCCTCCTGTTTTGTCACTTCTCCTCGTTAAGAGCGCTAGTTACCCCAGTTTAGCCAAAAGTTCACCCTGTTTAATTTTTCTTGTTTTTTGTTCCTGACTTTATAAAACCTGCTGCAGAATTACCAATTCATTAACCCATCAATTTAGCACAGTTGGTTATTAATGCGGAAATCGTATCAATTAAAGGGAGTATTCCTTCGAGCCTGTTTTCTTAAGTGGACTTTGGAATAGATACATTATTCATAATATTGATTTCAATTTTTGGTTTTGTTATATTAATCAATGAACCTTTGGAATCGAGTAAGAAACAAATTTTTAAATCTAATTTTTAAAAATCCATCAGTCCCTCGTCCGCGGCACTTTTGTTAGTTACCATGGATCGAATTTGATGAAAGTTGGTACATGGGCTCCATTTGGAGTCTAGCTGAGCTTTTGGTTATTGTTAGTCAGTTCTAAGGACTTAGAAATATGGGTTATACTTTTCAAATCGCCAAAGCACAAAAACTCTCGGCATAAAGTTATTGTTTTTTCATCAATTTAAAAAAGAATTGAATTTTTAGAATCGAAATGGACCACCCAGAGCTCTGTATGACAAATTGTTGGCTCCCTCTGATGTCTTATGGTAAGTCCAACCCTTGACTTACAATAAATCCAAAAGAAAAGTGTAAATCGAAAGAGAGGCACATCCGTTGAAATTTTAGCTGATCAAATGCGATCGTTGTTGGTTTTACATTGAGCACCACTAGAGACGAGGACTATTATGATTAAAACCTACTTAGTAAAAAATGACGTTATATAATTATGGTGATGGAATGACAACTTCAGTAACAATTTAAAAATTACTACTTGGTTACCGCTGACGTGTGCGTTCCACAGACCAAAATGTGGGACATGATCAGCCGCTGCTGTAAAGTAGCAGAATTCAGTGACTTTTCTAAAAGATTAAATCTTTTTAATCGTAAAATTTTTACGTCAGACCCTTATATCTCTTGGGGACTGTTTGTAAAGACTGAAACAACAGTAAGAAGACATCGTAGTCATTCTAAACGTTCTCTCTTTATTTTGCCTTCGTAATTCAGTTGTTGAATAATTATGTTTCATGTTTTTCTTTTTTAAAAAGAGCGTTATTTACTTCAAGGAACTGGAATTTCTCCACTTTTAAACACTATTATCAACATTTGATCTCTATTGTAAACTGAACAAATTTTTTCCATGAGACAATCTTGCGCCGTGGCAGACAAAAAAAAAAAAATTGCATGGCGTTAACAACTAGAATGAAAATAAACTAGAAAACATCCCTTCTCACCAGTTTCTGAAAGGTTCAACTCTCAGAAATCCATCATTAATATCGTTTGAATCTTCGCGAAAAGATCCATTCGTCGGTTACCATCACTGATTGACATGAAAAGTATTGAGATAATACGATCATTACCTAGTTACGAAAGTGTTTAGTCACTCAACGTTGTCACAGACACTATCCCTGGAACTTAGTGATCACAGTGATCGATCCCCATCAAAATCGGTAAAGTGGTTAAAGAAGGCATATGAGAGTTGCAGACAAAACCAGGGGACGTCCCTTGGAATTTGTACAGATCACTTTCAACCATCGGCCTCATTCAATCTTACATCCCAATTTGTTATGAGATAAAGATATTTCGAATCGAGCGAAATTCTCTCAAGGTTTTCCATAATTCATTACTAAAATTAGTTTCTATAATCTTTACTAAAATTGGTTTCTAAAAAAAAAGAAAACGCATGTTTTTTAAGCATTAAATTCCGGCGACGTAGTTCACAACGAGATAGATTTCCGCGTCGAATAAAAAAAGGACCACGAAAATCGGTTGAAAACTAAGGCCTGGGCAGAGTACACAAGATTTCCTCACACACACCTACACATACACACATACACACACTCACACATAAACCTATGGTTTTTTCTCGGATTTGGATTCAGAATGGTCCAAAACGGATTAGTGAGTGGTTTTTTTCCTGTTGAGTATTGTCCATCTTTACCTTAGATTAATTGCATAAGGACGCCAAAGTCTTACAGTGGGACGTCCTAAAAATTAAGCGTAGCATTGAGTACGCAGGAAAAACATGGAAGGGACCAGTGACTAGACCGACGAAAACAAACTGGCTAGTTTTCTTCGCTCCTGTCATTGCTCGCAACTCGAAGCGCCGCTTCAGTCAGCACTACCCCACTACCCTACCTGTGTTTATTTTCGTCACTCTTTTCGCTGCTCGCAGCGCCGCTCTCATTGCAGTTCTGTCAGAGCTCTCAGGAAACAGTAGTCTAATTCGGTGAGTATTGGACTATTATGGAAAGTTCTAAATTCGTACAATGATTCTCACCCTAACGTGTTTCTATTGCAGACAACACTAGTATCGAAGAGTAACTCCATGTATCTACTCAGTAAATATCTCATGAAAAGTACCAGAAATAAAGATATACGGATCTAGTATATAAGAAACCATGAGCCGAATTCAAGTGCCTATTTTCTTATCTTAAACGATCCCCACTTCAAGTTAATAGCAGGTTATAGAAGAGGCACTTCGAAGAAATTCCTCTCGGATTCTCTTTTCTACCCGAAACACCATTTCTCGAGATATCCCTCCAGTAATGATGTAGCAACTATCAATGAAAAAGATAAGATCGTGATTGAGCTTAGCGAGCACTGCGATTCCGTCATTGGGGGAGAGCAGTCCTACCTTCCCTTCGTTGACACGAATCAATCAATCAAGTTCGGTTATTAATTGAAATCCAACTCCCTTCCCCAACCAGACCTTCCCTTCTCAGTGCTTAACGACCCGGTGGGGCTTGAGGGTGCCCAGAGAGAGGGGGGACTATTAAAAATTCATTAATCTCTAACCCCCTTTCCACAGCCCGCAGTTTCAATGCTCCTGCCTCTGTACCTCCTCTATCTTCCTCACTCCCTCTTTGTATCTCCAAGGGATTTCCATCATTGTCACTGTTACTGAAAAAAAACCCTTCCCTTTCCACTTCATTCCTTACGGTCACTACTTTTAGTTGGGCTTGATGAATGCCGTACACCCTATAATGGCTTTCCATTTCTGGCTTCTCGCATTGTGAATAAAAGCCCATCCGAAAAAATCCCATCCCTAGCTGCCTGCCCTCTCTCAGACCTCTCAGCCCAATCTAATTCTTCCACAAAATAATTGATGATTTAATTCTTTTCTAAAGTAGAACACAAAAATTGGGAAAATATGTTCATTTTGAGAAGCTTGGTAAACAAGAGATGTCAACATACTCTATTACAATATTATTTAAGCTCTCAAGGACAACTTCTCTGAAGTGAGTAAACTATTTACACGTTCAAGTTTGTATAATCTTATGGATGGAAAGAGAAGAAATCCCTTTAACCCTCGCAATCATAATATGATGCATTTTTGTAACGCGCAAAACTCTACGATTTTAGAGTTCAATTTTGATGGAAATTTCTGGATTTGTGCAGTTCAGCTTTAAATGGTTCCGTATGAATTTCAACACTCTCGTATTGAAGCCTTTGTGATTTTGAAAGGAGAGAAATCATCTTAGCAAGCATAAATTTTACATTTTCCTTCCGATTTCAACGAAGTTTTCAGGAATCGCAATGTAGGGACGCTGAACTGTGAAATTCTCCCTATTCGGATCATTGGTAGTCGCAGCGCGAGCACAAACGTGAAACCCTTGTGTGACAAGTATGTTGTTCTCAGTTTCCATTTGATTTCAACGAAATTTGAATGATCTCTATGAATTTCATTGATGAGATCATTGATGGTTAGTCTCTACGCATGCGCAAAAGTAAAAAGTACCTACTATAATATCATCTAACGTTTCCATACAATAAATGAAGGATACAGGGGAAAAGACGTCAAAGTCCATTTTTTAGATTTTTCGATTCTGATGATATCTAGTCGCATTTCATAGAACCTTTCTAAATATCGTACAGACTCAGGAAGAAAACGATCAAGAAGCCATGATACAACTAGACTCCAAATGTATATACCAAATCTCATCAAAATCGGCCCATGGTAACTAAGGAAAGTGCTGCGAACGGAAGGCGGTGGCGTATGGCGGTCGAAATGTGTTTTATTCGATTTTCGGATTCTACGTACCTTGAAACGTAAACCAACAAATTTAGAGGGAAGGTTAAACTTTCTTTCTTGGTCGATCCCAAAGGTTTGCCATTGAAAACAATAAACCAAAATGCCATTTTCCTACCAGACCAATTTGAATTGTCATAACTGAAGGAGAACATCCCCAGGTGACAGATTTGATTTTTTTGGGGGGTGGGGGGGGCCTACAGCACTTCTATCATTGTTGCCATTGGTCATGGACGAAGTAACACAATAAATAAGTCTGTAAAATGAGCACCAGCGACCGCCTTTCTACTGAAAAATGTGTGCAAAGGAATTCCCATCAAAACGGCGAAACATTGGAACCTCCTCCACATTGCTCAGTTTTTAATACAATCTGAATCGATGACTTTTTATAATAACATAATCAGTAGCGGTAACGAACATGACAGTGAAGGTGAATTAATAAATGATGATGGTGAACATGAGTCACTGTGAACGCAGGGGAACAATGGTTAATGTCCTAATGTTTACTTGATTTTTGATAATTTCAATTTTTTATTCGTGCTTGTTCAATTTTTCTTTAAATACAGAAATATAGAATATTTTAACGATTAACTGGCACAATTTTCTACAAACTTGGAAACATTGCTAGAAGAATTGAATTTTACTTGTACCTTATTAGACTATCCATGCAAAAGTGTAATGGATATTTATTTTATTCTTTTTTTAACCCAAGTGTCAAACCTTATTGGCAGACTTTTTTGTTGGTCGAAATTACTGGCCTCGTTCGGAAACATCATCAGGGCATGTACGAGCAATATTTTTTAAATCACGTTTTATAATATAAGAGATAAAAATGTAGCAAAACATCTATTGCATATAGAATTTCCCTTTTATATATAGGTAAATAACGGACGAGTAATATAAATCCTGACGTTAGGTTTAAGATTTATCAGTTACGGTCCCTTCCCGAAATGTGTGCGGTCAAGGGAATGGCAACCCAAAACTAAATGGATTTCAGAACCCGGTAATGAGGGAAATGGAGGAGGATAATCCCATCAGAACAGGGAGCCGACGCACGAGAGGCATTCGACCTCCTCAGAAATGCCATAAAGACGAATACAAAGGAGCGTACATCACACAACGCGCAAGCGGAAGGGCGTCTGTGGACTACAGGCGTTGAAGCCCGTCACAATGCTCGCGCTCAAATGGAGTGGTGGTTTTTGGGGGCTAAACTTGTAAAACTTAAGTGCCTCGGTTCTGCTGTTGTTGCCTGGGACAGATGGAGGGCGAGAACGGGAATGTTTGGTGAAGTTGTTAATAAATGTTGCAATGGTCTTGGCTACCTTTCCTCCCCTTGAAACAGGCTCTTCTGAGCCTTCCGACATTACATTCGGGAGCGAATGTTGACTCTGCCAGGAAATGGGAATGATGGA
The DNA here is from genome assembly GCA_009739505.2 of Apolygus lucorum. Classification (NCBI taxonomy): domain Eukaryota; kingdom Metazoa; phylum Arthropoda; class Insecta; order Hemiptera; family Miridae; genus Apolygus; species Apolygus lucorum. The sequence continues at coordinate 71,470,615 of CM019176.2, read as the reverse complement.
GGATTTTATGGGTACATATTTGATCACCCCAATGCTTACTCCGCTCTTCCACTTTCCCCCTAAATTTAGGGAAGGAATTAAATATCCCCTAGGGTGAAGAATAATTTATAAAAGCGAAATGTTTATTGAAAATCTAAATACGCCCTTTCATTGTCAGTGCTTTGAAAGTAGGTATGGGAGAATATTCATGATTTGTTTTATAATTTTGATGAAGGTGAGAATAGAGAAACGAAAATTAAATCCTACTGTAAAAACCCGCTCAGCAATTTTAAGGAATTTACTTGATTCTTGAGTTAATTTATCCTCCAAGTCAGACCATCCTGAACCAAGTAGCTTCTAGCATTTACCACAACCCCAATTTCTAACTATCCAACGGCTATTAACTACACCCGAAGTTAGGGGTAGTCGAGTAGGTAGTAGTTAGTAGTAATGTTCTTCAGTGGATATATTGAAATTAACTGCTTTTGGTTTATTATTTTCAATAATGAACCTTTGGAATCGACCAAGAAAAAAAAAATTTTAACACCCCCTCAAAATTTTATGGTTTACGTTTCAAGGTACGTAGAATCCAAAAATCGAATAAAAATTTGGCCGTCCGTCCGCCGTACGCGGCACTTTTGCCACTTAGCATTGACCGATTTTGATGAAATTTGGTATGTAGGCTCCATTTGGGGTCTAGTTGTGCCCCGAAGCTTTTGGTTGATGTAGGTCACTTCTAAGGGTCCCAAAATCAATTTTGAAATTTTGAAAACGCCCTAACTCAAAAAATTTCGATATAGTATTGCTTTTCCTTCAATTTAAGATTCTATAGAATTTTTAAAATTTTTTGAGACCATGCGTAGGACAAACCGTTCGCTCCCTAAGAAAATTTAAGGGTTTATATTGAAATATATATATATATAAATCAAAACACGAGTGTGAATCGCAAAAGAGGCCTAATCTCCGTTCAAATTAGAGCTGACCGAAATGCGATCGATGGTTTGTGATTTTTTTCCCCCTTCATATTGGATGGTTGCTGATTTTGTAGACGAGTGATCTATATAGAAAAATAATAAACCATTGTGTAATAATTAGCAGCGTTTTGAATTATTAAACCGTTCGCCAATGAGGATAATTAATTATTTAATCAGTGAATAAATTATCACTATTATTATCAAATTAATTTAGAATAGTGTTCAAATTTTAGAAGCTAGTGAGGCCATTCAGAGCTCTGTGGTAGACGACCACCAGTAGAATCGATGTGCCCGCGGATATCGATAGAGTCCTGGGGACCGCATCGATTCGCCGAAGACCCCCTGCAAACAAAAAACCCTTGTAACTTGGTAACTACATTTTCATAAGAACTTGATGACATTTTCAGGGATTGTTCAGATTGGCTAGTAAATGAAAATTAGTTTTCCCTATGAAAATCATGGCCCCCGAATCGCAAATCCTTGTAATAGCCTTGACTTCTACATTTTTCATCCGAATTAGATCAAATTACCATGGATTGTTCACATTGGCGTGTAGATGGGAGTAGTGCAAGGTACTTAGAGATTGATGTTTTGAGATTAGCTAGAATGCATCTGATCATCTATACAATGGGTTATGAATACGAGGAACCTACTCGTATGTACCACACCCGATTTTTTGTCAATCTCTTCTCAATCAAAATCAATATTTTGACCAATCTCTAATTTTTCGAGTTGTTCCTGAACTCAACCTTTTTCTAATTAATTAATAGCTTATCCCATTCTACGGCTCTGAACGACGAATCAAGGTAAAATGGGAGTTATTGCGAAATTAATAATTATTACACGTGTGACCTGTCAACGAGCCACCTGAGGGTCCCTAACTCCCTCAAGTCAAACGTCCTAGGATCCTTTGTTGAGTGTGTTGCCGCTTGACTCGCCAAGATGCCTAAAGCTCGGCAGAAAATGAGATCTTTTATTTTCTTCGAATAGAATTTAGGTCTCTCGGTTGTGCTTCCTCAACAACTTAAAACCAACTTTCGTAATAAAGGATTCCACAAGCTTGAATTTAAGAGATTTTGCTTGTTTGTACCATCTGCTAAAAGTACTAGTTAGTACTAGTAATGCATAGTCGAGTTCTAAAAAACGACTAAATTGTTGGGTAATAATTTGCAGCGTTTTTGAACCTATGAGCAACACCCAATTAGCTCTCGTTTGATGAACCGATAAGTTTAATAATGTTCGAGAAATGGAAGATACCTCATTTTATATTCCTCTAAATTTAACGGAAGGATTTGATGACATCTCGTATAAGCCCTTAGTTAGTATGGTTTTCATACCTCACTATTTTGGTTATATTGTCACTATTTTGGTTGATCCAAAAAACTTCTAATGAAAAGTAAGACTGAATCCTCAAGATTGATCAAATTATTTCACAAAGATTTATCATTTTTCTGTATAGATCACTCCCCTGCAAAGAACAAAGGTTTGCCACTGTCACTACCTACCAACCATATTTTCGCTTCACAATCAAGTTTCTTTTGAAGAAATAAACTCTTTACATTCGAGATGTGGGTGCCTTCATTAGGAAATTTGATTACTGCTAACAAACGAAGAAACGAACAACATTAAACTTGGAAGAAGGAGAAGAAGAAACGAACAAGGATCGCATTTTGGTCAGCTAAAATTTGAAAGGAGATTAGGCCTCTTTTGCGATTCACACACGTGTTTCTGATCTATCAAAAGTCCAACCCATAAGTTCTCATGGGGAGCGAAGGGTTGGTTCTACTGAGCTCTGGGTGGTAACATTCAATTCTAAAAATTCAATACTATTTTAAATTGATGGAAAAACAATACCTTCATATTGAAAGTTTATGAGCTAGGGAGTTTTGAATATTTCAGCCCTTATTTTCATCCCTTAAAAGTGACTGACATTAACCAAAAGCTTCGGGACGCAACAAGACCCCAAATTAAGCCCATACACCAAATTCATCAAAATAGGTCCATGGGAACTAAGGGAAATGCTGCTTACGGCGGACGGACGGCCACATTTTTACTCGATGTTTGGATTCTACATACCTTGAAACGTAAACCATAAAATTTTGAGGGAGTGTTAAAAAATTTTTTTTCTTGGTCGATTCCTATTTTAAAACATAAACCAACAAATTTTGAGTGGGAGGGGGTTAAACGTTGTTTCGAATTTTTCCCTTCTTCGGATAATCCACTTCTACGCTGTTCTGTTAACTGAACAGCATTATGTGCCATGAGTAGGTACTTGCCAACGTGAAATTTAATCAAAATAACTGGTTTTTTGTTCTTAATTTTACGTAAAACGCACTTCTTCTATCCTCTTAATTGATTTCATATCCTTCCCTTTTTGTTTTTCTTGGTTAATTTTAAAGGTTCACTATTGAAAATAATAAACCGAAATTGGGAGTACAGGAATATAATAGTCCGTTATGGCAGAGCAATTAGTTTTTTAATTAAAAATAAAAAAAGTTTGCCGAGTGGGTGTGGCACACAGCTTCCTCGTGTCCATTAGTCGACTGTATAGATGATCCGATGCATAATAGTTAATCTCAAAACATCAACATCTAAGTACCTTGCCTACCCTTATAGGGGACTCTATTCGTCAACCCGCACAATCTCTGAATATTTCATCGAAATCAGATGGAAAATGTGGAAGTTATGGCTGTTACAAGGACTTCACGTTTGCGCATGCGTAGTGGCTACTACCTAATCAGTCCAGGGGTGATGATTTTTATAGGGGACCATTTACACGATGATTCGCACAATCCCTGAAAATTTCATCGAAATCGGATGAGAAATGTAGAAACAATGGATGTGGCAAGGATTTCATGACAGACACACAGACAGACAGTATAATAGGTAGTATAAAGTATGTCAGTGTATATTGTTGAATATGTTCTAGCTACACAAATGAAGTCTAAACTTTCAACACAGAACTGAACATTATTTATTCCCAATTCTCCCCATATTTTTCCTTCAAAAGATCACAAGTGGAACTACTCGATCCACCGACCAACAGAAAATGTTTGAAATGGCGTGTGGGTTTGTTAAGAAAGTACATCAAGAGTTAACGCAACGTCCTGAGGAAAACCAAGTTATTGGATTAATTCTGAGTAGCTTAAGTATGCCTCGTGATGTAGAACAGGTATAGAGGAGTGCACCGACCTAGCCATTATTAAATTTCTAACGTGGCTTCTATGAACAGGCTCCATCAGAATCCTTGTCTCCAACAACTACTGACACAATGAAACCACAAATTCAGTGTCGACAAAAACGTACTTACCTACAAAACTAGACCAGCAGAAACAGGATCATGTCATAAGTAGTCCGAAAATCGCAAAAACGAGCGAAAATAGCTTTGGAAAAAATGTGCTTCCACGCAATCTGATTTTTGACTTTCTCTCCTATTATGATCATCAAAGTAGTGATTATTTCCAAAACTATTTTCTCCTCTGAAATAAACCCAGAATATAACGTTACTGCCTGTAATGAAATAGGTGCATGGCAATAATAGTTGACAACAACAACCACAACACATTGATAATAAATCAGTTTGATTATGATAATGGATAGTGATAGTTGTGTTCTCATTCCTCCCTATTTAATTATTACATTTGGCGCGGTCAATTAGGATTTCATTCCGTAAATATGTCACTTTCGGGTGCTGCATCTTCCGGGACACAAGGTCTAAATGCTGCGGAACTTAGTCGTGTGATCGGTGATGCGATAAAACAGGCGATGGTAGCGCAACAACGAACGATAGCCGATGCGTTATCTACGTCACTATCACCTCTCACCGGGTCGGAGACTACAACACGACCAAGTATTGTTACAACTTTATCTCCGTTCGATGAAGGTAATGAAACATTTTCTTCATACTTGGAACGTTTAGAAAACCACTTAGAGATGAGAGAACTGAATACAACCACAGCAGAGGGTGACAAAAAGTGTGTTCAGATTCTGATCAACTGTCTATCTGCAAAACTGTATCAGGTGTTATCTTCTTTAACTGCCCCGGAAAAACCAAAAGACAAGACTTTTACGGAATTAAGCATCATATTGCGGGATTACCTATGCCCGTCCCCTAGTGAAATAGCCGAACAACATGCATTCTCAGTGAGGCTTCAGAAGCCTGATGAGACAGTGTCTCAATATCTAGCTGAACTCAAACGACTTGCTATGACCTGCAATTTTAACTGTGCGGCTTGCAAGAAATCCACCATGGAAACGCATGTAAGATCGCAATTTGTGAGAGGGCTTAAAGATTCCTGTATTAGAGAAAGGCTACTTAGAGAAACCAAGGGTAATTTGACAGAGGTTACAAACCTCGCATTGTCTTTTGAGCAAAGCCAAATCGAAAGTAAGGCAATGGAACAGGACGCAGCCCAACCTGTGAACAAAATCAAACAGAAAATTTCCTCACGGAGGAAAAATCACAAACCTCGACCCAACTATAAAGCACCTAAAGAGTGTCGAAACTGTGGCGGAACTTGGCCACATGATGAGAAGTGTCCAGCGGAGGGGGAACAATGTTACAACTGTAGGGGCCGTAATCACTTTGCCTCTGTCTGCAGAAAGAAGATGGTCAAGTACGTGACTGACGATCCTGACAGCAACAGCGATGAGAGCGATGTCAAACATATCTTCAACATTGTGGCCGGTAAGGGTGCACAGGATGTACTGTTGCGAGTGAATGACTCCTCTGTAAAGTTCTGCGTTGACACTGGATCAGCGGTCAATATCGTCTCGTGGACAACCTACAGGAGTCTAAATCCAGCCCCAAAGCTATCTATTCCTGATGGAGTAAAGTTATTCCCGTATCAGTCCGAAGAACCTCTCGCCATTCGGGGGAAATTCAACTCAGTCATCACACACAAAAACACATCAGTAAAAGCTGAAATTTTTGTTGTGAACAAAAACGCTCCATCCCTACTGAGTCGATCAACAGCTGTAGATCTAAACTTAATAAAGTTTTTGTATCAGGTGACCCCTGGCGACCGAATTCAGAAACAGTATCCAGCTCTGTTCAAGGGAATCGGGAGATTGAAAAACACCGTTGTGGACCTACATGTTGACCCTAAGGTAAAGCCAGTAGCAAACCCACACCGAAGAATACCGTTTCACTTGAGGAAGGCTGTGGAACAGGAAATAAAGCGGCTAACGGAAGCTGACGTTATTGAAAAAGCAAGAGGTCCCACACCTTGGGTTTCGCCAGTGGTACTTGTTCCGAAGTCCAATAACAAGATACGGATCTGCGTTGACATGAGGGAGCCCAACGCAGCCATCACCAGGGAGCGTCACATAACACCGACTATGCGCGACATAATCACCGAGTTGAATGGGTCAAAGGTCTTCAGCAAGATCGATATGAATGAGGGATATCACCAGCTGATTCTCGGAGAGAAATCCCGGTACTTAACAACTTTCTCCACTCATCTAGGCTTGTACCGGTACAAACGATTAAATTTTGGCATATCAGCAGCAGCCGAAATATTTCAAGACACAATCAGACAGGTTCTGGCCGGCATAAAAGGGGTCATGAACGTCAGCGACGATATACTCATCTATGGGAAGACTGAAGAAGAACACAACTCAGTGCTACACCAAGTGTTGAACACGCTGATGCAGAATGGGCGGACACTGAATTCGGACAAGTGCGAATTTGGGCTGAGAGAAGTCCGTTTTTTTGGCCATATCTTCAAAGGAGATGGGGTATATCCAGACCCTGACAAAGTAGCCGCCTTTTCAGAACTAGCCACTGGAGAACCACCAAAGAACGCTGGAGACGTCAGATCAATTCTTGGGCTAATCAACTACTGTGGAAACTTTATACCAAATTTGTCAAAGTTGACTAAGCCCCTCAGAGACTTAATCAAAAGCAGTGCTGATTTCGAGTGGGACAGTAAGCAGATAGAGGCACTGAATAACCTAAAAAAGCAACTAACCGAACATGTGAAGAACTCATACTTTGATGTGAACAAAACGAGTCACCTTATAGTGGACGCAGGACCTGACGGACTCGGAGCCATACTTGCTCAACCCGATGGAACCCAGACACAGATAATTGAGTGTGCAAGTACTGGTTTAACCCCGACCGAGACCAGGTATAGCCAACTGGAGAGAGAAATGCTGGCAATCACCTGGGCAATTCACCATTTTAAGCTGTACCTGCTGGGAAGTCGTTTTGTGGTACATACTGACCACAAACCTCTAGTGCACATTTTGAAGAATCCGAGAGCAGAAATGTCACCCAGGCTAGAGCGCCTAGTATTCAAACTACAAGGATTCAACTTTGACGTTGTTCATACTCCTGGAAAAACCAACCCGTCAGATTTTTTCTCGAGACACCCATGCAAAAAAACGTCGAACCGAATTGACTTTGTAGAAGCCCATGTCAATGCAGTAGCTGACCTCTACCTACCAGTTTCTCTATCTCGGAAAACAATTGCAGAGGCAACAGCTCAGGATCCAGTACTCTCCAGAGTCTGTTCAGCTCTACTTGGGCATAAAGCGGAGGCAGAGCTGACAGGCTACAGCAAAATCTTAAATGAGATATCACTCACATCTGATGGGCTCCTCCTTAGAGGCAACCGCATAATCATGCCGGACTCACTACAAAGCAAGGCCATAGAGTTGGCACACTTTGGACACCAAGGTCTGTCCAAAACCAAAGAATTTCTTCGGTCAAAAATATGGTTTCCGAATTTAAATCAAAAAGTTGAAGACAAACTGAAGACTTGCATTCCATGCCTAGCTGTCTCCCCCAACACACCCCCAGCACCAGTTATCACAACTCCCCTTCCAACTACTCCATGGAGCCAACTCGCCATAGATTTCGCTGGACCATTTCCAAATGGCAAGTATATCATGGTTCTCATAGATGAATATTCAAGATACCCACTCACCAAAACAATTGGAGATGTCACCACCAGGACAGTTCTCAAACATCTGAAGGAATGGTTTACGATGTTCGGATTCCCAGTGTCAGTGAAGTCTGACAATGGTCCACCGTTCAATGGACGAGAATTCACAGCATGTCTCGAGAACATGGGGATCAAACATAAAAGAATTACCCCATGTTGGCCCCAAGCAAATGGAACTGTAGAGCGTTTCATGAAAAACATGGTAAAATTCATCAAAACCTGTGAAGTCGACAAAACCACCTGGGAAAACAAACTCGAAAACTACATGATGATGTACCGGTCAACGCCCCATTCAACAACTGAACACACTCCTGCAGAACTGATGTTTCAGTACACCTTCAAAACAGTCCTGCCACAGGAAATTTCGTCTACGTCACGACAGCATAAACAGGTGCTAAAGAAAGATAATCTCCACAAAAAAAAGTTTAAATCATATGCTGATAGTGTACGCCATGCGAAAGAACCTTCACTGACTGTCGGAGATCAAGTTTTGCTGAAACAAGACAAGAAAAACAAGACTACGCCGTCATTCAACCCAAACCCGTTTGTAATATCTGATCTTCAAGGAACCATGGTGACAGCAAAACAAGATGGCAAAACCGTCACTAGGAATTCGGCTCATTTCAAGAAAATCCCTGCTACTACTGCACCTGACAACCCTTCAAAAACCCACTTCAACTCATCAAAATCGCCACCCAGAGCAAATCGACGGTCGACGATGTATGAAGATTTTGAAAAGGGAATCGAAGAAGGCTGTCACCTGAAGAAAAGATCCTCTCCAACCACCAGACCATGCATTATACCAGGTGATCAACCCGTGCTGAAGAAGAACCAGCAGAACAACTCACCCCCGGAAAATGAAGGCCTGAGAAGATCAGAAAGACTTAAGCAAGCGAGATTAAAGTTAAAAAATGTCTTTACATAAAAAAAAAAAAAAAAAATTGTCTTTACAAAAAAAAAAAATGAAAGGGGATTGGGTATGAAATTATGAAATCAATTTGTTAATAAAATGTATTTTTTGTAATGTATGCATTTAGTTAGTTATGAAATTTAGGTTGTAATGAATCTATGTGTTAATGAAACGTAAAAGTGATAATCATGAAATTTATTTGGTTGTGAAATACAATTTTGTATTTTGTGTTGTGAATTTAGTCGAAGTTGAAATGTACTTTCCTCAATAATCTAAATATACAAATTTGTACAAGTAGGGGAGAGATGTAATGAAATAGGTGCATGGCAATAATAGTTGACAACAACAACCACAACACATTGATAATAAATCAGTTTGATTATGATAATGGATAGTGATAGTTGTGTTCTCATTCCTCCCTATTTAATTATTACACTGCCTTCTTTATCAAAATCACACGAATACCCTGCACCAGTTTTGGTTTTCATTTTCAATAATAAGCCTTTGGAATCGAGCAAGAAAAACAAGTTATCCCTCCTCAAAACTTGATGTTTTACGTTTCAAGGTACGTAGAATCCGACAATTGAATAAACAATTTTCCGTCCGTCCGCCGTACGCAATACTTTTCTCATCAACCCTGGACCGATTTGGTTCAAATTTAGTATATTGGCTCCATTTGGGGTCTAGTTGTGCCGCGAAGCTTTTGTTTGATGTCAGTCACTTCTAAAGGGTGAAAATTAAGGGTTGAAATTTTCAAGAGAGCCCTAGCTCGAAAACTCTCGAGATAAAGGTATAGTTTTTTCAACAATTTTAAATAGTATTGGATTTTTAAGAAGTTTTGAGACCACCCGGGGCTCTGCAGGACAAACCGTTTGCTTCTTACGAGTACTTGAGAGTTTACCTTCGATAAAACAGAATCACGAGTGTGAACCACAGAAGAGGTCTAATCTCTGTTGAATTTTTAGCAAACCGTTTTGGTTTCTCCCCACCGTCCCACCTCATCCTAGATGCTCCCACCAACTTCTCATCCTAGATGCTCCTACCAAAACTCGATCGCTGTTCGTTTCTTCGAGTTGTATTCAGTTTTGCTTCCTTAGCAAAACCACCTTAGCAGAATCACGAGTGTGAACCACAGAAGAGGTCTAATATCTGTTGAATTTTTAGCAAACCGTTTTGGTTTCTCCCCACCATTCCACCTCATCCTAGATGCTCCTACCAAAACTCGATCGCTGTTCGTTTAGGGATGGCAACGATATATCCATATATTAAACATATCGATATATTACGTTTGATATATCGATATATTTATATCGATATAGAGAACCGATATTATCGGTAAATATCGATATTTTTACCGATATATCGCGACATGTTTTCAAGTAATTTTTTTTTTTTTTTTTTTAGTAAAAATTAAATATTGAAATGAATGGATGAGAAGGGACGCCTGTAACTATAATAACAGCAAGTAGTTTTATTCCAAATTTTGTAGGTACCTAGTGATGGGTTGATTTCACACTGTTGACTTCAGCTCAGACATGATAGTGCACATGAATGTTTTACACCTACAGTGGCTCTCGAGGCTCAATTACTTTCTTGAATCACAAGTAATGGAGGCTCGTCTAGATTAAAACTACCTACTATGCGAAGTAAAGCAGGTTTTCACAACAATTATCTTCAATCTTGAAGGATCATGGTATGCGCCCCTGTCAATTCATAAATGAAATTAACATTGCAATGACATTTTAAAAACTTTTTTCCAGTTTTTAAACAATGAATTTCGATCATTCATACCAGTAACTTTTGATAGTAGGTTAATACTTATTTCACCAGGTTTTTTTCAAATATATCTTCCGTTATATCAAGCATATCGATAATATTTCTTCCAAAATGATGTTAGTAACTTCTCAATTCACCTACCTTCTTACATCTTCAAGTTTTTTTAAAGTAGATACTCCGATATGTCCATAAATGTCATCCTAAATTATTTTTATATTGTTTTAAAACGATTAAATTCACCTACCTACTTCACACGTTTTTTAAAGTAGATCTTCCAATATATCAAAATATCGATATATCGAAATATCGATATATTTTCTCCGATATATCAAAGGTATCGATATCTTATTGACGATATAATATATCGTACAATATATCAAATGATATTATCATTTGATCGATATATCGATACATTTCATTCGATATGCCATCCCTACGTTCGTTTCTTCGAGTTGTATTCAGTTTTGCTTCCTTAGCAACCAGTAATCAAATTTCCAAATGAAGCTCTGTATTTTTCGAATCGATTGTGAAGCGTTCTTTCTACTAAACTTTATTGTGAAGGTGTGAAGGAAGTATGGTGAGGTAGGTAGTACCTACCAATGGTTGGTAGGTAAAAAAAAGTTGGTAGGTAGAAAAAACGCTGCAAATCATTGCCCAAAGGTTATTATTTTCTGTATAGATCACCCTTCTGTATAGATCCCTCCCTACCAACCATAAGTACCTACTACCTACTAGGGCATTTTTGAAAGTTTCAACCCCAACCACCAACCAAATGGAAATGAAGGGTTGAAATTTTCAAAAATTCCCTAGTAGGTAGTAGGTACTTATGGTTGGTAGGGAGGGATCTATACAGAAGGGTGATCTATACAGAAAATAATTAACCTTTGGGCAATGATTTGCAGCGTTTTTTTCTTTCCCTCGCCTACGAAAATGATCAGCGCGTACAAGGCGAGGACGGAATCCATCTGAAAATATCAGCCAGTCTCACGGGATTCGAGGGTGGAAGGAAGAACTTTATTGAGATTTTCCATCCGCTCCCGTTTCCTGACTTTTCCCTAAGGTCCGACCTCCAAACAGACAGTGACGGATAGAGGGAATTCGATTGTTCCTTTATTACATTTGTAGGGTTTTCGACCACTTTTTTCTTTTTGCTTTCTAAGCCGTTCGTTGCATAAAAGGAAGGTAGTTCCCCAACCATATTTTATAAGTACTGGGATTTGACTGAAATTAGGATTTACCAACTGTCATCCTGGCCACTTGTGTAGAGAAAAGAAGTTTTGCACCGGAGCCAAAGTCCTCACAAGGAAGTCCCATGATGCAGTTTCAGTTAATATAAAGGAGGTCCTGACCATAGTTTGAATTGCCCCAAAGGACCAATTTCGGACCAATATTGGTGTAACGGGGCCAGTAACAGAAAGTCACAACATTGGACCGAAATGATCAGCCTTCTAGCGGATAAAGCTGTTGTTGCTGTGGTCGACGAGTACGGTGAAGCCTTCTAGTATCATCAGAATGAATTTTATAAGCCAGTTGGTATTTACAAAGCAATGACAGCACCTTGAACCAGGTGGTGTTCGATACTGCAGCTGGTTGGTTAGGTGTGTGTGATTTCGAAATGAGAGCGTGCTGAAGGCGTTTTTTTTACTACCCTATTTTTGTTGTTCACGTCCTTTTTTATGTACAATTAATTCCAATGCGAGTTTTTTCTGAGTCTGTTACTTGTATATTTTGCCTACCAGTTACCGGGGGTCGGACATCTGTTCATAATTGAGAGATTAAAGAGGAAATTAACCCATTTTGAAGGATCCAGAAGCTGCCAAACGTTAGTAGAGACATTGTTTCACGAAGAAAAAAAAAATAGTTGGAAAACGCTTACATTACAAAGCTCAGAAAACTCAGTTAACTATAGAGTTATCTCTTACTCTAGCGTAAGCTCTAGCGCAAACATGGTTTTCCTCAAAACATCAATGATCTACTCTACATCACTCGATCTAATAGCACGATTTTGTTCGAGTTTTGAGACACAAAATTATTGATTTTATTCCAACCCGATCTGTAGGAGCAAAACGGAAAACTAAAAAATCATCCACATACCTAATCATCAATCGAATTGATACGAATAAAATCACTCGCGATGAGATGGTGGAAAACCATTTTAATAAAAACAGAATTGAGTAGAACGTTGTCTGTTTCCACGAAAATAATGAGTTAAATCGATTTCGACGGTTAGGTCAATATCAGTAACAAACAGTAACTGAAGGTACATCACAGAGAGCATAGCTTATATATTCACAAGTGAAAGGGAGCTTGAATCCCATTGGTCGAGAAAGTGAGAGTCATACCCAATCAGATAAGTGAAAGGAGAAGTCTATTGGTCTATTGAGTCTATTGGCTCAGAGAAGTGAAGGGACCTTGGAGGATCATCAAATGCCAATCAAGGCAGACAAAGTGAAAGGGAGCTCAAACATTGGTGATGGTGACATTGTGAAGGGAAGACCTAGCTATTGTAGGAAGGAACCCATCAACGGTGAAACATGTTGAGGGACCAACTCATTCAGACATTTACCAGACCTATCACTCTTAAGAATCTCGAACTTTTCAAGCACATCCAACATACCTCCCTTCGGGCAAAAATGAGGAAATTCTGTATACTGCCCGTTTGTTAGATCAAAACTAAAGTTATGATTGGATTCTCTTAGGTGATTCGCAAAAGCAAAATCACCCTTGCTATCCCTGAAATCCTTCTCATGCTCTTTTATTCTTTCCCTAAATTTCCTACCAGTTTGACCACAATACTCAAGCCCACAAGAACATTTCAGCTTATAAACCCCACTTTTATCTTGAACGCTAATTTGATCTTTAACAGAATCCAACGAAGCTATAAGATTATTTTTATTTTTAAACCTTACTTTGAAACCTCTAGAGGATAACATTTTGCCAATTTTGTCAGAAATCTTTCCATAATAAGGTACACTTATCCACTTTTTCTCTTCTAATACTTCCACTTATCTGATTAGGTATGACTTTCACTTTCTCGACCAATGGGATTCAAGCTCCCTTTCACTTGTGAATAATATTCACTATTATATTATAAGCTATGCTCTCAGCGATGTACCTTCAGTTATTGTTTGTTACTGATGATAACCTAATTGTCGAAATCGATTTAACTTGTAACTCATTATTTTCGTGGAAACAGACAACGTTCTACTCAACATCGTTTCAATTAATCGAATTGATGTTTGTCAATTCAGAAAAACACCATCATGATGATGAAAATCATGTTTAATTCTGAGTTTTTTACTTAATAGTAAAATTACATTTCTAGAACAACTTACTCCATTTTTCATGCATTATGCCTTTTATCAACGTAATATAGAGATTTCTTTGAATTGGGGAAAATTCAAATTAATAATTTACAATCCTAGATACCAAATTACCATATTAGACTACTATGCGTACCAAATTAGAACAGTATTTATATCAATTTATTATTCCCATTCAATAACTGACGTTATTTTCCTTTTTTCGACGTTGTATTTTCGACAGCCTCATTTAACCGGAAAAAATCGACGAGAGCGTATTTTCGACTAATGAAATTTTGCATTATGAACGAAGATGAAACAGTTGGGAAAGATTGATGAACGTCCCGTGAAGCACGAAACAGGATTTCTCTCCCAGCTGGTAACTTACAGCTTATTACTGCCGATAAATTGGATAAGGATGATATAATAACATTGCTCGTTTTTATTATACTCCTACTCCGTGGATTACGAATTCTTCTAATTAAATGTCGAAAAATTGGGTTGGTAATGATGTGCTCATATCAACCTTATTTCGGTAATTCTGAAGACAAAATGCTGCCGCGGCAGAAATTATAATCCTGAAAACAATAAACCACCATTTCGAAATACGATTTTGATTGTGTCTGTCTGTGACAGAAATTACTAATAACAATCCCCCAAATTCGAGCGAAATCAAAATTGAATTAGAAAATTTGATTTTGGTTTTATATCGTGAAAAGGTAGATGTGGGTTTTCCTACCTATTTAAGACAGTATCGAGTGATACGAAAAAAACATAATAATAAATTAAAAACACCTAATTGTTAAAAGGTGATGTTCACTCACGTAGGTAACTAATACCATTGAGAAAAATGGATATCTCTCAACAAATTGTGGGTGGCTGTAAGTTAAATTATATCGTTGTTTGTTAGCAACGCTGCAGCAGCCTCTAATAGTGCGAAATGAAGGGTCTCAGTGATACCAAGAGATCAGGACAATAAACTCGTAGTTCTAGGTTTCAGGAACCAAGTATATGTTTCGAGCTTTATTACATTGTTTATCGAACAATAGAAGGTTCAATCAAGGTTATCTACGTGGTCTCAACAACTAAATTTCTTCATGTCGTTAAAAGAGCTTACAGAATCAATCCAGAGGTACCTTTCCTTCTTCGACCTTTGTCTTTCCTATAACTCTTTAAAACTAAAACTAAGTTTGTAATTCAAATTCATCTAAGATTCATTTTGATCAAAAGGGTTTTCTAAAAAAGGTAGGGGTATGTATCTGCAAGAACATTGATAATACGCTTTTGAAACGAGAGTAGGACGTTCCAAACGGTGAAGAGTCCTGCACTTCTATTAAAGGTAAACATTTAAGATTCAACTGATAAATCAACTTAGGTAAGTTTTCTTGAATTAAATTCAAAATTGAATTAACTTTCTTTCACTTCATATGTGAAACGAGTTCACTTCATGGTTGAAGCTATGCAGTCCAGAGCGCTGGACAGCACGAAAAATAATCAGATGCGAGTTAAGACAGTTGAGGCAGATAACAAGTAATAAGTGTGAATGATTATGTTGTCTCTCTTTGATTTTCTACAGTAACCAAATCCACGAATTTAGAAAACATGAAAAAACAATAGTCTGATAGGTACCTAGCTACTTAATTTAGAATTTAACACGGATTAGCTGAACTCATATTGCAAATCCCATCTGAGCAAAGTCCACATTCGTGCGAGTGATGAAAAAAGTAATGAATCCTCTGAAGTAATTAAAAACCATGCCCTAGTTCGGTCTCAAATTATTGTATGCGAATAAGCAGGGGCTTTCAGAACAGCGATATAGCGTGGAGGCTCCCACACCCCCGCTACCCCCGACCATCATTTGGACAATTTAGCGCGGAGTATAAATAACGTCTGGCTTTCGAAAGGAGAGTGGGCAAGGGGGAAAGAACGGGCGAAGAGAGTGGGGGAAGGAGGTAATTAATAGAAGCCTCTGTTAAATAGGGGGATCTCTCGACCAATTAGAAATGGTGAAAAACCCCTTTCCACCGCCCCAACCTCGCCCGCACCCTGTCCGACAGTTAACAAACTAAACTTCTCTCACGCGCCTCTGTCTTATGCTCCTAATCTTTCTATAAGACAGTTTTTCTCATTATGCCAACGACTTTCAGTTCTCTCATGACAATCCAAGGACTTCTCTCGTCCTCCTTTTGCACTCCCTCCTTTACTTTGATGAATTCTTTTCTCAACGCTCAGTGGTTTATTTTAAAATAGATTTCACTGAGTAAGTCCTGGAAGGAGGGAGGGATGCTCTTTAGTAAAAGAATCTGAAGCCTACCCACTTATATCCGTTGTTTTGAATTATTCACGAATTCATTTTTGAATTTAGTAGTGAAGCTGAACAATTTCAACACACTAAGATCCATATTTACTATAATTTATCTTTTATTAAGTGTCTAAAAGTAAATAACTCTAACACCCAAAATGGTTTTCACTTTTCAATGATTAAAAAAATGTCCTCTTAAGTCAAAATTATCACCCGTAAATTTACGTTTCAGACCTTATTGAACAATGTTGGTGGTGTGTCTACATGTCATTGAGACAGTGAATTACTGGCAATTTTGATGACATTTTCAGGGAATTTGCGGGTTGGGTGTAGGAGTCCCCTTTGAAATTCACTGCTCCCGGATTGATGGTATCCTCTGCGCAAACCTTAAATCCTTGTAGCAACAATAACTTGTACATTTTCCATCCGATTTCGATGAAATTTAAAAATAATTTCGGGTTTGGGACACTAGACGGCCCCTTGTCAGTTTATTCGTAATCGGATCACTAGAAGCCAGTAGGCGTGCGCCTACTTAAATCTCTATCTAGATCTAACGTTTCCGTTCGATTTTGATATAATTTTTAGGAGTTGTGTGATTGAGATTTTGGATGGTTCTCTGTAAACTTCATTGTCATCTGATTATAAAATTCGGAGGGTCGTCATAGGTACTTGAAGATTGAAGTTTTGATTATCTCCGCTTTGGATGTTGTATATACTCGTAATCGTGTTATGTATACGAAAGAATTCATAATTCACACTCACTCGGCAGACTTTAAAAAAAATTGTTTGCATTCTTCCATGATGACATATGAACCTACTTGCGGTCGTATACTACATATTTCTGAATCTACTAGAGTTCATTCAACGTAAATGCAAAATGTTCATCGTTTAAAATTTCTATAAACTGTTCCTTTTAGATACTCACAACGAGTACAGCCACTCGTCCACCTCACCAGGTAGGTACTGTAAACGTCTCTATACTTTGTGTGTATACTTTGTGCATGCACAGTTTTAATGATGACGATGTGTTTTTAATCGGTAGAATGGCAACTTACAGTGGCCACCAAGGCAACATATTGGTAAATCTCCAAGATTGAAACTTGTTCGTAATGGTAATGTAATACTGTAAATTCTGGTAATATAATGAGGGAGCTAGAAAAAAAGGGGTCCTCTCCAGTTTATCAAGTTTGATATCGAAAATTTCATGTTTTGACGTTTTGAAATAGAGAAAACAATTGAGCATCAACAGTTGAAGCCTACGGTAGAGTTAATTCAAAAAGCTTCATGAATCTTTTATCAATCAGTGGTAGAAGGTCGTTAGCCGTTTCTCGTTCTCCAAGTGACCGACTATTGTGTCCATGACAAATCGAGTGGCTCTCGTCCTATTGTCAAGCCCCGGAGTTCGACTTCCGCAAATGAACGCGTTGTTAAGGGATGGAGTAGGTATCTCTGTACAGGAAGGGTGGGGTTTTATTGCTGCGAAGGTGCCGCACGTCCCTGAAGTTGGCAAAGAGCAGCAAGGCTCGGGAGAGCATTTGTAAAGGTCCCGCGGTGCTATTTAGCCAAGCAATCAGCTTGTCAGGGCACAAAGAGCCACGCGGACTCCTTCGACCTTCCCCCACTCGTATTCAAAAGGTTCCACATTTTTATTTCCTTCGAGCACTTTGAGATTAAATGTCAAGCCTCCACGAGGACTTTCCCCTCTATTTTTTTTGGGTCTCGTAGGGAATTTTCTACAGCCGCAATACCGTTTCACTAATTTTCTTCTTAGTTACTCCTCCGAAATACCTTCGTTTCGCTACAGTTGAAATGAAGGAATTTTTGAATAATGAAGGAATGGATGACCATATTAGAGGCAACTCATGATAACGCAATATAGTCCAAGTTAAAAAATCGATTGTGAGTTGTTTCACTGGTTGGAAGTTTCTTGTTACATGTTGAGTACTATTGAGCTCTTTAGAAGATGATTAACACTGTATTGGCCCAACCGTAGGTAGTAGATACCTACGGTTGGTAGGGAGGGATCTATACAGAAGGGTGATCTATACAGAAAATAATAAACCAACCATTGGTAGGTACTACCTACCACAACATGCTGCCTTCAAACCTTCACAATCAAGTTTATTAGAGAGAACTAAACGCTTCACACTCGATTGGAAAAGTAGAGAGCTTCATATGGAAATTTGATTACTGGTTGCTCAGAAAGCAAAACTGAATACAAATCGAAGAAATGAACAGCGATCGCATTTTAGTCAGATAAAATTTGAACGGACATTAGACCTCTTTTGTCATTCACACTCGTGATTCTGTTTTATCGAAGAAAAACACTTAAGTACTCGTAAGGACCGAATGGTTTGTCCTACAGAGCTCCGGGTGGTCTCAAAAATTTTCAAAAATTCAATACTATTTAGAATTGGCTAAAAAACGATACCTTTATTTCGAGGGTTTTCGAGCTAGGGCACTCTTGAAAATTTCAACCCTCAATTTTCACCCCTTAGAAGTGACATCAACCAAAAGCTTTGCGGCACAACTAGACCCCAAATGGAGCCCATATACCAAATTTGAACCAAATCGGTCCAGTTTTGCTAAGAGAAGTGCCGCGTACGGCGTACGGCGGAAGGATGGACATTTTTTTATTGGATTTTCGGATTCTACGTACCTTGAAACGTAAAACATCAAATTTTGAGGGGGGGGGGGGTTAATTCTTTTTTCTTGCTCGATTCCAAATGCTTATTATTGAAAATAACAAACCAAAAGTTAATGGTATTTTTGAAAACCTCTTGCATTATAGAACCTATGAGAGTGAAAGTTATTGAATTGATCCGAGAACTACTTAAAGTCTCTATTTTGAAACATGATCACAGTCGAGTAGGTCGTTTTAGGCATTTAGAAAAACAACAGGATTAATAATTGTCCACATGAGTAGTAAATGATGTTTCAGAATATGAACGAGGCTCCCACTAATTGGGTATAACATTCCCACACAATCATTCTGAAACCAACTTCCTGCTTCATACAGACAAAATGTAAACGATATCGACCGATAAGATAGTGAGAACTCGGTGTATTGAAAACGTTTAGCGAAAATTTTCTGATAGAATACCAACAACTTTTAGGAGTGGGTTATATAAAAAAAGTATTTTCATGAATATCTATATAAATTTAAGTGCTGAACTTTTTTTAGGACGTCCCACAGTTTGACTTGTGTGTCCTTGTGTGATTAATCTGGAATGAAGGAGGACAACACACAATGGAAAAAGTAACCACATACAAATCCGTTTTAGACCTTTCTGCATCCAAATCCGCCAAATAAACCATTGGTCTCTGTGTGTATATGTATGTATGTGTGTTTGTGTGTAACATAATCTTGTGTACTCTGCCCAGGCCTTTTTCTCCAACCGATTTACGTGGTTATTTTTTTGTTCGACGCGAAAATCTACGTAGTTGTGCACAAGGTACGTCGCCGGAATTTCGAAATTGGACTTTAAGGAACACGAACGGGGGTTATTTACAGAAAATAAGGTGCATTCTAACAATACCTTGATCTCGCTACCTAATCCTCAATTCTCAACCAATTTTCTTGTTTCTTGTTTTGTTCAACTCAGACAACTTCCCAGTTGCACAATACTTTACCAGAGTATCTTAAATAGCATGAGGAGAGCGAGTAAGGGGATAATATCCACAACATATACGATTTTTCACTACTTTGGTTCCTATTAAGGCTTACTAATTATACTCAAGCTTTGAAATTCTGGGAACAATCAACATACCTCAGGATTTCCGTGAACTATTCTTTGATCCACCATGGATCAAATCTGTGGGTATCGAAGGGTGGGTTTTTGGGTAAAAATACGGACTTAAATACGGACATGATCTTCTACGGGCTACCTACCACAACCGACAGATATAATTCCAACGTTACCAGATTGACACCATTGTTGAGAGGGTAGGAAGATGAGGATTGGACTCGAATTCGCATATTTGCAAAAAATTGTGAGCAGTAGAAAGGTAAATTAGAATGTACGTTTTATCGCTTACTAGCTAATTCTTACTCAATGGGACGTCCCCTGGGGTGCTATAATTATGTCTTCTTCGCATTCACACCCATAAATTTTCTAATAGTATCCTTACAGACTAGAACCCTTATGAATACTCTGAAGTAAGGGCAAAGCTATACAAACCTAATGTCCGATTTCGGAACCATTTTCAGAAATTGTGCGTGTTGAGGTCTACATGATCGCCTATGAATTTTGTTGCCCCCAAATAGATGTAAATAGGTACGCAAATTTGAAATCCTTCATACAATAAAAAAAACATTGTCATCCATCAATTTTATGATAGTAATATTAGTTGTATGCATTGATAATTTGTTACACAGACCTAGAAATTACACAATCATGTTCACTACGGATACAAGGTACCCACCCCCCATTTTCTTCAGAATTGAGTGAGATTGGTGATGAACATTATTTATTATTTCCAATATGAATCAGTGCGTTGAAACATTGGATCCATGAACGAGTTCCGTATTAAAGTTTAATAAACTAGAAACCACAACCACTGCGATTCTTTCTCGCCCCGCTCACCACCCGCTCCATCGACGTTCATTACCGAATAACCAGCTGCCTTGCCATCTACGGGCCATACTTTCATTAGAGGATTATTAACTTTGGGTTAGCTTTATCCCAGGTCACGCCGGGTACTTTATGATTAAAGGCAAAAGAGTAATCACTTCTTCATCCCAGATAGGTAAAACTCTGTTAACGCAGACCAAGCTAATTAACTGTGGCTTTTATGTACGCGCATAAAGGCCTTCCGTTTCCACGACTATGCCTTCATGAAACCCTGAGGATTCCAGTCATCGGCATCTCCAGAGCAGAAAGTGGTTTGCACAACTCCTAAATGTCGAGACAAGCAAATTTGAACTAACAGACAGTGATGTTTTCTACGTTGAAATATTGCCAGCTAAGGAAATTGAGGTAAGACTTTTCCTGCAATCTTCCATTTTTTGTGCATATCTGAACGTATTTTTTCAACTTCAACATAGTTTTTTTCTCCTCCCCAGCGTCTGCTAAGTTGGCGGGGGCACTTTCCTAACTTAGAATGACATGAACATACAAAAATAGTTGCCGTAAAAATACTTGATTATATTATTGGGCAGTACCATTGAAAAATTCCTCAATACAAAAGTGGATATTTATGATCATGTTCGTGGTGTTTGCGTTTGGAGTTCATGAACAGCTGTAATTTAGGTACATTTGGTTGATGATTTTCAATTATGAACCTTTGGAATCGATAAAGAAACAAAATTTTACATCCACCCCCTCAAAATTTGATGGTTCATGTTTCAAGGTATGTTGTCCGAAAATCGAATTTAAAACAAAAACCGTACGCGGCACTTTACTTAGTTACCATGGACCAATTTTGATGAAATTTGGTAGAGAGCTTCTTTTGAGGCTAGTTGAGCCGCAAAGCTTTTAATTTGTGAAAAATAGGGGTTGGCATTTTCAAATGCGCCCTAGCTGGCAAACTCTCGTTTTCACCAATTTAAAATTTATTTTAATTTTTAAAATCGAATGAGACCACCCAGAGCTTTGTAGGAAAAATTATTTGTTCCTTATGAGAACTTAAGGGTTCGACTAACGATACATCAGAAACTCGAGTTTGAATCACAAAAAGAGCGATCGTTGTTCGTTTCTTTGAGTTGTACTCAGTTTTGCGTTCTCAGCAAACACTAATCCAATTTTTTAATTAAGTCACCCACAATTCTTTATTTCATCGAATTGAGTGAGAAGCTTTGATTTCTTCAAAATTAACTTGATTGTGAAGTGAAAATGTGGTTGGTAGGTAGTAAAAGACAATAGCAAAGTTCTTTGCAGGCGAGTGGTTCTATGTAAAAATAATCAACCTTTGTGTAATAATTTGCAGAGTTTTTCACATTCAATGTACCGTGGGTCCTACAGATTAGAGTGATGAAATCAATAAGGACCCGCGCATAGCCTTCAACTGACCTCCAAATTATAGGTAAATCGGGCAATATTATCGTTAAAATTTATTTTTTATGGAGAGTCCCCAAATTAAAATTGTTCAATAATCTCTCCCTAATGCAAAATGCGTTTTAAAAAATCGATCATGGATAACCAAGATTTTTTTTTGTATTGCTGTACGAGTAAGCTTCCCTATTATCGTTAAAGATGTATGAAAATGAATTGACGGTTGATAATTCCTATAGATCACTCATCCTCAGATGTCGCTAAAAACATGCACCTGTTAGGATGGGACCATTGGTTCACAGTGACCAATGAGTATAATTATTCCCAGGATGACTGTTACCTAGACTTGTGATTATAGATAACAAAAGTAATACCTTTCTCTCCCACATCATCAAGGAATCCCACATATCTAAGGAAAATATATAAGAATAAGAATGTAAGATCACTTCTAGGAGGGTATAATAATGGCGATTAAGAACTACGGAGCTAGTTGGTATAGGACAGAAATTGTGCTTATTTCGTTCCATAACAACAATACCTACTTGTAAAGATAGCTATCCGTCCCACTTTTAATTTACATAATCGTTCCAAGGGGGCGGAATCTGAGAGCAGTTCTCTTGCTTACCCCCAAATGATTAATTATCCCTCCGTGATTAATTGGGTCTTTTTACGAATGAGCATCCTTTTTTTCTTCCTGCGCAGCTATTATAAATCATATCCTATCAATTCTGCGTTCGAAGGGTCCAAAATGGATTTCATCGTTATAAAATATAATAATAAACGCTTAAGGAAGTCTAAATATCACTAAATTAATTCCTCATTTTTTGTAGTCCTCCCAATCCAAGTATTAAATAAATCGTTGCTTCATTTGGTGGTAGATAGAAAATTAATCTATTGCAACAGCCACAACATTGCTACATGTTTTAGTATTATGATGTACTCGAAATCAGTGTAGAATTTCCTGTCAGAAAATATCACCAGAAATGGAAATTTATCAAAAATGACTGAAAAGCAGTTAAAACAGGTCTTTCAAATTCTGCTCAACTGCATGAAACGTTGATTTACCTTGTTCGCATAACTATAAATAATCTGATAACTATACTTATCTCATAACAACAATAAAATACAGTGTTGAGGGTTTCTGTTGGCCCCCAAGAAGTTTACACTGCACGAATTTCCTATTACTTCAATCACTCTACGTTACTGAATGCTAATCTCACGTTGGAAGATATAGAAATTTAGATAAAAATTACAAAAATATAGTAGTGTTTATAATTTGCTTGAATACATTTTACACGTCTGTCATCAAGGGATTACAGCGCTCAAGGCACGTATAAGACACAAGGTTGAATGCTGTCATTGATGGTGGCAAGGAACTGAGAGGGGAGCAATGCAGCTAATGCGTACAAAAATGGAGTGTAGGTCGGTGGAGCGTGTGAGTGGGAGGGGAGTGGAACGGGGCAAAGTTGGAGCTTTTCTTAGAATGGGACGAAATTGAGACCTCTTGTAAGGGCTGCAAGCTGAAGAGACGTTCAACAACCTCATCAAAGACTCATCCATCTTCCTTTGGGCTTAGCAAGCAGGATCAGCTTCTACTGCTTAAATCACTAATCTCAAGGATTTCGGGCCCTTACTTCGAAATTACAAATTAGGCATCAAGAAACCATTCCAACTTAGTCATTTAGTAGGTTTATTATTTTTCTTAGTTTCGATAAGCAAATCACATATATATGGGCATTAAAATGTGTATACTTATTGTTACCAAACCTCACCGGGTATCCCAAGGGCGATGAATGGTGTTAAATCATATTCCCAAACCCTCAGTAACTTATAGTAGTATTCTTAACTGTCAGTAGCATACTCGTAGAACAGAAGCAAAAAATAATCAACAATAAATTGGAACCTTCTAAACTTCTAGTGTAGCAAGTGAGCCATGAAACTTATTCTTTTAGCAGAAAGACTTTTCCGCCAAGTCCGAGTATTTTCATCAACTTTCATTAGTATTCCGCTCAAGTACTGAAGTGTGCTAGGTATTCGCTAATTTGACGGTGGACCGGTCTCAATATCCAGACTCTTCACATTCCACAGTTCTGTGGAAAGTGGAAGATGAGTTCGTTGAGAGAATTTAAATCAGGCGGAACGGAGTATCTTTAAATAAACGAAGTGGAGATCAATTTAACTGATATTCTACATGACTTCCATTTTCTCAATTCTATCAAATTTCTTCGGTACTAAAACTCTTCGACTGCATACGTGAATCCCTCAGAACTCACGAAATACCCTTCATTTGAAGATGGCGGTGCTCGAGTATCATTGAATTTCTGCTACAAGTCCTCAAAATTGATAAAATGATCAAATACCGAAATCTAACGTATTGTGAGCCAAAACATTCAAAGAATGCTCAATTGCACAAATGTAACATTCCCTTCAGCATGCTGACCCAATACGATGGAAGGTAGAAGTACCAAGAATCAGCTAGAAACGTTCACAAAGTGAGTCTGACTTATCAACGACAAAAAATTGGACATACAAAATAACTAAAACTAAATTGGAGAAACTTTTTTTACGGGAACTGTGCATGGTTTGGTATGTAATGGTACTAGAAACCATGACCCATTCCATGCTGCTGCGCCCACTTCACAAGCAACTACTACCACCTGGCTTAGTACGTAATGAAGGAGGAGCGACAGACTTGTGCAGATTACTGGGAGCAAAAAGAAACCGGATGAACTATCTGTACTTATACAATCTGCCATCATTTTCAATACTTATAATTTATTTTCCGAAAGTTCTCTACAGGAAGTGGTAACTACACATGGTGGAATAACAGCTTCATGCTAGTCAATCATAATGTGTGCTCATTCTCCCATCTGAAGGCGTTTTTTTTTTTCAAAGCAGAAATCCTAGGATCTACACTTTGAGCCAACCACTCCCACAACTTCCATCTGATGTCTCGATCGAGAATTCGTCCTAAGATAATGTAATTGATAAGATGGTACATACCAACTACCTTTGAAGACCACTGTTATCGCATTTAATTCTTAATCGCACGCAATTAATCTTATTATTAACAATTCAACACTGACAACATACAACATCATAATGTATCATCAAATACTGACAGCAAAGTGAAACGGAACATTACAGGCTCTCATTCGATTGGCAAAGTCCATTCCTAACAAGTTAACAAAGGCCATCGGTCCTCTGTAGAACCAGTTGCGAGTTGGCTGTGATGGAAGGGGGTTCAATGAGGAGCGTTGTCAAGTGTCAACTCAGTTACATTGTTTTCTGCCTCGTCCTTCCCTCAACTTGCCCGTGTTGGACAACCTCCCCCAGCCTCACGTATCTTCCTCCATTTCACTATATCTCTCACAGGGTTTGTTTCCAACTCCAAAACGGGTCACCTGAGACTCGGTGGTCCCTCTAAGCCACCCTCGACCACGGCACCATCACGCTAGCATTCAAGTACGCGTAACAGCAAGTTAAATAGCATTACTCACGGTGGTTAGGATTCCAAAAGACTGGTAGGATACGTACTAATATAAGATTGGAATACCGACAGTATTTAAATTTAAGTAATTTTAACAATTTTGGCCATTTGATGAGATGAAATTTGAACGGACATTTGGCCATCTCCTAACTGTGAACATTCATTTGCGATTCACCGTCGTATTTTGATACGTTTACAACTTATAAGGAGCGAAAGGTTGATCCTACAGAGCTCTGGGCGATCTCATTTGAGTCTAGAAATTCAATAATATTATTTAATAATTCATTAATTATTAGTGAAAAAATAATGTCCTCATGTTAAGGGTTTAGAGGTGTGTTTTTTGGTTTATTATTTTCAATAATGAACCTTTGGAATCGACCAAGAAAAAGGAATTACCCCCCCCCCCCCCCCTCAAAATTTGTTGGTTTACGTTTCAAGATACATAGAATCCTAAAATCGAATTAAAAATTGTCCGTCCGCCCGCCGTTCGCCGCACTTTCCTCAGTTACCATGGACCAATTTCGATGTACATGGGCTTCATTTGGGGTCTAGTTGTGCCCCGAAGCTTGGTTGATGTCAATCACAACTAAGGGTGGAAATTCTCAATAGTACCCTAGCTCGAAAACTCTCGAAATAAAGGTATTGTTTTTTCACTAATTTTAAATAGTATTGAATTTTTAGAATTTTTTGAGACCACCCGGAGCTCTGTTGGGCAAACCGTTCGCTCCCCACGAAAACGTGGGTTGGACTTACGATAAATCAGAAACACGAGCGTGAATCGCAAATGAGGCCTAATCTCCGTCCAAATTTTAGCTGACCAAAATGTGATCGTTGTTCGTTTCTTCCAGTTGTACTCAATTCTACGTCCTTAACAACCAGTAATCGAAGTAAAATTAATTTGTAATTTTCCAATTTGTGATATTGAGTTGTACTACCTCAAAATAAATTAATTGCAATCATATCTAGACTTGACCAAAATGTATCATTTATAATCACAACACCGAACACACAAGACACATTTAGTATTTTTTGTGACTCATTACCAAATCTAATTTATTAAGATTCTTTCGGAATTGCGAATTTTATAAATCCATTCTCATTGATCTGCAAACATCAAAGCAATACAATTTTCGAATGGTTTAGGTCGTAATAGAATACATTTTTCATCAAAGAAGTTCTTCTCGTCTTTATATTTATGGAACTGCCAGTACATTTACCGGCAGGGACCACCGACTGCCGTAAAATACATCGTGGAAAAAGGGTATAAAAAAGAAATAATAACTGAGATATTGATGCGGAAAAACTGGTGAAAGGAGGTTACATAGCGTACAGCTGCCTCTAGACGGTGCCCCGTGTGAAAGATGTAAAACCCGGCTGTGGAGATAAGATGGCTATATATCAAGGACCGCGGGAAGTGACGATTAATCTAAACGAAACGGACGCCCATTGCGCTGTTTGCACAAAGGAGCGTTCTAAGGGAGGCGGTAGAGTGGCAAGGAGAAGTGCTATAGATGGCAAAGGGGTACCTTTGGCGAGGGGAAGAAGAGAACAGTCCTCGCTCTCCTACCATCTGCTACTTCGGCCTTCTAATTCCAGCGCCACTAAAATCTCTCTCGGTTTTCTGTTTTTCTCCTTCTTTGAAAATCACTTTCAACTGTTGCCAGCAGCTTCATACTCATTTTCCGCCTTTCCTACCGCACCATTTCCATCAATAAGCTTTCTAAACTTTTTGCTATAATTCATCAGGAATTTCTTCGTAGGGTACTTTTTTACCTCCATGGTATTTTCTTTTAGTCACATGAATAACTTCTGCGTAAATTCATGATGAGAAAGAAAAACTCAACGAAGTAGCGAGAGTTTGGTAATGAATAACATCGATCCATTCTGAAGATTCGTTGGAAAAGAATGAACTTCTTCTCTTTACATAGTCACTTCAATTAAAGTTGAAAAAAACTGCTGGAAAACTTCGACTCACATTTTTTCTGTGGGAAAGTGGTTAAGTTCTTTGCTGACCATTTTCTTTTTGATTTTCTCTATCTTTCAGGAACGCGTTCGCTTTTACTTATTTTTGAACATTTTTAACGAAACAAGACAAAGTGCACATGATCATAGATTGTGTGGGTTCAGAGACCCACTGTTACTTTCACCGTCCATGGGCCAATTGAAACCTGAAAACCTGAAAACATTCATCCCTCTCTAATTATGATGGGAGGAGGAAAAAAACCAGTGACAGTTGAACCTTGAATCATATAATATATATGATATATCAAGATATTATCTTGATCTCTTCTACTGTAATTCTAATACCACCTAATTAGCAGTAAGAGAGAGGTCAACACAAATTTCACTGAATGTGCTTTAAAGGTCCAAGTAGTAAACCTGGAACTCAATTAGACCTCAATTACCTTGAATTCACTCGAACGAGGAGAGAGTTGAACTTTTATTCAGATAGGCTCAAATCCGGACTAACGGTGGTAGGGAGTTTTCACTCAGGTGAAAAACTTGTCCCAGTTGCGATGGTGGCTACCTTGGAGAGGATTTGACAATAACGAACCAATTAACATGAGGATGAGATGTAGATTGAGTTTCGATTAAGCGCTAGGAGATTCCTACTGGGATTTGAACCTCCAGCTCTCGTCGCCTCGACAACCAATAATATTCCTATCTTGGGAACTGTTATACTCGTAACTAAGTTGGTGCCGACCAGGAGGGACCGGGCCCACGTTGGATCGATGCTTCCTGAGGGTCCTTTATCGAGTTAGCAATTTTACGAAAAGAATCGCGTTACCGCCGAGTTACGGCGTACGAAAGCGCTCCGGCGCTTCAGCTTCCGAACCAAACTTTTAACCTTCTTATAATTCTTCGATACAATTAGTCGAGTTGATTCTGCAAGATCGACAGCCCAGAATGGGATTTCGAGGAATTGCCAAAATGGGAAGTCCCGAAGAACAAAGTACAAAAAGTAAGGATAACTTCTTTCTGATGATTTTTCCCCTTTCCGTCGTCAGTCTCTCCCTTTTCACAGGAGCATCAACCCTTAATATTCCTTGTGATACCCTCACCTGTTGCAGGTTTAATATCGCCAGTTTAATATAAATATATTATGTTGATTGATTTTACTGGCATTAAATCGTTTTGGACTAGGAGCCAAATAGGAAGATGAAGTTAGATAGACAGTAATGAGCGTTGTGAATAACCGGTCGAGGGTTGAAAACATTCAGGTTATTGGGGCACCTCACAACTGAAGGGGAAGTAACAATTACAACGAAATTAACCGGTTAAAAACAAATAGAAGCCAATATGACGGACTGATTGAACCCCATCTTGTAATTTTGGTTTATCATTCTCTGTAATAAACCTCTAGAATCGAGCAAGGACAAAATTATTTAACTGTCACTCAAATTTGATGGGTTACGTCCCATGGTACACCGCATTTTGATGAAATTTGGTAAATCGACTCCGAGCTCCTAAGCTTTTGGTTATTGTCACACTTCTAAGGGGTGAAAATAGTGGTCAACATTTTCAAAACACCTTTACAAACAAACTGTTACTAAAAAAGGTAGGTATAACATTGAAAAGTACTATTAAAAACCTAAAATATTATAAAAATACTGTTATAATAGTATTTTTATTATAATATTCATTTGGTGTTTTCATCAATTTGAAAATAATATTGAATTTTTAGAATCGAATGAGACCACCCAGAGTTCTATGAAGTGAGGACGTATACTGGAGCAGGAACACAATTGTTAAGTGCAAATGAAAGTTCACTGACTGAACACGAGCCTATTCTCCATTCAAACTAATATTACGAATTTAATGATAATCTTATTTTCCAATGATATTACAGTGTGCTAGAGTTAGAATCCAGATACAAGACCGTTGAAAAATAGGCTATTATATTTCCTTCCAGCGAACAGGCCGTGTGAACGTAAAACATTTAAAAAAGATCGGTTAAGCCTT
Organism: Apolygus lucorum; assembly: GCA_009739505.2. NCBI lineage: Eukaryota > Metazoa > Arthropoda > Insecta > Hemiptera > Miridae > Apolygus > Apolygus lucorum. The sequence continues at coordinate 71,440,976 of CM019176.2, read as the reverse complement.
TTGGCTGCAATCGATTGTGGACAGACAAATATGTTTATATGTTAGTAGATAGATAAGTATAGATTGTTATGAAGTTTACACTTCTAATTTCGAAGATCTAACCTGATAAATTCGATTTGGTCGTCCCTATTACCCGAACCTATCCAATTGACCATCTGTTTACTCGATAAGCAACACTGAGAAAGGCTGATTTTACTTTAAGTAAAGGAAGAGGGTAACCAGAAATAGTTTAGGGTGAATCCCATTGTAATGAGTGTATCCATGTGAGAGTCAACAAACAAAAGAAGAAAAAAACCATTCGGATAGTAGAAAAAGAATTGTTTGGTGGTACAAGATAATTGTACTTTAAAATCACTGACATGCGTCTGAGAAATTATGGGTTTTATAAGTATATGAGATGATTTAAGATTCGGATGCATTAGAGTGTGATTGAAACCCCTTTAAAGCCAATATCTGACCCAGCTGAGCTCAGGACGGTGGAGGATCCATTGTTTACCAAAACTTTTCTTCCCTCGTCAGTAATTAAACTTATCCTTCTTTTCCAGCCAGCGGGCCGGCCTGTCAGCAGATGGTTTTAAATGAAAAACCTCAAACATCTTTGAATCACTTTATCGTTGGGTTTTCATTATTTCCTTACCTCACATAGTGACGTGAAAGTGGAAAAAAAACTGACGAATAATGGAGTTACGAAAAACGCAAAATTGAACCTGATAAAAGAAATTAGTTGTCGATAATTCCAAATGGTGAGAAGAAAAAAATCGCGAAAGACTCTCCACTGATAGGAATTGGCCAAATCTCCGTTCAAATTTCAGTTGATCGAATTCTTTGAATAGAGTTAGCCGGTTTGAACCACTTCGTTTATTTTAATGGAGTTTCTAATATAGCTTTTCTAATAGTTTTTAGAAATGTTTTATAATACCTAGTTTTTAATAGGGCTTCCTTAGCAACCAAGACTAAATTGATTAATGACCCACTGCTCTCGGATAGCGATGTAATTGCTAGTAGATATAGTAATGGAAAAGCCGATATCTACCCAGACGGGAAATACTAATAAACCATTTTGTTATAATTTGCAGCTTTTTAAATTTTTTTTAGATCTTTCTAACCTTCACCACCCGTGCATAAGTACCTACCTAAATACCGAATACTAGCCCAGCTCTTCTCACCTTGTGGTCAGTGGGTAAATAGAAGATGGAATATCCATATACGATTTTTTCTCTTTTTCCATTTTTTTAAGACTCCTAGAGAGGGGTTACTATACTCTCTCAAACCTCCATGGGTCCGCCAATACAATGGTGGCACAATGAGGTGGACGTCGACTATCCATGAATTTGTCCGTCTCAACCTCTCCTACAGTCAATGCCTTCCATTCCGGGGTTTATGAAGCAAAATTCTCTATATCTTTACAAAGGGATTGGGAAGGTTGCTCGTCTCAGCGAATCCACTTTCCACGGGCTTTGAGAGTTTTGGAGCGGCTTCGGTCGAGAGTTTGAAACTGAGGGTCGCTCCTGGGGTTAGCCACTCATCGGATTAAACTCATTGGCATTCCCTTCAGCCTGAAAGAGGATTTACGGTCGTGTGGGTAGCTTGGGATATTTTCTCCCGATTAATCGTCGAATGGGCAGGAACAATATAGCCCGCTCCTCGTGATCGAAAGCCGTCGAGGAGTGTGAAACCGTCGGACTTTGTGAAAGAAATCCCGATATTATCAATAATCACTGTATTTCGTAACCTTCCAAGAGCTTGAGTGTTTCTTGCTAATTTATTGAATATAATTATATACTAATTGATCCACATGATGGTAGATTTAAAAATACATCTTTCGTCGTAATTTTCGATGAGAAGTTTAGTTCGACTGGCTACAATCCCACCCAATATTAGATACTACTCTATTTCGCTGCTAAGTCTACCAAGGTAGGGGAGGCATTGTTTTCATTCTTGAGTGGTGAAATCGCATATCATCTTTAGACCTTCCTAAACAATTTTCTTTCCATGCCTTTCCGCTCTAAAATCCTTGTGACGTGCATAATTTTACTAAGTCAAAATTTGATGTCATTGTCAGGATTTAAAAGATCTTGATGGAACTCTATAAATACAAGTGCAAATGTAAAATCTTTTGGGCTCCATTTTCATCCTTCTAAATTGTTCGATTTCTCTCTGAGTTAAAGGATGGAATTGTATTGATTGAAATTTCGAATTTTACGTTCCTTGAAACATAAGCCTGCAAATTTCGAGAAGCTTTAACTTAATTTGTTTTGCTTGATTCCAAAAGTTCATTGGAATGAAATAAAATTGAAAATAATGAACCGAGATATTTCTGCAGAGAGTCTCTTGTGGGATAGTATTTTTTTTTTTTTTTTTTTTTGTTTAATAAAAACTTATCAATTAATATTTTTTAACATTCCACAGAAAAAAAACAATTTAGCTCACAACTACGTGAATATTTGAAAATACGAATGGAATTTGTCATTGTTCTCATGGGATGTGTCGGGTTTTAGCTCCGTTTAGTTTCAAGATTGACCTGAATGGTCGTTGAGTAAGTGCTTTAGCCCATCTCTTCAAATACTGGAACGAAAAGGAACTCCTGGTTCAAGGATTCTTCCTGTGCCTTCAAACTTTTCACCTCCTCTTGGAGCACTCTTGGCTTACTTCCACGCTCCTGAACTCCGTTCGACTTATTAGAAACGCTACCAACATCGCTAAGAGCCCTCTTACCACCTCATCGTCCCCATTCCCAATGTCCCGAGTTTTATCCGATTCCCCGAAGGTTATGGGGGAACATAACCTCTAAAAGCATAAGGCATTGGAGCTCGCAGAAATGTATAATATTGGTATCGGCCATTGAATTCACTCTAACCCTTCAAATATAAAAGACATAATTGGGTATTTCAGTCAATTTTTTTCTTCAAAAGAGCATGGGTTAGGAATAACGGTATTCGGGTCTGTTCGTCGAAAAAATGTATAGAAGAAATTAGGGAAGCTAATGAAAGATGAAAATTTGAATGATGACGTAGTAAGTTGTTGTGACGTATTAAATTGCTGTCCTTGGAACGAGACGTTCCACTAATCCCGAGTGGTCGTCTCCAGGCCTTGGATACTATAAAATACTAGACACACGCCTGCGGCGTAGTGCGTGTGCGTTCATGGAGGCCCGTCCTTTTTCGAGCGTGTAATCTCTTTATTCAGTTTTTCTACCACATGTTATAGTATCAATGGGCAAAAAGTTGGAGTATAGAGGTTTTCAATGATGCTGAATCCAAATTTGAGGACAAAAACCTGAATTTCCGACCCACCGAAATACCTCATTCTAAAACGATGGCATTATCTCTTGCTATCACACTGGAAGCGCAGTCAACTGCTGTCAAAGTTTTATAATGATTCCTCGCTCAAATTGAAGGGCCAAGCACGCCTTTGCAGCAAAGCTGACTTCTTTTTTAATCTCATTTATTTATCTTAATATTACATTTGTCGGGAGAGAAGGTAGTTACAATTAACTGATTTCTCGCTAACACCACTAACTGGTAGCACCGCTCCACCTTCATCTCCCTAATGCCGCACCTTCTTCCTCGCTCCTCTTATCCTAGGACACTACATGGGAGATAGGCTTAGTACAATTATCAGTCAAAGTTGAAGCTAATGTCATTGTGAATACTCCAAACTCACAAAGGACGACCCCACTGCAGGAAATAATTAATGGGTGAAGAATCCTCGGGTTTTCTCGTTCAGCTGAATTAGAGGTCCAGAGCTGACCTCAGTACAAGAGAGCTTCGACTTAGATGATGAGGGTGTCGAAGTGCGTTCTCACACTTTCCCATGCCCCTTCGGCCTTTATATATACTACTTACATTGGCTCGTTCACTGAAACATTTCGAAGAACTCGCTCATTTCTATCTCTCTTCCTCCACTTGGCCGTGATAGTGTTTTACAAGACCAACAATTCGTCTTAAGAAAACAGTTACTATAAGAAAACAGTTACTGTTTTGGAATTCAAGGAGTGGTTCATGGTGCCTCCTCACCTATAGAGCTGAAAGTCCTTCTGGTGTATGGCAATTTCTCTGACCCGAAGCGGAATTGATTGTTGATTCGGAATGGTGGTGTGATTTCTCGATTTCTTTCAGGCGTTATGGAAATCGACCCTCCAAAATAATTATTTCTGGCGCATTATTGGCTAATTGGTAAAATCTATGGTACTACCCTGTAATCGAACATCTCATGATTCACTTTCAAAAACATTAAATTTATTATTTTCAAATTTGGAACGAAACAGGCAAAATTATGTGGAAAATTTAATTGATAATATTTCTGAGTTTAATCGGAAACAACCCTTTCCATCTAAGGATCTATACGTTTTTATATTGATTTCTTGCCCTCAATCTTATCCCGAGGTACAAATTTACACTAACGCTTTTACAAGAATTCATCAATTCACAGGGGCCTGTTGGGTTTCGAATCACCCAATAACCAAACACAGGCTAGAATGAATTAAAAATAAAGGTAACAATGTACGTTACAGCGCAGAAACCACCTACTCATTTCGGCAGGTATTTCTGGGGAGATTTTTTCCCCCCATCAATTGTCTGTAATTATTTTAAACATCAATTTTCTCTCCCCTAGGTAGGGCCTAACAATATTTTATTCGAATTTATTTAGATATCCTTAAAAAAATAGCAGAAATTTACCCATGTATCGAATAACAAGTTAGTAATAAGATTATAATCATTCAGAAAAATATTTTTTTGTCGTGGAAAGAGTTGACGAGTGATAAAATCGTGACTCCTGGGATCTCCTAAAGATTGTAGCAGCAGCTAGTTGAAAACATCCGAAATAACAACAACAAAAAAACAGATCCTCTCAACAGCATTACTTTTTCTTATCAATTCATTGCAAACGAATAAGAAAAATCACGAAGAATTTTTCTATATAGATCACTCGTCTGCTAAGAACGTTGACACCAATTTTTTTTTTTTTTTTTCTACCAAGCATAGGTACTACTTACGTACTACAAACCTACTTGACAATCAAGTTTCTTTGGAAGAAATAAACGCTCCTCACTCGGAAAAATTAAGAGTTGTGGGTGTCTTCATTAGGAAATTTACTTATTGGTTATTAAAGTCGCAAAACTGAATACAACTCGAAAAAACGAACAAAGATCTGATTTTGGTCAGCTAAAATTTGAACGAAGATTAGTCCTCTTTTGCGATTCACACTTGTGTTTATTATTTATCTTAAGTCCAACTCTTAAGTTCATATTGGGTGCAAACGGTTTGTCCCACAGATAACGGTCTCACTCGATTCTAAAAATTCAATAATATTTAAAATTGATGAAAAAAATATACTTTTATACCAAAAGTTTTCGATCTAGGGCTTTTAAAACATTTCAGCCCTTATTTCTCAACCCTTAGACGTTACTGACATCAGCCAAAAGCTTCGGGGCACAACTAGACCCCAAATGGAGCCCATATACCATTTTTCAACAGAATTCGTCCATGGTAACTAAAGAAAGTGCCGCGTACGGTAACATTTGTATTCGAATTTCGGATTCTCCGTACCTTGAAACGTAAACCAACAAATTGTGAAGGGGGGTTAAAACATTTTTTTCTTGGTCAATCCCAAGAAAACGTATTATTGAAAATAATTAACGAAAATCAAGAATTTAATGTATGTTCATCGAGTTTATCCAAAAAAGTATAATAGGTACATATAGTCGTCAATACTGCAAGAAGTATATTTCAGACAAATTTGATGTTCAGGAGAAAAATACTTGAAAAATACTGAAAAATACTTCGTACCTGACTAGATCTAGTAGGAATAACAACAAAATAATTTTTTAACTCCGAGCGCCTGAAAACCCCAATTGAGTTGACTGAAATTTGCAGTGTTCGAGGGCAATTTTAATGGAGTATTAAAAATGTGCGTATTTATAAACCCGATTTTTTATCTTTTTATGGCCAATATTAGAAATGACTGTTAAGACATGTCGATAGAGCGGGAAATTGGGAATCCAACGATAGGTATGTATAACTGGAAAATGGGGGGGAAGATATGTGCGTTGTTGCAGTGTTGAGAATGAACACGGCTTTGTTGGTTTGTTGATAATGGTATGGTACATTACGACCTGTGAAAATACACCTATAAAATAGGTCGATAGAGCTTTTATAGCTCACTCCTACAAAATAGGAGCACCAATGAGACCAGTTGTGTCTTATATTGGTATCCCCACTTGAATTAGCCAAAAAATTACTAATTACAACTAAACAAAGTTGTTTAGTAATAAGATCAATTTTCGGCCACAAAATACTATTTTAAATTAATACGATTTGGTTTCTAGAATTAGCGACATTCAGGCTCCTCCGAATGCCAAACTTGCTCCTTTAGACGTGGTTAGTCTGTTCACCAATATCGATGTAGCAAGCTGCAAAGATGTGTTTAATCCTTGGGTCAAATCATAAATGTTTTTGAAAAGGATGAACTGCGGAGTTTTATGTATGTTTGTATGGATCAGAGCTATTTTCTATTTGAAGGTAAATATTACACCAAGCTTGGGGTAGCTATGGGTTCACCGTTGTCTCCTTTGCTTGCAGACATTTACATGGATCATCTTGGAAAACTTTTTTTTTAATGTAAACCAAACAATTTTTATATCTGTACACGTACAGATACGTTGTAATAATTCTATGGACAGGAGCTGAAAGACAACTAAATTCTTTTCATGAAAAAAATAATACAGTAGATCCACTTTTTTCAAATCCTAAGTAAGGAGCTTAATCTTAATCTCAATGCTAAAGTGATGTGCTTTTCTAAAATTTAGGGTTTTTAAATATACAATGCTAAATTTAGAGCATACTAATCTTCTCGATTATGTTGATAGTTTTCTGTATTCACAAACTTGAACACTATCTGAGAGTCGGATTCCGATCATGTTGATGCTATTTCGATTCGCGAAGAGTGGACAACAGACAGACTGACAAAACCTAAATACACGCAAACAGTAAAACCTGGATCAACAATTGTAGAACAAACTCTCAAAGTAAAATGCGAACTGAATTTCCGATTTTGGAGGCCACCATTTTTTCAACCTACCGCACAAAGCTTCCTTTAAATAATTTATTGAGGAAGGAAAATATTTCAAGGATATCTTACAATTCTTCTTCTACCTTCCACAATTCATATAAATAGATTGAGTGATCTATTTTAAACTTCGTATGGATAGTGATTTGAGCTCAAGCCGAAGGCCATGAAGAAACCTGATAAATCCAATTACAACGCGCATCCCACCCTCGTCTCCAACTGATTTATCCTAGATTGGTAGGCATGCATTGATTAAATGTAATTATCTACATTTAATAGACGATAGATACAAAAATAAGATACAAAAGATAGAAATCTAGATACAAAAATTTCGAAATTTCATGGAGGAATTATGGTCGTGCGGAACCATGATGTTGAACTGTGTGAGCCTAAATAGGGTACCTAATTGCGATATAACAATAATGAAGCACGTAAACTGAGCTGAGACTAATTTAATAACATTTATTCATCTCGTTGATCCACATTGTTATTTACTGTTGTTCCATTTTTTCCCTCTTGTACGAGGAAGCATATAAAAAATTAAAATCCCTCGTAAGCCTGGAGGGCTTAGCCGGCCCAAACAGCTTCTCTGGCCATCTGTTGTTTCAAGCTGTAGAATGAGAACGCGTGTTTAATTACTGCAGATCGTTCCGCGCTCTTTCACACCCTTTACCTCCCTTCCAGTACCAAACATTACACTGGTATTTTCGGTCAACAACTCTAGCATCATTTCAAGCCCCAAGGAAGGGAATTCAGAGTGAGTGAAAGCCCCTGGACGTTTGAGTGGCTGGGCAGGTGAGTTCAAGCTCTGGGAGGTTCACCTAGTCTTCCCTTAGTTTATTCAACGATGTGTAGAGCTAGTGGTTAACATGCGGCGATAAAATTAGAAGGGAACCGAGTATTTCCCTTGTTTAGAACGTGCTTTGAACTATGCGGGAATTTCGAGAAAGCTGGAGGATTTAATACACCCAATGGAATGGCATTCCTACCTTATTCAAATGTAGAAACTGTAATCATGTCTCCAGAATTGGGTACCTTTTGATACATTCATAAAATTAGAGTATATTTCTCAGTAGGTCGCTTAATACGAAATATTGACCTCGGCAAAAAAAATACACACCTGGAACAAATTACTTTTCCCCAGTTCAGGCACTACCCCTCCAACCCCAAATATCTCCAAATTAACATCCCAACTCCTACTTCCAAAAGCAAACAGAAATAAATTATGGCCCACCTGATTCAGATTACTAAAGAATGATACAATCATTGCTGAACCACCACCGAAAATATTGTCAAACTTTTTAGTAATAACTAATAATAACTTGGATAATAACTTGGAACTTCATCATGTGAGTTTTGCATCCTGACAATCAAAACATCTGAATCTTTGAATGTGTCAACACTAGACAATTGAGACAAATAGACAGATGAACTGATAGACAGACACAGAGATTTACATACATAGTTATGTCGTTATTAGATTCCAACGTGCCTCCCTGATCCATAAAAAACGAATGAGTCAACTCAACTTCTGAAATATGATAAAGCGTATTTATAAATCTGGACACTTGCCCCATAACTGATTTCATAAAGGTTACCAGGTGTTTCAGATGCCAGATATGTGGACACGCGGCAACCAAATGTCTGAACGAAGATAGCTGTGGTAGGTGTGCTCGATTCCACGACACCAAAACCTGTCAAATGGCCGACCTACTATCAAACACTGCGCCTACAAACCTACAAAAAATGCGCAAATTTCAAACGGATAAATTCAGACTAGAACCATTCCGTTGAGAAACCGAAATGCCCTGTTTATCCTATAAATCCGAAGAGTCAACCCACTCATGAATGTGCACATTGATGAGGAGGAGACAGCTAGGACAGCAGGTACCTACATCATCATTATTGAGGTCTTACTGGGTAAACTACACAGAAATACAACAGCTCACAGAACCTACTACTCCAACTCATACGAGAAAAGATTATTGACATCGCTACCATCAGTGAGCAACATCTTATTCAAACCAATCTGAAACGGTATATGGACAACTTATAGACTACTCGGGAACAGCCGCAATAGGGTCAGTGTCGAATGGACATATTGAAGATCATGGAAGTGGAAAAGAACATGTTTTGGCAGAAGCTGTTGCCAGCAAGATACTGGAAAGTGAGAAGAACTGGAGCCTTGAGCAATCGGAACAATTATCCTCAAGGGAACAGCAATCGGGGAAATCGCCATAACACATACAGGATTATCTGTAAGAGAGGTTTTGGTAATTCTTCAAAGGTAACTGACAATCTTTTGATGGAAACGTTGAACTCCTGGTGCAGTCATGGAGATTGTCAAGGTCTGGATCTTTGCCTCGAAATGGAAGCCCAGCCTGTCCATTGTTGAATTGCCATGCACAAATTGTTTGGAGTGGAATATGACCCCATGGACTTGAAAAATAAGGATATCAATTCACAGCAGTGATTCATTTTACCATGGTGACAATACAGAAGGCCTAAAGAGAGAAAACTTGGTTTTGAACTCCGGCACTACAACATCTGCCGGTGGAAGGATCGTCCTATCTCTAGGGAAATTAACCTCCTTGTCGAGAGGGACGAAGGGCTTCTAACTAGGTGACGGCAGGAGCCAGTAACCCCGCAGCAGTTCGTGGTTCAATTAATAAAACTGCTGTTGCAACAGCGACGACTACCGAGAAACCGCTGCGCTGGATTCCGCTCTTTCTGACGGAATTAAGCGAATTTGACATTCGTAAACCACCCTGAGTCCCTTCCTGTGCAGAGCCGAGAGCCCGTAATTGCATTTCAACCTCTCCCGTCATAACTTAGTAATAAAGAGAAGTTGGAAGGTACACATGGTCCGTGAAATATAAATACGTAGGTACCTACAACGAGAGTTGCTCCAAGGTCCGTGAGAATAGAGGCAGAGTTCAGAAATTATATTATGTTGGGCTTGTCATTCATCAAGGTTCGTAGTGGTTTTGTAAATTACTTCACAAGCTCACGTTCAATGAACAATAAATTGAACTCCTACGCTCCAACATGAACAATTTGATCAGAGCAATATCGAGAATCAGACGGATAACTGACTGATGATAGAAACTTTTTTGATTAACATTTACCTTTAACCTTTCCTAAACTTATGAGACCTCGCGAGTTTTCCTTGGCATCACGCAGGGAAATTTCTCTTTGTTTAATCACCTCTCCCCGTGTTTGTTAGTACTTTTGCTTCCGAGTTTACCATGATAGCGGAAGCATTGTTTTCACTTTTCAAGGTGAAAAAAAAATCTCCAAAATCAAAATTTGGTGTTTTCAGACCTTTCTGAACAATTTTAATTCCGTGTGTCTTTGTCTATTTGTGTGTCTGTCAGTCTGTCAGTGTGCCCTAAAATCCTTGTAATGGGCAAACCTAAAAGAAGTTACAATCAGGTTATGGATACGAGGACTATGAGCTGAGAGGGTGTGCTCTTGGCTGTCTTTTTTTATATTGAAAGTCGAATCAATGTTACGATAAGTTGTTTTGCTTTCTTACTTTCTCTTCGAAAATCAAAGAAGTTAGGGTCGTACAAAATAAAATCGGAGCTGTAAATAACATACTTACTTCTTCATATATAGATATACATTGTTTTTGGTTTATTCTTTAGCTGTTGTGCTTCCCTAGCAACCCATCAAATTGCGGTCAGTCGCACGATTGTATTTTAGGACACTAATATAGATACTGACGTGGAAGAAACATCGGCCGTTAGATTTAATGAATCAGTTCCCGTGAGATCGCTAAACTTAGGGCCGGTCGGCTCGGGAGGTTGTCTGGATTGGTGACCCATCGCGTGCAGGATCCAGGTCCTAATAATTTTTCGATTTGGGCCTTTGGTGAGACTCTCTCCTTAACTTCAGGAATGGCATGAAAAAATTGAACCAGACATGGTTGTTTTCTTTTCTTATTCAACATAAAAGAAAAAAAATTAACTTACTTCCTACTTCATCCACAATCGATTCATGGAACCTGAAACAATTCCAAATATTACACATTATATTTTATAGCAATTTAATAAGCATAACATTAATGTTCAATGTTAAAATCACTGAGGTATACTATGAGATGATTGGATAGTTACCTACAAAGATGAAACTGAGTCTGTGTCACCTCACAGGTCACAAATATTAGAGCTGAGCTAACCTCAGTCCCCTCTTTGCGTAAATTCAAAACATCAACAATTATGACATTAAACGTTAATGCATACTTACCCAAATCCCATCATGAAAATAAATTCGACAACATAATATACTCTGTATTTCGTTTTAAATTTTCTTGAACCCACTAAATCAATTAAGGTACATAAATGAAACCCATCAGTGAATGAACTAATGAGCACTAATTGTTTTTTACCAATTCTGGACATTATGAAGCGTTTTTCTTCAGCGATCAAAATTAGCCAAGCGCGAAATAAACTTGGGAAGGTCAGTTTCAACTTTCATCCACCTTTCAGCACTCGTTCTCCCTCTAATGATCCAGTTTATCTTGTATTCATGGAATCATTTGAAAATTAGCAGTTCCAATATTTACTTACTTTGTCAATGAATGTTCTTTACATCATTGTTTTTGAGTCTGTCAAAGGTAACAGAGTAATTTTTTGACTTTTGGGAGGAGAAAACGAAAACTCCTCCAAAATCGAAATTTCCACTTACACCTTTTTCATGTTTTAGACGCTCTAGAACAATTTATGTATATTTTTTACTTGTCGACAATGTACCAGTAGACTTAAGAAGGGCAATATTGGATATCATTACACATTGAGAACGGAACTTTATTGGATTCTGATGTCACAATATGATAATTCAGGATTGCTAACTTTGGCAAATGAAATAAATAATTTATGACGCCGGGACAAGAAATTTACATTAAACGGATAGAAATGGAACCAAAATTTTTCAAAATGCTTTAAAACTCAAACAAAATGAGAAAGAAAAATTTGTTTTTTGAGAAATCACATTCGAGGAATCAGATTTGAGGAATACGAATCTTCCCTACCTCCAGTAGTCCAGCAGTGAGAAGCAAAATTAAGGAAATTAAACGTCTGACATGAATGTACGAGTAGATATGCTAGGGTAGCGAGGAGAATCCTACTTCTCAAAGTTACTTCATTCATTGAAAATCATGACAATGTAATAGTGCTTCTAAACTTGTTTGAAATCCCTTGAAATGAAGGTAAAATGAGATATGGCTGTAACGGAATTGGGTTGCTCCGAACAAGCATACTAATTCAATTAGTATTTAGAGACTGCGGGACAAGTTGCGTCACATTAATCCGAATTTTCCCTCTTAAAGGGTGAAGTTCCGGGGAACAAGTTTATGGAGGCGACAAGAGTTCGAAGTGAAGAGGGGCTTATAGTCGTGTGTGTGTCCGTGAAAATAGAGAGTGGTAGAGGAGAATGGTAGGGTGTTGAAGCTCAATGGAGACGATAGCGGTGCTGCGGTGATAACTTGCTGGAAGCCCACAAACAGCCCTGGCTGCGGGGACGCCGCTACTCCGGACAAGGATTCTAGATATATTGCTCAAGTTCCGGAAATCTTCGTAAAGCTAGCATTCCTTCCTTCGGACAGCTTCCATAGACTTGTTTTTGACCTTTTAGGACCCCAAATCGACCATCATAACGATTCAGCACAGCTATAATGAGTTTGATTAACCCATTTCAAGCCAAGGGTGTAAATAATAGAGAAGTGAGAGGAGGAGGATGAACTCTTCTACAAGATGGCGGCCGAAATAAGGCATAATTTGCTCACCAATTGAGAGCGAAAATACTCCAAATTTTATGAATTTTACATTTTATTGGGATTTAAGAGGCCTCAGTCTTCCAAATTGAAGTGATTTATCCGACTCGTGGCCCAGAACGCTCAATCGCCCAGGATCGAATTTGAGCCACCTTATTTATGCTTCGGCCACAAGGCCCCCTTTTCAAAAAAAAATTTTTCAAAGTCGCATCGAGCTCCTGAATGTCGAAGGATTTTTTTGACAAGTATAGGAACTTCATGAACGAGAAGAAATTCTCCTACGAAGATTTTCCGCTATTTTCAATATTAAAAAAAAGTCAGTGCGAAAACGCATCAGTGGCCGGAAATGGGTTAAAGAAGTAGCAGGTATGTACCTTTGAATTGCTGTTCATTGTAGCACTCGGCACAAGGTTGATTTGTTCATATGAACTGTGCATTTAACCTTATTTATAACCATGAACTTGGAGATTCGCTCAATTGGGATCTACGGGGAATGCTACATATTCGCTCTATGAGGATGGATAATGTATTACTGTACTAGAAATTACTTTTTTTCCCAAGTCACAGTGCAATTAATACCTAATAGGAGAAGTTTTGTCATGGTTTTGAGTGCACACTGCCGAAGGTAAGATCCGTGCAGCAAGTCAAAATAATTGGGGTAGACCGAAATCAAAATATTCATTCATGGTAACAAATGAATCATTAAGTCAATTTTTACATTATTCGGTTTATGTGCTACTCTTGTGTATTTTTTAACGCCCGGTCGATTAGTGAGGTCTCTTTCATGATTCGAAGGATAGCTCCCCTAGAAATTACAAAATAGTGTTTTACTAAACCTCCTTTTACAAATCATTGCCCAAAGGTTTATTATTTTCTGTACAGATCACCCTTCTGTATAGATCCCTCCCTACCAACCGTAGGTACCTACTACCTACTAGGGCATTTTTGAACATTTCAACTCCAACCACCAACCAAATGGAAATGAAAGGTTGAAATTTTTAAAAATGCCTTGGCAGGTAGTAGGTACCTACGGTTGGTAGGGAGGGATCTATACAGAAGGGTGATCTGAACAGAAAATAATAAACCTTTGGGCAATGATATGCAGCGGTTTTTTTTATTTTGCGTACCAACTTTTTTTACCTGTTTTTTTTTTACCTAACAACCATTGGTAGGTACTACCTACCACATCATACTGCCTTCAAACCTTCACAATCAAGTTTATTAGAAAGAACTAAACGTTTCACACTCGATTCGAAAAATAGGGAGCTTCATATGGAAATTTGATTACTGGTTGCTCAGAAAGCATAACTGAAACAACTCGAAGTAATGAACAGCGATCCAATTTTAGTCAGATAAAATTTGAACGGAGATTAGATCTCTTTGGTGATTCACACTCGTGATTCTGTTTCATAGAAGGAAAACCCTTAAGTACTCGTAGGGAGCGAACGGTTTGTCCTGCAGAGCTCCGGGTGGTCTCAAAAATTTTTTTAAATTCAGTACTATTTAAGATTGGTGAAAAAGCGATACATTTATTTAGAAAGTTTTCGAGCTAGGACACTCTTGAAAATTTCATCCCTCAATTTTCACCCCTTAGAAGTGACTGACATCAACCAAAAGTTGCGCGACACAACTAGACCCCAAATGGCGCCCATATACCGAATTTGAACCAAATCGGTCCAGGGTTGCTAAAAAAAAGTGCCGCGTACAGCGGACGGACGGAAAATGTTATGTACAAACACATCTGGTTGTTTTTGGTAGATAACGAGTTTTTTATTCGATTCTCGGATTCAACGTACCTTGAAACGTAAAACAACAAATTTTGAAGCGGGGTTAAATTTTTTTTTTTTCTTGCTCGATTCCAAAGCGCTATTATTGAAAATAATAAACCAAAATATTGTCTGGAGAAATTTAAGTCGTTAATGTGATAATTTCCTTTGGTGAATTTCTCCAGCCAAAACTTGAAGTAGCTACCTACTTTGCCCATGAAGACGTAAACTTCGCTAATTCACTTGAATGGATTCATTTTTTTATCATTATCTTGTAGATTTTAGATGAAAATACGCGTAGGCAGTAGTTTTCGCGATTTAACATCCACAGGCGCTGCCATTTTCTAGTTCCCAATTTTCCTAGTTTTTTTAAGGCCTCAAATTTTTCACTACCTGTCTTTTTGTTGGAAGGTACGAGTATATTTCTATATCCTCAAAACCACTACATTCCCAAATTGACAGTTTTCCATATTTAAAAAAAAAGATATTTGACTTTAAAGCCAACAAGTTTCCAAAGTCTACCTGATGTTCACAAGGCACCATGTTTTCTCTAAACTAAATGTGTTTCTAAAGTCCACAAACCCGAAAATTTCCAAGTTTTCCTTGTGTTTCTGTAAGATAACGAACTACCTAGGTGAACTCTTTCTACAGAAAGAACACACGGACCCCACCTTTCCCAACTCAAGAAAAGTACTACAGAAAACTTAGTCAACGAAAATAGAGAAGGTAGGACCTTTAAAGGTCGGAAATGTCGAAGATCCTAAATTTCTTCTAGACAATCCAGAAAGGTACGTCTCAAGTAAGCGACTTATGTATACAAGATGCGCTGTTTTTTGGTTTATACATTTTGGTTTATTGTTTTCAATAATGAACCTTTAGATTCGACCAAGAAAAGAAATTTCAACCCCCCCCCCCCCCCCCCCAAAAAAAATATTTGTTGGTTTACGTTTCAAGGTAGGTACGTAGAATCAGAAAATCGAATAAAACTTTTGCCGTACATCTGCCGTACGCGGCACTTTTCTTTGCAACCATGGACCGATTTTGTTGAAATTTGGTACACGGGCTCCATTGTGTATAATTGGGTATATAGTCAGGTGATATTCACTAAGTCAGTTCCATAAGCTCACAAAGTTTCCTTTAAAGGTACTTCATGATATGCATTCCATTTGAGGCTCGCGAATAAATTAGTAGACATCAAGACGCAGCAACAGACCAAATTTTAGCCCTGCATTCCAAGTTGTTCCACGTCTCACGAAATAATAAACATTTCAAATTTTATTTTCCCAAAACTGTAGAATACGACTTAATGAAATTCACTAGTAAGCCGACGATATATTATGCCTTATATGTATATTTAATATTTATGCATTTGGTTTCCTAGAACTTCTCGACCCAATGGACAGCTATTACTATATTTCGCATGGTGGTTGACGCTTGGCTCCATAATGATCTTGTATGAATTCCATTGATGATGCAGGAAGTGAAATTATTGATAATCCAATGCAATCGATATGAGCCATGGCAACATGAACTGAAATTGCAACTGTGAGATGGAGACTGGAGATGGAGTCATATCATTGACCATGTTTACCGGCGGATGTTCCCAAACAACAAATTGAGGAAAAAACCCACCCAATTATTTTTTGTTTGTTTCCTCGTTGACACCATAGATAAATAATAAATGACTCACTAGTCATATAAAAAAGAATCGCAGGGATCTCCACCACACATTCAGTCGAACACGATAGTACGTGATTGTCTAATCGTTTGTGTAAGATGAAGTTCGTACTCTTCTGCGTATTCGCTTTAGTGGGAGCCAGCTACGCCCGCTATGATGAGCAGGACAGCCTGGAGACCGTGGAAATCCAGGATAGCCAAGACCAGGGACAGGTGCCGGAGGAGGAACTTGTTCAGGAGTCGGAATCAGAGTCTGAAGAGTTCCCTGAGATAGGCTGCATAGCCAACCGCGACGGATGCCAGCCTAACGGACATCAGGGAGTTTGCTGTTCCGGCTTCTGCTACAAAGAGCCAGGTTGGGTTACTGGTTACTGCCGATAAGCATGAAATACCTTCGAGCGAAGTGCTTACAAACTAATGATTTCTTTTAATTCAATTTTGTTTATTCTCAAATAGAAAACAAGTCCAATTCTCTGAAGCATAATAGGCAACGATATTGCTCTTTCAATCTTTTTAATGTAAATAATACAAAATTACAATGTTCAGAAATAATTAGATCATCTCTTCCAAGTTGAAATAAATTTTGAGTATATGCATAATTTAAAGTGTACTTTTTATATCTCCTTTCAAAGTCACGTATGAACTATGCTGGGTAATGTAGATAGGTACCCTGTACATATCAAGGTAGAATAGTGAAACCTAAAATATGTATCGCAACAAAAAATTCCTCTTGATAATAATTATCTACCTAATCTTACATGTTACTTTGATTTTAAACTGTTTCTAATTTGTTGTTTTTACCTATAACACAATAATCTTCTTGTTTAGTTAAGGCAACAACAACATATTGGATTACAATTGGAAAATGTGCTTTTCCTGAATGGAGTAAAACAATTAGGATCAGAGGCTACCACTCTCCAAAAATAATGTCCAAAGATTCAGATTTTCAGTGGTATGCAGGGTATAATATAACCTGCATACCACTGAAAATCTGAATACTGAATTAAAGTGTAATTAAAACATATTATACTTTAATTACTACTTTAATTACTTAATACTTTAGGAATCGATACTATAACTTTTTTGCAACGACTTTTCCCTTTTAGCACTTTTTTTACATCGCTTAAGATACCAATTGTTCACTATGAATTTTCTTATCGTGTTTTCGACCTTGTGGTACCAAAATGGTCATAACTCCCTCATTTCCCAAGCAAATTAAAATCAAGCTACACTGTTAAAAATGGCGATAAATTTGTCATATGATGAGCACTCGACCAGTTAAGAAAAAATGAATACTAGGAGAATCTTTCAACCTCGAACTAAAGAGAAAAAAATGTCAATTTCTGTGTTTTTTTCTTTTCAAACTTTTTATTGATTTTCTGCCTTCTAAAAACATGCTCCATTACATCAGCTGTCCAACGGTAACCCATTTTTGATTAATTATTTTCAATAACAAACCTTTGGAATCGACCAGGAAAAAATAAAGTTTAACCCCCTCAAAATTTGTTGGTTTACGTTTCAAGGTACGTAGAACCCAAAAATCTAATAAAAATTTCGCCGTCCGTCCGCCATACGCAGCAGTTTCTTTAGTTCCCATGCTCCAATTTTGATGAAATTTGGTAATTTGGCTCCATTTGGGGTCTAGTTGTGCTCCGAAGCTTTTGGTTGATGTCAGTCACTTCTAAGGGTTGAAAAATAAGGGTTGAAATTTTGATAACGCCCTAACTCAAAAAATTTAGATACAAGGGTATTGTTTTTTCATCAATTTAAAATAGTATTGAATTTTTAGAATTTTTAGGGACCACCTATAGCTCTGCAGGATAAACCGATTGTTCCCTACGAGAACAAGGGTCGGACTTACGATAGATCAGAAACACGAGTGTGAATCGCAAAAGAGGCATAATCTCCGTTAAAATCTTAGCTGAACAAAATTCGATCCTTCGAGTCGTACTCAGTTTTGCGTCCTTAGCAACCCGTATTCTAATTTATGATGTAACTCAATATTTCTTCGAATTGAGTGTGAAGCGTGTCTTCTAAAAAACTTCATTGTGAAGTAGTTATGAAGTAGGTAAGTAGTGACAATGGCAAAACGTGTTCTTCTCAGACGAGTGACCTATATAGAAATAACAAATCTTTGTGTAATAATTTGCTGCGTTTTTAAGTTTACTATGAAATTTAAGAGCTAAAATGGTGTTTAAATAATAAAAAATCAATTTCAGCGAAAATTGAGTATTTTTTTACATTATTAAAAGAGAAAGAAGTCCATTGATGCAACATGAGTTAATGAGCGAATTTTTATAAAAATCTTTGAAGCTATGGTTAAGAAAATCGAAAATTTGGTTAAATGTATAGAAGAAGTAAAGAACCATTTCAGGTTAAATTATTATCCGACTGCCATTGCTGGCGTCTCGGACGTCATAGATGAAAATGAGATAACGTTGGAAAGATGACAAAATGGTGCATGTTTTAAGCTTTTGGGGTTCTCTGAAGAAAACGGTGTTTTAGGTGGAAAAAATCACTAAAATGTTTGAAAAAACAGAAATTGATAATTTTCTAAGTTATGATAGATTTTAGGTTGTAGAAAGACTTGTGTCCTGTTTTTCTGTACTGGTCAAGAGCTCATTTAATGGAAAATTTAACGCTCTTTCCAACAGTGCAGCCAGGTTTGAATTCGCATTTATGTTTTGTTTCGTAATTTTCGGCAGGATGAGATTGCAAGAATTGGATGAATGACATTTCAAAAGTTATTTATCAGATGTTGGAGAGCTCGGTTCAGATACAGAAAGAATGGCCTACTAAATTTTATGTCATGTTTTAGTTCTCATTCTTTTCTCTTTAGGTGTCATTGGAACGCCCCACCAAATTCAAACGCCCTGTGCAAGCATCGTAAATTACATGTTTTATTATAAGGCCGATTGTTTGTTTTTCTCGTGTAGCCCAATTTATCAAGCCCGTATGAAGTAACTATGAGATGAAAAAGTCCCGCAGGTGAACTGAAGGAAGAGCGACCACCCAAAAGAGTTTTTGCTGTTTCCACTTCTTCTTGCGTCGGACCTAGCGGCGCAAAAGGCCAATCTGGGTCTCCTACCCCCAGTTTCGTATAATAATCACATATTTCATGCGCCCATCTCGCTCCTCGTTCTCCCTATCCGCTGCTCCAGGCTACCCCTGCCTCCCTTTTCCGCAACCTCGCGCAAACACATTTATACACAAACGCCTCCCCCTTGGTCTACCTCTGCCGAACCTAACGGTGGAGCTTGGTGATATGAGATTGGCTGCATGAATAAAGACCTTGAGCTTTTCTCCCTTATACGGCATTAAATCGTTTTAGGTTTGCGGGGAGAGGCTGTCAAGTTTGGCCATCCATCCACCTACTTATCTAATTTTTCTGAAACTTCGTTTCATAACCTATTTCCTCAACGCTTAGGTTGTTCTACATCACATTCTATGCAATAAAACAATAAGATCAAACTAACCTTGAGTCGAAAGCCAATAGAATAGAAAACGTTTATTTCTTTCAGTAATCTTGAAATGTACAAATGAGCATAGTAAATAAACAAAACGGCATGGATCACTGGAATAACCGGGAGCACAGGTATAAAATTAATCAAAACAAACTAAATAATTGATTTGTTTAATTAAAGAAAAAAATCCCCCACCAAAGAAAAAAATCCCCCGTTGTTATTTACAGTAACTTATTGTTACGGTAGAAGAAAATTATACTGATTATACTGATTTTTTAATAAAATAAAATAAATAAAACTCCATAATATTGAAAAGATACTCGGTTAGCTAGGGTAGTTGGGGTAGGGTACCTGCCAGGTTCAAAAATTGAACTCTCTAACCGACATTGACCTGTAGTGGTAGGCAGTACGGCAATAAAGTGCCAGAGAGTTCCAATCCATTCCGTCTAGTCGGCTGACCAACTCGCATCTCAATCTGATTAGCCAGCTTTTGCTCGACAAACTCAGCCCACTGTCTCTATTGAAACTGCAGCTCTTAACGCTCGGGTTAAGCTCTCGATAGAGAGTAAACCTTTCAGAGTCAGCTGCCCTCATCAAAAATCGGAAACTCTTGTCAAGTGTGAGAAGCTCGAGGATGAGCCGGCCGTCCTGCTTCAACAGAGCCACGTCAAGAGAGGGTAGATTGTTCAGAGTGCCGTACCGAATAGTCATTTGGTCCCAGCCTCCAGCCCAGAACATACGACTCTGAATGACCACAGGACCTGGTGGCCAGGATCCTAGGGACGCGGTCATCAGACATCGCCATCAATCTCAGCACGTAGTCCTGATGCTGCCTCCAGACGATCGATGTTGGCTCCAGCTCCGTCTCCAAGTGCAGCATGTAAGTAGGCGTGTAATCTGGCAGGCAAAAGAGCTTCCTGATGAAAGTATGTTGGACACCTTCCACCATTGCGAATTCCTCAAACCCCCATCACTGTGCTGAGTAACACAGTATGGCACGTACCACAGCATCGAGTGGGAAGCCAATATCTCCGAAATATTTTTTCATAGATACCTACGTCAGTAAATGAATTTGGAGAACGAACTAATAATATTTTCTTGTACCAGCCAACAGTAATCAATCATTTATAGCTGTTTAGGTCGCTCTAAAATGTATTCAAGGTAAGGAAGAACTTCGGAGTTCTGTTTCAGTTCAAACGAAAACGTGTTCAATCGCGTGTACCATTATATATTTACCTACCCTACTTTCTCGAACGAGTATTGCAATAGGATGAGTGATTGTTTCTCTTCCTGCGTTTGAGAGGACGAGAACGAGTTCTAATTTTCTCAAATGCATTTTTAAGTCACCAGTCCATTAAGTCACCAGAAGAGTACATGGAGCCGAAAGATACTGGCCTATTTTACAGACAAATTCATCAAGCTGCCCCTTCCCGACCCTGCTTCAAGGGACATGCTGTCTCCAAACCATTTTGTAGAATTGTCTGGAGGATGCAAACTAATCATGGTGTATGCGATGCTTATCTATTTCGATTCGGTTGACAGGAAGGACCTCAGTGTAAGAGGTGCGGTGACTTGTGGTAATTAAGAACATTTAGTAATGAATTGCTCCCTATTTTATATAGAAAGAGAGGTTGAAGAGATGTTGAACAACCAATCGACCTTTATAGAATTACCTATAAAATATGAAAACTTATTGTCAACGAGAATATTATTAATGTACTGTTGTCGATTGAAGAGGATTAAGTAAACAATAGAAAATTGTAAATCTAAGAATAATACAAGTCTAAGTTTTTCCATTCAGAATCATAAACATCAGTTTTATTAAAAAGTTCGAACGTCGTAATTTTTAACAGCTGATCTAAATGTGATTAGTTATTTTGAAGGCAGAGTTATAAACGGATTTTTTTTATCAAACGGGAACAATGACTATAACATAGTCATACATAGTCATATACAAGCATGCAAGTACATCAATAGTAAGTCTACATAAATAGTTAGTAATTAAGTTTCACATAAAATTGAACAATTTTGTTATTGTCCTATGGCTGTATAGCTGAATTCGAGCAAACTAAGGTGATTGGAACGGGACAAATTTATGTTGAAGGATAACCAAACTCCTATTGGTCTGACTTAATGAAATTTATAGAGCATCCCTTTCATTCATCTGTGGTCTAACTCGCGCAAACCCTGATTTGATCAAAATTGGACAACAGTTTGCGTATGGTTTATGCCAAAGACAGGGATACAGACAAGAAATACATGAAAATATCGTTCAAAAAGGTCTAAAACTCGAAATGCAAATTAAACGCATAGAAAACCCGCTAGTTGTAAAAATGATTTGTACTCAAACTTGGCTTGATACTTCTGTTTAATGAGGGTAGTTGAAGTTAAATATCATAACGATCTTACAGTGAGGCTAAACCGGTTCCGAAAAAACGAGAAAGAACTTGCACTACGTGGCCTCGGGGAAAGTGGCCCAAAAGAGTGCCAAATTTGACCAGATACTGAGAACAAAAATTTGCAGCTTCCTACTTGGATTGGACGCTGTTTCTCCACCAAAGATGAGATGATGCCACATTCGACCTGATACTCTAGAACCAAAATTGGCAGATTCCTACTTGGATTGAACATCGTTTCTCCACCGAAGAGAAATGATCCAAAGAGATGGTATATCCACCATCCTTAAATACAATAACTTGGCATGGTTAATACTTGCCGATTTCAGCTTGTAACAAGTATTCCGTGGAATGTTTTAGTCGTTCCGATTGATCTCCACGGCTATTTTGACAGCTGTCAGTTAACCTATTGGACGGGAAGTTTTCCGATAAGTTCCTAGACGTATGTACTTGAAATGGCACTTGAAAATGCTGAAGAAACCTTCACTAAAGTCACCCTTGATTAAGTAGTCCTGACGCAGGATATGAGTTCAACTCTTCGAGGCATTACACAGCAAACAGTTTCGTAGAAACACAATTAGGTAACTCCTCCTTCGAAACGCAAGTACTAACGTTTTCCTCGCTGATGGGGAAAGTTAGGCCGTTTTGAGAACTTGGAGAGCAATTTATATATTATATGAAATGTCGGGGAGGAAACTTTGGAATCGTCAGGTCCCAAAACTTCTTAACGGCCTGGGTCATGTGTGTTCTGAAACAAATACCAAACGCCGATATTTGGGTGACCATTTGTAGAAAATAGTTAGACTCTATTCAATATCGAGCTTCTATCTCACGCAGCAATTGATGTGCTAGGGTTGAAAGTACCTACACCAATTTTATGTAGTAATTGGGTGTATTCATGTAAATATCGTTTACGTAACTAAGAGTCTGCATTCGCTGTGACAATTTTTTGCGCCAGGGATGGCGTGAATCGCAGAGTCTTCATAACTCAATTCCCGCAAATTGAATAGAAGATTTTTAACCAGAGCTCAAATCAGGTCACTATCACTGCTTTTGGACGAAACAGTGTTCTACGGTGCATTTTTTGCCCTACGAAATATCAACACCTAAATTCACGATAATTCAACCATATTCAATAACATGTATTCAAATATTGAAATTTCCGAAAAACTTGCCTTACTTTGCTTTGCTCAACCTTGAATGGATACGGTATAACGATACACATTTCGCGCCTATCCTCAGATTACAACACAAAAGACAGCGATTTTTAAAGTTTTTTCTTTTTGGAACAATCACCTTAATAGGTACATAATAAATACAATAAAATTCAAACTACCTCCTACCTATTTGTATTTAGGATTCAGAAAGAATACCTCGCAATCCACGGGAATTTTACTCGTACAGCGGCTCAAAAGAATTTGAGTCCTCCAAAATCAAAAGTTCCACTCGCATTTTGCGTTGCAGAACTTTTAGAATAGTTTTGATTCAGTCTGTCCGACTGTGATCAATCTCTTGTTCCGGGATTGAAAAAATTATCAGTATGGGTTCGGTTTAGCTTTGATATAGTCAAATCAAAATAAATAAATATTATAAAGATAAATTGTACTGGCTGTATCTAGGTAACTTTTGACTGTTGATGAAAATGTATTTACTACAGCCGAACGACTCTTTGTTTTGGGAAACATCCAACGCCAGCTCAATTCGAAGTTTAAGGTGCCCAGTTGTTATCTATAGCCCTATATGGACGTAATAATCAAGAAGAGTATTCTATTGGAATAGATTAACACGCAGTTTCATAAAAGTTATGAGAGCGTATCACACGATTAAGTGTTGAACATAAAATGCGAATTTTGCTTAGCTGCACTAGGTATTTATAACGGAGAAAGTCGTTTTGCATTAATTTGAATTGTATAAAGAAGGGGGCCCTCAAAGCTCTTGAAATTTTCATTTTCCAAAAGCTCGCAGTTTTCATATTGTAAAACTGGTGGCCGGGATTCACATTGTTTCGATGCTAAAAGGGTATCTGATTTACATTTCTGATTAAGAGCAAGGAAAGCAAACACGTAGTCTTAGAGAATTTGTCGCTTCAAACTAGAATCAATTTAGAATTGACTGAATTTGTCTTTTTTTAGACAAATTCAAAAACACTTTAGAACACAGCTGTCTTTGAGAGGATGAACAGGGATAAGTGATTTTGATCGCTCACGCGGCTAACAAGACTTCTTTCCAAGAAGACAGTCTCTGGAAAGACCCAGGGGTTGTGCACCTAGTAGTCCTAGACAAACATGGAAGGGAAGTTAGTTTATAGCTCACGCAGCAGTACTAACTCATTCCCAATGCCTTGCAATGGTCAACATTGTTCACACATTTGTTTTTTCATCTTTTCCAACTTAAATCTCATATTTTTCGATTCAATCGATGAAAATACTACGGAAAATATAATACCTAGAGAGATGGGATTGGTCTCACTTGATACAATTCAACTATCTAAGACTTTTCGCATACCATATTTTTATAACTGCTCCATAGGGCTGAATATTTGGAAAACAAAACGGGTCAAAAACCGCGTGATTGGTCCGAAATACGAGAACCCGATCCAGGTATAAATAGTATATTTATGCTTTATTTGGAATTAGTTTCCAATTTCTTGTAATAATTTATCAAATAAATCGTAATTTGTCCAATTGTTAGCTGTCCTCATTAAAAGGGGAAGAAGAGGGATTGTTAGCTGTCCTCTTCTTCCCCTTTTAATGAGGACAACAACAAGGCTAACAATTGGACAAATTACTATTTATTTGATAAATTATTACAAGAAATTGGATACTAATTCCAAATAAAGCATAATAATACTATTTATAATATCAATTATGATAAAATATCATCATATTATCATGATATGTCATACATATTTACGAGAATTAAGAGCTTTCCAACAAGCGGTGAACTATTTTCGTGGGCTAGAAAAAATTAATCAAATTCCAATAAACCAAATTCGGTGCAATTCTAAATAAATTCAATCTAGAATGAATGAAATTGGACTGTATGGAATTAGTAAAATAATATTTAAATAATTTATAATGTTCACCTTATTTTTATGAATTTCCTTTCCCTGTCAGCACATCGTAACCTTACAGTAGATGTACATAAACCAGAGTAAACGACAAGAGAGTTGATGAGAGAGGAAGGCTCTGGCCAGTTCAATTCACTGATCCGCTCCTGACAGCAACCCAATTTTCTCAGAGAACGTTAGAATGTTGATATTATGTCATGCAGATACTATTTTGAGCTTTGATCTACGAGACGATACGAGACTGACGCCTGTTGATGAATCGCAATTACACACAATAATGAAGGACGGCGCCCGTAGCAAGACAAACAAGAAGCGACGGAATTTTGATGTTGCTGCTACCCCAATATCTACTGATAGAGAATGACAGCAAATATTTACCCTCCTGAAGACGGGAAAGGGACGCCTCAACCTACTCAAAGGTAAATAGCTTATTAATGCGAAGTCAAAGTTAAACAATAATAATGAAATATCTTGCTCGCATTAGCATTAGAATATAAAGGGTTCAAAGTCAATAGCATTGGAGTGTCAAAGATGATTAACTCAGTCAATCTCAGTTCATTAAGATGTACTTCTGTAGTAGATAGGAGAAGGACAATACTGAACCAAGAAAGTTATTAACCCTACTCAACCCTTCCAACAATTCCTGAAAATCCTGAAGAATTCGTGAAAAACAATAAATAGTTGAATATCTGCAGATGTATTCCATATATTCACTCGTCAAAAACTGTTTTCACTTTTTTGTAATTTTGGTTTATTATTTCCAATAATAAGCCATTGGAATCGAGCAAGAAAAAAACGTTTTAACCCCCCTCAAAATTTGATGTTGTACGTTTCAAGATACGTAAAATCCAAAAATCGAATAAAAAAAATTCCGTCCGTCCGCCGTACGCGGCACTTTTGGGTCTAGTTGTGCCGCGAAGCTACTGGTAGATGTCAGGGGTGAAAATTGAGGGTTGAAATTGTCAAGTGTGCCCTAGCTCGAAAACTCTCAAAATAAAGGTATTGTTTTTTCACCAATTTTGAATAGTATTGAATTTTTAAAAAGTTCTGAGACCACCCGGAGCTCTGCAGGACGAACCGTTCGCTCCCTACGAGTACTTAAGGGTTTTCCCTCGATAAAACAGAATCACGAGTGTGAATCACAAAAGAGGTCTAACCTCCGTTGAATTTTTAGCTAACCAAAACGCGATCGCTGTTCGTTCCTTCGAGTTGCATTCATTTTTGCTTCCTTAGCAAACAGTAATCAAATTTCCATATGAAGCTCCCTATTCTTCGAACCGAGTGTGAAGCGTTTAGTTCTTTCTAATAAACTTGATTGTGAAGGTGTGAAGGCAGTATGGTGTGGTAGGTAGTACCTACCAATGGTTGATAGGTAAAAAAAAGTTGGTAGGTAAAAAAAACGCTGCAAATCATTGCCCAAAGGTTTATTATTTTCTGTATAGATCGTCCTTCTGTATAGATCCCTCCTAACCAACCATAGGTACCTACTACCTACTAGGGCATTTTTGAAAATTTCAACCCTTCATTTCCATTTGGTTGGTGGTTGGGGTTGAAATTTTCAAAAATTTCCTAGTATCAATGGTTAGTAGGGATGGATGGATCTATACTGAAGGGTGGTCTGTACAGAAAATAATAAACCTTTGGGCAATGATTTGCAGCGTTTTTTCATCGTTTTTTTTATAAATCTTACATCTTATCATCGAGTTTACAACTTATTATTGAGCCACGACTTCTGAAATGATTCTTACTCATTTCATCCACGATTGTAGTTATCTCAATTACTCGTAGTAAATGCGATAGATTATAACAGTCTCGATGAATAGTAGACCGCTTGAGCCACCAGTTTAGAAAATACTACTGCCTAAAGCTAATTAGTGAAATGAATGCGTGATAAGTGAGTTTTGTCACCAAAATTTCAAAATCATATAGCATTCACCTCTTTCTGTGAACACCATTTTTTACTAACACCAATTTATGAAGATATTTGCATAGTTCGGCGAATTTCACAACGGGTACCAAAGTTTTCTAAATGAACAGCATTAAAATGTTCACTGCTTTTGTGGTACAGTCAACTTTCGTCAGCCTGTCTCTGAGGATAGTTCAAAGGTCCTTTACGATTCAAATCAGAGGAATTTCCAGGACACTCCAGGACTTTAAGACCATTATTAATTAAAAAAACACCAAAAACCCTTTTTTTTTTTTGGTGATTCACATTTGCCAACGTGTGGCATGAAGCGTAAGGGGGTTGATGAGAAAGTTGGAAAGGAGTGCATTGCTTAATTTCTGATACAGCCCCGAAACAAAATGTCCCAGGGAGGATTCTTGTACTAAAGACCTGCCAGTAGAATGATCATTAGAGACAAATACATCGAAATTATTCGTTCGAGTGTTCCAATTCTCGTTTTACTGAACCCAGGGCGTGTTCCAAGATTTAGCTCCCTATGACCCATCGACAAAAGTTCACCAACAATGACCACGAAGGAACCAAGGAACTTCCCAGACTAGAATCCCATAGAAAGCCGTTGAATCAATGTAGCTGTTAAAAATATGGCTTCGAGACAAAATACGCATCATAACTCTAGTAAAATCAGTGCCTGAACGTGAATCCACAGCATTGTTCCGAACTTATAAGGTATAAGTAGGAGACACATTTTCTGACCTCATATTCTTTTTTTTTTATTGATCAAACTACAGGTTATCCAAGATTTGTATAATTTGTAGCTTGGATCGTTTGCGTATAGTTTAAAATTTTCCAAGTAAGAATCAGGAAAAAAAATCACGGATTACGTATTAGGTTTTAAAAAACGTTGAAACAGAGGATACTGCTAGTCGATTTGGTTCATTTGTGAATTAATTCCATTGTGCATATATTTTTTCAACCACAACGCACAGTATGGCATCTTCTCTACGTTTATGGCAATGTACCTAGTATTTCAATATATATCTCCAAAACAGTAGAGTTCATATTTTTTATGTTTTTATATGAACTTTTGCACCACTTGTGGCCGCTGGAGCGACGCGACAAATATTCTCGTCGTTTCATTCCACCGTTCTCAACCTTTTGAAAGTTTGACGTTCAATATTTCTGTTTTGGTCCCAACTTTTTAAGGTCGTTAGGCGAAAATTCTACCGCTAAATCGAATGTAAGCGAAAGCAAACATTGTTTTCGTCGCGAGAACACGTAACAAGACTCCCACTCCTTTTTTTAATGACTGAACCCAACGGTGGGAATTCCATCGGCAAAAATACAAAGCTACTCTGATGAAAAATACATTTATCAAATTCCGATGTTTGCGGAGAGCACCGTTCCCAAACGTTCTGTAGCAGTATGTCGATGTAAATAATTGTAACGCTGGACTGGATTGGTTCCAACAGTTTCTGCAAGGTCCAACGTTGAAGCAAGGAAAGTAATCGATTCACTCTTTGTATTGGAATGATATGAAATAATTCAAAAACCAACGGAATTCAAGTGACAATTCAATGAAGAGACCACGTTTGTTTAAGCCATAAATCCCTCAGTTATAATCAGAATGATTCTATGTACTCGATACTTCAAACGTAGTACAATCAAGGAACAAACAGAAATTCATAGAGAATAATTCCGGCTTTTGTACGAGTATTGTATTCCTTTCAACGAGAGGCGCACTCCTGTTGGGATGCCCCCAATTTCTTCCGTCTCACAGAGGCACAGTTTCAAATTTCAGTATCGAAGGTACGAAAGTAATTAGACATGAGAAATTACTTGCCACGTAACTCTGAATTTATTAGTTTATGTTAATAAAATCATTGCCTGTGTATAATCAGAAGATGCATGGAAATCACGGACATCATCAACTGCATCATATTTCATACAATGCGTTTTCCCAACCCTTCTGAACTGAAATTAACAAAACTGTCAAAGGACCTATATTTATCTGCGAGCTGCTGTCAACTGCACACAAAGCATGCATTAAGCATCATTTTCAGTTAGAAAGGAGTTTTTATTTGAATCCAATTTAAACTGAATTTTGGAGCAGATTGTACAGAACTGAAGACAAATCCTACAGTATACTTTTATTCAGATAGCTAGTGAATAACTGTAGTCAAACATAGTGTTGACATACATTTCTTTGTAATTATTCTGGAAAATAGGTCAACTTTTGTCCTGGTTTTGTACCTACGTGTAATTTATAAAATATTTCACTTTACATAAGTAATATAATGATGTGCAGAACCAAAAATGAGCGTTTCGCAAAGCTCTTACCAAGTCGCATCACCAGGAATGGTATTAACCATATTAGCCAATTATTTCCGTTATTTTAGTCCCTAGAAAAAAATTTGAACGGTAAACCCCACAATTTTCCACGACAAAATTCGAACTATCGCATTTTACTTGAAATTTTTCGAAAATTAAGATTGCGATAAATTGGCTACTTTTTTTTCAACAATGGTGGTATCCGTTTCGTGACTGATTTGATGTCGAAGTGATTAAGGACAAACATTCGGACATCAGCAGTTTGAAAACGATAAACTCAGAGAAACAATGCTGCATGATTAGAAAAAAAAACAATTAAAAGTGTTTACGGGATAAAATAGCACCCTGTGAATCAGCCTTGAAAAACAATTGAATTTCATGTGTTCAATTTTCGCTTAGTACTGAACGGATTGCGCGGAGTCGAAATAAATAGAGTGAGTAGTCAAACTTTCATGAATTTTCGCGTAGAATCCGAATCTACAATAAAAACTAGGGGTTCTCAATAGAAAAACCAAGTTGATTTGCAAAAGGTGATATTTGAATTCTTCGTAAAAAATGATGGATGTTAACTGTTTGCATTTTTTTTAAAGAGCAAAAATAACGGAAATAAATGGCTGATCCTATAAATGTTTACTTTTTATATTATATTGTTGTATTGAGCTATTGTTTTGCAAAAATAAATTAAGAAAAAACATAAAGATGAAAAAAATTTAGTTGAAATGATGAAAACTTGAAAACAGCAACCAGCTGTCAACAACAAAGAACCAATAAAACTGTGTAAAATTAAAAATCGACTGTAAACTCAAGTCACGTCAAAAGTTTGCCAAGAAAAACTTTTTCAATTTCAATCTGCTCCATTCTTTTGGTTCTTCTTGTAATTCTTGATGCTCTTGATATGAATAATTAAGTTCCAGTCCAGATGGAGGAAACAATTTTCAAAACGACAGAGCCGCGGTTTTTTAGGACGTCCCACAGTAAGACTTGGGCGTCCTTATGCGATCGATCTGGGGTGAAGGAAGAAAACACTCAACAGAAAAAAAAAAACCACACAGTAATCCGTTTTAGACCATTCTGAATCCAAATCCGCGAAAAAAACCATAGGTGTATGTCTGTGTGTGTGTGTGTGTGTGTATGTGTGTATGTGTGTGTGTATGTGTGTGTGTAACAAAATCTTGTGTACTCTGCACAGGCCTTAGTTCTCAACCGATTTTCCTGGTTCTTTTTTTGTTCGTCGTGGAAAACTATCTAGTTGTGCACTACGTCGCCGGAATTTCGAATTTTGCCTTTTAAGGGAGGAAAAGGGGGGGTTAATGCTCGAAAAACGTGCGTTTTTGGGCATAATCTTGTGTACTCTGCCCAGGCCTTAGTTCTCAAACGATTTTCGTGGTTCTTTTTTCGTTTGACGCGTAATACTATCTAGTTGTGCACTACGGCGCCGGAATTTTGGATTTTGCTTTTTAAGAGGGGGAAAGGGGGGGTTAATGCTTAAAAAACGTGCGTTTGCGTGCATAATCTTGTAAACTCTGCCCAGGCCTCAATTTCCAACCGATTTGCGTGTTTCTTTTTTTGTTTGACTCAAATAACTCCCGAGTTGGACATGATTTTACCAGAGTACCAAAATTCGCAAGGGGAGGGGGTGAGTGGGGGGATAATATTCACAAAATATCCGATTTTTCAATATTTTGGTTCCATTACTACTTACTAATTGTACCCAAGCTTTGAAATTGAGGAAAAATTCTCATTATACCTCCGAATTTTCATGAATTATTCTCTGTACCACCATGGAACTAATAGTGGTGCCACCATGGTGCCATGATGCCATAAACCGCTTATTTCGTGTTTTTTTTTGTGTTTCACCTTGAATACGGATGTGAACTTCGACGGACTGCCTACCAAAACTAACAGATGAAAGTTCAATGTTACGACGTATTTCCGCTTTGGTGCCAGACTGGCACCATTGTTGGCGTTGGGGAGGTGGGGGGGGGGGTAACTCGAATTCGCATGTTGGGTATCGTAGATCATGGATTTTAAAATGCTCTTCAGATTCGAGGCTCCCATGCCGCTAGAAATGTTAAGGTGGATAATGGGGGGGGGGGTCAGTATTTCTTGCCTAAAGTAATGAATAAATTACATCGAGTGAAACAGTTTTATCGCTTACCAACTGGTTTAACTGATCTAATGCTTATCCAATGGGACGTCCCCTGGAATGCATGCATTACTAAACAATATTTTCAATCTTGAAGTTATCCCCGATATTCGTCATAGGTTACATAACTGAAAAACTTCATCAGACAAGTGAGTAATCCAGGGATTCTAGGATAACGTACCGAAGAAAAAAATTTTGTGATTCATGTGATGACATAAGCATCCTGTTGGATGCTTATAATTATTATGCATGTCTATTGGATGCTATTATGGGAACATGTAGGTCGGAAACATCGATTGAGAGTGGGATGAAGAGGCACGTTGTAAACCAAACCCTAATGAAGCTATGATTGTGTATAACATATTCGTACGTATAACATATTCAAGAAAAATGTTTGGTTGACAGTTCATTAAATAAGATTCTATGACTTGGTACCCACTACATAACAGAGGCGGCAGGACGAGGTATGGCTTACCTCAATTTTATTCTAGACGAATAATTTAAAAACTTGGAATCCACAAGACATTTTTTGGCTTGCGATATTTCATTGAGATTTTTCATAGGTTCTGAACTCATGTTCAAAATTAACTTGGGGATCAGCAACATGAGAAAGGTAACAACGAATGAGTGATTTCAATACCACAGAACCTTCATTGCCTTATTAACAGGGATTCGAATTGTATTTGTTCACATATTTTTTCCTAGTTAACGAACTAATATTTTTCAAGTAGGGGTATTCATATAAGCATTTTTTGAAGAATTTAGGCGCCATTTTTATGTTACATATTTTTACAGATTTCGCTATTTATACATATTTCTAAATATTTTGTTCAACACATATCTGGTCGTAAACGGTTAGGTACCATTTTTCATAATTTTGAGAAATTGAGTCGACTTTGAAAGATATTAGATGAAATGTAGAGGGCTACCAGGAATGGTTGTCATAAGCTATGAATCACACAAATCATATGCGATTTTTGTTTTTGTTTAGTGACGTCGTTTTCTAGATCTCTTCTGTTGAGAGAAGTTCAGAAATTTTTCTTGAAAGCTCCCTAGTACAGTTAACACTTTAGAAGACAATTATCCCCATTTGCGCCTACCACCACAATCAGTATTGACACGGTGGGGGGGAAATGACTGGATGCTGCACATGCTATTACGAAAATCATGATAAAATCGAAGATGTTATCTCACAACTTGAAGACTATTCATTGGCAATTAATTCAGCGAAATCTTTATTCGAGAAACCCACTTCAAAGAATGAAATTTCATTAATGTCAAACATTAATCTCCCACCATCACCCAATTGGAGTCGCAAAACGTTCCATTGGCAGTAAATGTGGTGTTGAAGCTGTGGCCAATCATTTCAAACAGTGAGTGAGTTTTAAATGAATTCGTTGGTTATTTTACATTTTTCCCCGATTAAAATTTTTTCCATGATTGAATTTCCACTACTTACTCTTTTTTTCGTTAAACCAATTTTTTCCTCTCTCGAAAAATAAATTTTTCCTCTCTTCTTTTTCCTCCAATTTTTTCCTCTCCCGAAAAATAAATAAAGTTCGGAAAATATTTCAACGTTTTTACAGAGAAAAATAAATTAATAAAACGTGACATATTTGGTATTTTAAAATACTGAAAAATCCGATCTTTACTAATTATATATACATACACGCATCCAGTTGGAAGGAATGAATTAAACAAAGTTCATTTGAACTCAGCTCTTCTGGCCTCGCCAAGGGTTACTGCTTAGAGACTTCGGCTAAAATTGGAGAAACAAGGAACATGCTTTAGCCATGTTTTGTTTGTTTGCTGTTTCCTTCAACTAGGAATTTGCTGTCTATCGTTTTAATTTAGCTCTTTATGGGCCTGCTTTCCAAATTTCTCGTCATTTCATTCACCTCTTGATGTACCAAAGATATTGTTCTTATTAAGAAATCGAAAACATCTAAAACGTCGATAAACACATCGCAACTTAAAGCCTAGGTTACAACCAAGCCAACCAACAACATCGATATACTACACTAAATCGATGTTGGTTTTTACCGTGAATGTTGTTTACAGTTCTTTTAAATCGGAGGTATATCTCAGCTTCGACCATATTTACATCTGTTTTGGCAGTATGTAATTTACGCATAAATTGAGGGCTTTTCAACGAGTGGCGACGATTTTCGTGGGATGAAAACTAACGGCGATACATTTCCCTAGAAACTGGTCGGTTGTAAGTGATAATCATTACAAAATCCCGCGCTACTTGCGTTCCTCGGTTTCGTCACGTTTTTGCCCAGTTAGGTGATGGCTAAAGCATGTTAAGCATGTTCCATGCTAATATACGATTTGATTATAAATAACTTCGGAAGCAGCCTCCATTGAACATTATGGAAAATATCAATGTAAGTACGATGTGAAGAATGAAAGAAGAGTTTATTTTACCAAATATTTTTCGTCCGACTTAGTACCTCAATGTATCATTTTTGGGAAGTATAGGTACCTTTTTTATTATTACACAGGTTGTTTTATGATAGTACAGCACAATGTTCGAAGTTAGTAAATTGAATATCCATCATATCCAATTTTGTCCCTATACTAGGTAGGCACTCTTTCCCCAGTATAAACTCTCTTGGTAACAAAGAGTAGGTAAGTAACCGATAGACTGAGAGCCTCTTGAAGTCTTATTCAATATAAACACAATTTTCCGTTGTTTTTCTATATGATCTATTTCCTGAGGATATCCGTCCCATGAGCGGGATTTCGCATAAATGGCACCGTTTGTTGTCATTAAGTCATGAAGATTTTTATGGGACCTCGTTCACTTCACGAGCAATTTCAAATCTGTTTGAATTTAGCTCTACTAAAAAAGTAACAATTGGACTTCTCTAAATTAATGCATTCCTTTCTACTCTCTTTACAGTATGTGTAACATTATCCCATGGTCTAATACTTCTATTAGTATAATCAAATAGTCTATCCCAATTTCCTGGCAATTTTGGAACGAATCTCTTCATTTCAACTACACTGCTTATCCAGGTCATGGTGCCATTGACTGTTTCGGACGGTTGTCCCACAATAAACAGGCCAGCCACTCCCTACCTTGAAAACGTAGGTACGAACTGTAGACAAAAATACCTGCTAGCAAACATAAGGCTACTCCTTTACAGTACTTTGGATAAAGTAAGTATACTATGTAATCCTGTTGTAGCAGTTTTTCTTTTAGTATAAACCAAAATTAGGTTGAACTAGTTTTCAATTCGTAGGTTTGACAATACGAATTTATTATTTGATAATTTATTATAAATGTATAGTGGCAACTTACAATTTGAGTGTCTTCATTTTGACTAAATAACATAACTTTTGTCCCGTTATTTTGTTCACTAATGACCTGTTTGTTTAATTTCGTGTAATTAAGTTGGGTGAGGCCGTAACATACGTATTATGTTTGTGAGAGTTACAACAAGGTAAAAACTGGGTCGCTGTTATGTTCTGCGTCACATGTCCGTAGATGACAAAAAAACAATGACTTTTGTGTGCTTGGTTGGAATTTCGTAAAAACTGTTTTCAATTAACTACAAAAAAAATGTTCATGTTCTAAACATATTTTTGTTAATTTGTAATGTGTGAATCAAAGTTGAGGAGTAACAAACACATGGATGAAGCTGATGACTGGTTATCGAGGGAAATCTTGGCATTATCGGGAAAAAATTAAATTAGGATTGTGATTTTTTCGTGATTTTTTCATGTTCAGAGATGTCGATAAATATTCGAATGGCAAATAAATTTTGAGGGCATGAAAAATCATTTTTCTAGGTAAATATGTGACATGGAACTTACGTACAGAAAGGAGATGTGATAGAGCCGGTTGAGTGACTGGGGGTGTGTGCTGAGATCCCGGGCCCCAGCATCCCTTGGCCGCGGTTAGGGAGGGGGCGCGTGCGCAGGGGGGTCAACCCCATAGGGGTGGAAATCGGGAAGGGAAGGGGCGAACTACCCCGCTCGGTCTTGGAGGAGGTGAAGCAGGTCGTATTGTCGGCTGGGAGTAGGTATATCAGGGTGCGGGGTTGAGCTTCAATTAAAACACGCTGTTATTAATTGCCAGAAAATTAAAGGATAGCCGCCGCCAATCATCCTTTCGCTTTTAAAAATATTTACCCCCTCTCTTCGCCCGACATATTGGGATCGACGGGCCATTATTCCCATTAGCCTTCTCCCTCCTTCTACTCCACCTCTTCCTACCATCTACACCGCGAACAGGGAGTGG
The DNA here is from genome assembly GCA_009739505.2 of Apolygus lucorum. Classification (NCBI taxonomy): domain Eukaryota; kingdom Metazoa; phylum Arthropoda; class Insecta; order Hemiptera; family Miridae; genus Apolygus; species Apolygus lucorum. The sequence continues at coordinate 71,405,127 of CM019176.2, read as the reverse complement.
ATTACGGGACCGAACTCTGCCAATCAACAATTAAGTTTACGCGTTTGGTGAAGCCCTTTCCCGTGACCCCTGACCTCACCGACCCTCCGCAAACTCAACAAATACAGAGTGATTCACGAACTTGAACACAATCGTCAGATTTCTCCGTAAAATCAGAAATAAAAAAATTAAAAAATAATAAATAAAAAGTCCATTCATGCAGCATGAATTAATGAGTTAATTTTCAGGGAAATCATTCAGTTAAAGGTACGGTTAAGAATAGGAACAATGGTGTTGCAATTTCTTTTAGAAAATTTTTTACACGATTCTTGGTTTTTTCGATTTTGAGTATACCATACCAACATAATGTATGCACCGGGTATGCTAAGATGTTAGGAGTCCACATCACGTTCTATTCGTCTCCACGAACTCATTGAGTAGGTACCTACCCACACGGCTATTGTTGGTTTTTCGATTTTCAGTATACGATACAAACATACTGTATGCACTGGGTATGCTTTGAAGATGTTAGGAGTCCATATTCATGTTCTACTAGTCTCCACAAACTCATAGAATACCCACACGGCTATTGTTGTTTTTTTAGATTTTCAGTATACCATACCAACATATTGTATGCACTGAGTATGCTTTGAAGATGTCAGGAGTCCATATTCATGTTCTACTCGTCTCCACAAACTCATAGAGTACCCACACGGCTATTGTTGTTTTTTTTTCGATTTTCAGTATTCCATACCAACATACTGTACGCACTGGGTATGCTTTGAAGATGTTAGGAGTCCATATTCATGTTCTACTAGTCTCCACAAACTCATAGAATACCCACACGGCTATTGTTGTTTTTTTAGATTTTCAGTATACCATACCAACATATTGTATGCACTGAGTATGCTTTGAAGATGTCAGAAGTCCATATTCATGTTCTACTCGTCTCCACAAACTCATAGAGTACCCACACGGCTATTGTTGTTTTTTTAGATTTTCAGTAAACCATACCAACATATTGTATGCACTGGGTATGCTTTGAAGATGTCAGGAGTCCATATTCATGTTCTACTCGTCTCCACAAACTCATAGAGTACCCACATGGCTATTGTTTTTTTTTCGATTTTCAGTATTCCATACCAACATACTGTATGCACTGGGTATGCTTTGAAGATGTTAGAAGTCCATATTCATGTTCTAATCGTCTTCCGAACTCATAGAGTACCCACACGTCTATTGTTGTTTTTTTTAGATTTTCAGTATACCATACCAACATACTGTATGCACTGGGTATGCTTTAAAGATGTTAGGATTCCATATTCATGTTCTAATCGTCTTCCGAACTCATAGAGTACTCACACGTATATTGTTTATTTTTTTCGATTCAGTATTCTTACCATATTAACATACTAACATACAAGAAGTTATTGTCCGATTTCGACGAAATTTCTCAGGATTGTTCAGATTAGCGTGTAGATGGTCCCCTATGAGAGTAGTGGAAGGTACTTAGATATTGATGTTCTGAGATTAACTACTATGCATCGGATCATCCAGACAATCGGGTTATGAATACGAAAAAGCTATGTGCCACACCCACTTGGCAAACGTTTTCCCACTTTTTTCGGTTTTGATTTATTATTTTCAATAATGAACCTTTATAATGGGCCAAGAAAAAAATTTATAACCCTCTCAAAATTTGTTGATTAACGTTTAAGGTAGGTACGTAGAATCCATAAATCGAATACAAATTTGGCCGTCCGCCCTCCGCAGTACGCGGCACTTTCCTCACTTAGCATTGACCGATTTTGATGAAATTTGGTATGTGGGCTCCATTTGGGGTCTAGTTGTGCCCCAAAGCTTTTGGTTGATGTCGGCCACTTCTAAGGGTTGAAAAATAAGGGTTGACATCTTGAAGACGCCCTAACTCAAAAAATGTCGAAATAATGGTAGTGTTTTTCCATCAATTTAACATAGTATTTAATTTTTAGAGACCACGTGGAGCCCTGTTGGACAAACAGTTTGCTCCCTACGCGAGCTTAAGGGTTGGACTCACGAGTGTGAAATCGCAAAAGAGGCCTAATCTCCGTTCAAATTTTAGCTGACCGAAATGCGATCGATGTTTTTCTTCATGTTGGTTGGTGGTAACAATGGCAAAGCAGCTGTTCTTTGCAGACGAGTGATCTATTTAATGAAAAATAATAAACCTTTGTGTAATAATTTGCAGCGTTTTGGTTTATTATTTTCAATAATGAACCTTTGGAATCGACCAAGAAAAATTTTTTTTTCAACACCCCCTCAAAATTTGTTGGTTTACGTTTCAAGGTACTGCGAATTTAAGGGTTGGACATACGATAAATCAGAAACACGAGTGTGAATCGCAAAAGAGGCCTAATCTCCCTTCAAATTTTAGCTGACCGAAATGCAATCGATGTGTTTTCTTCATGTTGGATGGTTGGTGGCTTTGCAGACGAGTGATCTATATAGAAAAATAAAAAATAATAAACCATTGTGTAATAATTTGCAGCGTTTTTGCCTATAACTCGAAAAGTAAGCGTGCGAACGACTTGCTCACTATTACTAAAAAAGTCCGTTCATGGAATGGAAGTGTGTGTGACAAGAACGTAAATGTGTACCTGCTCTTACTAGCCCTTCTTCTCCTGTCAATTTAGGTTACTGTTTAGTTCTACGCGTTGATCTACCTAGTTGTGACTACGTCGCTGGAATTTTGAATTTTGGTTCTGGTAACAACTTGCCAGAAACGCACTTCAGCTCGTCATACTTGATCTATGAACCAAGTTACATGCAAATTGGTCGAGAAAGAGGAAAAATAAAAGTCCCAAAACACGCATTTTGAGGCCTCTGTTTAAAGACGCTAGGGGGTACTTATCCCATATCTTCGCTGTATGCTATTAAGAAGATTTGCCCACCAAGATTTCACGAAATGTTGATAAATATATCGGTAACTTTACAGCTAAATTCACAAGACAAAGGTAAACTAACACTCAGGTGCTACAGGATGACATGTCCCTTGTCCTCCTTAACTATCTTCCTCCACTCATCACGATCACGGGTTCTACTCTTCCAGTTTCAAACTTGCATCTTCAGTAGATCCCTCTCCACGTCGTCCATCCATCTTGTTCTCGGACTCGCCTGCCGCCATCTTTTTCAAGTCAAATTTCCACATCATCTTAAGGGGTCTTTCTTTGGGCATTCTCTCCAGATGTCCAAGCCTGTGAATCCGATTGGCTTTAATGTAGCGGACTATACCTTTATTTTCAAGAATCGCTTCTATTTCCATATTGTTTCGGATTCACCAACGTCCCCTTTCGTATACTGCGCAAAATTCTTCTCATAACTTTCTTCTCAGATATTCTTAGCTTGTTGGCGTCAGTGCTCGAAAAGGTCCATGCTTCTCCTCAGTAACACAGCACCTAATCAGCGAGAGGTATAAACCTTTTTTTCAGTGTCCAGGACAAAGGTACACTATCCAAAAGTTATAAACAAGAGTTTTTGATTGTATGAGATTACGCATACCTATAAGGTTTTCTCAAGGAGGTTTTATGTTCGGAGCTTGAGGAAAGTAGATAAACATAGATGGAGCCATGTAAATATTAAATGTGATTCCAATGTTGATGTAAGGTAGTGATGTAGAGGGTGAAGACCGCCTGAACTCGACCGGGCGGCGCCAGGCCCGCTGGCGCCTGCAATCCCGTCATCCTGCTTCCCTTTCTCACCACATCTGGATCAATGTTGATTCTACTTTCAACAAATAGAACGACGAAGGTATATGGAGGGGATCACGGGACCCTGGTCCCCTGGAAAAAGGATTTTCTCGGGTTATTTGTTTTTGCCCTTCAACGACAACACCCGGTAAACAACTTCTCCGCCGTCTGAAGGAACGGCAGGATGTGACCTTGTGCCGAGTAATTGGCCATTCAACATGTGGATGATGGAAAGGCGTTGCTCGATGGAGACTGAGCTCTAAATTCCTCCACTCACAATTGCTCCCCATACAGATAAAATAAGGAAAAATAAATTCATTAATGGACGTCCCTCTGGATGAGAAGTTGAACGTTCAATTTCAACCAATAAAGGATGAACCGAAAATTGTTAATTTCATCATTTAATAATGATTTAACAGGACGTCTCCACTTATTTTCTGAACGTTACGAGTGTCACGTCACGATGAGGTTTGCGAGCGTCATATCACGAACGAGCGTCCCTTCATGACACAAGAAATTCACTTTCGAAATTCCATCACGTTACTAAGATGTTTGCGAGCGTCACCCCATATACCTATACAGATTTTTCAGATTGAACAGTTTTCAAATGAAGTCAACACTTTTCAAAATGAATTAAATACTTTTCAAAATGAATTAAACATTTTACAAAATGAAATAAACAATTTACAATATGAATTAAACATTTTATTGTTTTATGTTTCATAGTTGAAACAATCCGTTTCATTAAAAGAGGTGTCCGACATCATAATAAGGTGAAAACGCTGCAAATCATTGCTCAAAGGTTTATTATTTTCTGTATAGATCACCCTTCTGTATAGATCACTGGTTCTCCATCAATAGCACCTACCACCATCTGTATTCTCCCTTGACCTTCCCTCTCAAATTTCAGCTTCCTGCGTTCAATAGGATTGAAAATGGCTTCGGAGCTCACTCAGCTGATCAGTGATCTGAAGAGTGAAGAAGCCTTTGAGCAATGATTTGCAGCGTTTTTTACCCACCAACATTTTTTTTTACCTACCAACTTTTTTTTACCTACCAGCTAGGTACTACCTACCACACCATACTGGCTTCACACCTTCACAATCAAGTTTATTAGAAAGAAACAAACGCTTCACACTCGATTGGAAAAATAGGAAGCTTCGTATGGAAATTTGATTACTGGTTACACAGGAGGCAAAACTGTATACAAATCGATGAAATGAACAGCGATCGCATTTTAGTCCGATAAAATTTGAATGGAGATTAGACCTCTTTTGCGATTCACACTCATGATTCTGTTTTATCGAAGGAAAACCTTCAAGTACTCGTAGGGACCGAACGGTTTGTCCTACAAAGCTCCGGGTGGTCTCAAAATTTTTTAAAAATTCAATACTATTTAAAATTGGTGAAAAAACGATACCTTTATTTCGAGAGTTTTCGAGCTAGGGCACTCATGAAAATTTCAACCCTTAATTTTCACCCCTTAGAAGTGACCTACATCAACCAAAAGCTTCGCGGCACAACTAGACCCCAAATGGAGCCCATATACCAAATTTGAACCAAATCGGTCCAGTGTCGCTAAGAAAAGTGCCGCGTACGGCGTACGGCGGACGGACGGAAATTTTTTTATTCGATTTTCGTATTCTACGTACCTTGAAACGTAAAACATCAAATTTTGAGGGGGGGTTAAAAATTTTTTTTCTTGCTCGATTCCAAAGGCTTATTATTGAAAATAATAAACCAAAAACGCATCAACCAAACATACCAGGGTACCAGCTGCAGTGAATTGATAGACTAATATCGAGAAACAAGAAAATCGTCGATACACATTGAGCAAGACGACAAGAGATTGCCGATTTCACAGAGAAGGTATTTCCATCTCATTGTTACGTGAAAGACACACTAAGATGAGATTATCAACAGAGTATGTACGGTCTTCTTTCCCATATTCTCCTCAACTAGTCAACTGGTTTAAGTTTACATGATTTTGAAACTCGTATAAGAAAGTGTAATAATTGTAAATTGTTAATTGTTTATTTCATTTTGTAAATTTTTTAATTCACATTGAAAATTGTTTATTTCATAGTGTGAAATGTTTAATTCATTTTGAAAAGTGTTCACTTCATTTTGAAAACTGTTTAATTAGGTATATATGAAAAAGCTATAACGAAAGAGGCTAGACAAATACTTCCGTTATGCCTGCAGATATAGGTAAAATGCAAGAAAACCTGACGACCTGCTGAGAGAGCCAAACGATATGGAGAAAACAAGAAAAATTCTGCAACTCGGAACGATACAAAGAGCCAAGAAAAAGGCTCAACTCGAGGTTGCAATCATCATCGTCCGAAAATTTATTTTGGTGGGGAAAAATGGCATAAAATTAATCATTATTAAATTATCTGACTGCAGAAACGTAGGTCTACCGTCCCTAGTTTTTTCCAATGTTATCTAGATAGCATGTTTGTGTATGAGTGTGTCTGGTATGTTATAAGTTAGTGAGTTCTACCATGACATTTCAAGCATCTTCAGAGTACGAACAGTATTTTGAAATCTGAAATCTTCTATAGGAATGGTACTCTATCTAGCTCTTATGCTATCAATAATTATAAGGGAACCATCGGTTATCAATAATTATAGGGAACCATAAGGGGGAAATTTTGCGCTCTCTGATGAAATCGCGTATAAGCTCATGTTCCTTTTTCTCGGGTTCTACTTGCCCAATCGCCTTGATTTTTTTTTTATTTTGTAAAGCATTTAGTCCTGTAGGTCCTGACACGGTTTTTTAAAAAATACTATACTCCGGGAAAAGGTACGGCTATTTGAAAAAAATCTTCAAATACGGCCAAAATTCTAGGTGATAGATGAATTTTTTTCCTCAACTTCTCGATCAAAAATTGCCAAACAAACGAATACGTCTGTTCGTTACGATCTAATGCACAATTAGAAAAAATAATCAAGGCGATAGGGCAAGTAGAACCCGAGAAAAAGGAACATAAGTATTGAAAAACGTGGTATTTCAGGAAACGCGATTTTCTAAAAAAGAAGCGTGTTCCATCTATAACGTCATCTGGTGTGTCCGTAAACCTTTCCTAGCTTCTGATGAGTCATTTTGAACCCTTTGAAAGAAGAAGAAGAAGGACATAATTATAACCATATGTCTAATCTCTGTGTGTATAACCTTCCCAACCGGTGTTGACAAAGTTTTGCGGAGTGTTTGAACCGGTTATCGCTTTTCGTTCGTCACCTTTACCTTTCGTTCAGTTGCCGTTCGTATTTTCTATAATGCCGAGATCTCAACGAAGGAAGGATAATAAAAGGATACGAGGGAAGGAAGAATAAAAAAGAATCAGGCAAAGCGAAGACTTGAGGATATGTTTCAAGAGGAAGAGGGGGAACCCGGCTTACGGCGCTGGCCTTTATTAGCCGAGTGGAGCGCGACTATTCCGTGTTTGTAAATTTTTTTTAACCACTTCCCGTTGGAATTTTGACATGCTTTTTTTTTAAACTGACCAGTAAATAATCTACATTACGAAACTATTTTTTTCTCAAAATCGATTTTTGACTCGAAAAAATTTCCCCCTACCCTTAATGAACCGCTTCCCGTAAGATTACCGAAGTTAATGCCAGTCGGTTTGGGAGATTATCTGTATTGGTGACCCTTCGTGGGCGGAAGAAGCAGACAATTTTTCGGGTTGAGCCGTTGGTGAATCTCCCTCCAGGTAAGTAGCCATGAGCGAAATCATCAAAATCATCAGAACAAATTCTGAGCATCCCTTTGGAAGACAGCTGATGACGCCCGCAACGCCAGAAAATGGGTGTCGGACGAAAATTCAACCTGAGATGGTTACTTTTGGTTTATAATTTTCAATAATGAACCTTTGGAATCGACCGAGAAAAAACATTGTTAACCCCCCCTTAACATTGGTTGGTTTACGTTTCAAGGTACGTAGAATCCGATAAGCTTCCGAAAGTTTTGCAATCCGCCGTCCGCGGCACTTTCCCTAGTTTCCATGGACCGTTTTTGATGAAACCCAGAGCACTGCAGGACCAACCGTTCGCCCCCTATGAAAACTTAAGGGTTGGCCTTACGATAAATTAGAAACACGAGTGTGAATCGCAATGGAGGCCTAAAATGCGATCGTTTTGCAAGTTTCTATGAGGGTTGAGGGAGGTGCAAGGTATAATACCTTAGATATTTAGAGATTGATTTTTGAGATCGACTACTATGCATCGGATCATCAATACAATCGGGTTATGAATACGAGGAAGCTATGTGCCACACCCACTTGGCAGACGTTGATGCCCACAGGAACTTTTCAACCTGAAATTGGGATAATTCTTGCAAATGAAGAGGTATTAAATAGGTACGTCAAGTGTGAGACAGTCAACAAGTTTGTCTTTCGTTTATTTTGGTGATTTCTATAAATTAGTTCTCAACGGTTCGTACTATTATTGATCGGGCTTCGGGGATTCATCCAAAATCAATGAGCGAGAGTTGAACGTGCTCCTCCTTTTGGATTCCATCCGCGCACGGCTCGCACCCTCAGTACGTGAAGGAAGGGCCGCTCTTCCCATCTCCATCGCGTCTATCCCACGATGCCAGCACTGCAGATAACCTTCGTCTAAACAGGGCCGATCGTATTATCTTGAGCCCTGTCCACTCTCCTTCACGTCAAAACTGATGAAGACGAACGAGCGATTGATGAAGGAGGAGACCGTTCGAGGAAGGTCTGAGAACGGCTTTTGCATTTTACTAATTAGTTCTTCCCTCCTGTGGACGCGATTTTGCCCTTAATCGCTTGAACAGTTTTCTGAAATCAAACTCGAAGAATCTCATGGTATCTCAAACTGGATTTCAATAAATTATACAAGTAACATCGCAAATTGGTGCAACAGGGCGTCCCGCGATTCCCCGAAAAAAAAATTCACGGAGTTTTCAAGGTTTTCCAGGGTCAATTTTCGACTTTTTCCAGAATTCTAAATCATTTATTATATAAATAAATGTGATCATAATTTGTGAAAATTCAGGTTTTGAAGGACATGTTGAAATGAATAAGAATCAGAAATATAGTAGTTTATCTCAAAACATCAATCTGTCAGTACCTATCAGTCCGGTTCGATGATTTGCATCTACACTCCAATACGCACAATCCCTAAAGCTTTCATCGAAATTGGATGGAAACTGTAGAAGAGGGTATCAGTCAGAGGGTGATTATTTTCATAGGGGACCATCTGCAACCCAATTAGCGCAATTACTGAATAACCGAAATCGAGAGAAAATTGAAAGATTGAGAGATCTATACCTACGAATGTGGATGGGCAGGAAATCATCACCTCTCCAGCCATTCGCTACCTTGGGGTGATGCTGGACGGGAAACTAAGTTTCTGGAGGCACTTCAGGGGAGTAGCAGTCAAGGCTGCAGATATTGTAAACAAGCTGAGCCGACTGATGGCAAATCTAGGGGGCCCATCAACCGCTAGGAGGAAACTCCTTATGCGAACTGCAGAGGCAATTATGCTGTATGGAGCAGAAGTGTGGGCAGACTCCCTTAAGTACCAAAAGTACAGGGCACGTTTGGAGGAGAGGAGCTCTAAGAATCTGTAGTGCATTTAGAACTGTCTCAGGTGATCATCACAAGTGATTGCGGGAACTATTCCAACATACCACCAGGCACTTGAGCGTCAACAGATAAGAATGAGGAAGGCAGACGCAATATCCATAGTAAAGAAGGAAGAGCGGGAGGAGACCATCCGTAGGTGGCAAGCAGACCTTGTCTGTGTAACCCGTGGAAGGTAGACAGCCCTCATAAATGAAGATCTAAAGGCTTAGTTGGAGAGAAAACACGGTGAGGTGAACTATTACCTGACTCCATTCCTCTCAGGGCATGGATACTTCCGCTCCTTCTTAGTGAAGATCGGGAAAGCCACTGTCCCAGAGTGCCTCTAAGTACCTTTCACTACCCTCATAGGGGACCATCTACACGCTAATCTGGACAATCCTAGAAAATTTCATCAAATTCGGATGAAAAATGTAAGTGAGTAGTAAGATCTGGGGGTTTGAGCACAAGGTTAAAGATGTGATTGGATCAAAAAACTTCTTGGCTTGGCTGGGAGTCGAACCCGGGACTCATGGATGGGAGTCCAATGCGCTACCTCTGAGCTGTTGGGACCTGGTGAAGGTTTCTATAGGATTTGAGATTCTCACGTCACACATGTGAAATTACGCGGGGAAAGAATTGGGAGGGCGACAAATGCACGGCTGTTACAACGATTTTCAGAGGCTACTGTAAATTTTAAGGCCTTTATTTTCATTGGGAACCATCTACAATCTAATCCGCGTAATCCCTGAAAATGTCATCGAAATCGGGTAGAAAATGTGGAAGTTGTTGCTGTTACAAGGAATTCACGTTTGCGCATGCGCAGTGGCCACTATCAGTCCGAAGGTGGTGATTTTCATAGTGGACCATCTAAATACTAATCTGTTATATCCCTGAAAATTTCATTGAAATCGGATGGAAAATGTAGAAGTTATGGCCGTTACAAGGAATTCACGTTTGCGCATGCGCAGTCGCTTTTATCAGTCCGGGGATGATGATTTTCATAGGGGACCGTCTACAAACCACAATCCCTGAAAATTTCATAGAAATTGGACAATAACTTCGTATAGTTATGCCCGTTACAAGGATTTCATGACAGACAGACAGACACACAGACAGACACGGAACCAAAATTGTTCAGAAAGGTCTAAAACGCAAAACGCGAGTGAAAATTTTGATTTTGGAGGACTTTTTTTTTCATCCTTGAAAAGTGAAAACAAAGCTTCCGCTACCTTGGTAGACTCGGAACCAAAAGAAACACGCAAATCGATTGGCCAATGAGCCCTGAGCAGATTACACAAGATTATCCCCGAAAACACACGTTTTTCAAGGACAAGCCCCCTCCTTAAAAGACAAAATTCAAAATTCTGCCGATGTAGTGCACAATTAGATAGATTTCCGCGTCGAACAAAAAAGCGCTGCACATTATTACACAAAGGTTTATTTATTTTCCTACATAGATCACTCGTCAGCAAAGAACACGGCTTTGCTATTGTTACCACCAACCAACTTGAAGAAAAACATCGATTGCATTTCGGTCAGCTAAAATTTGAACGGAGATTAGGCCTCTTTTGTGATTCACGGTCGTGTTTCCGATTTATCGTAAGTCCAACCCTTAAGTTCGCGTAGGGAGCAAACGGTTTGTCCTACAGGGCTCCACGTGGTCTCTAAAAATTCTAAAAATTCAATACTATCTTAAATTGATGAAAAAACAATACCATTATTTCGACATTTTTTGAGTTAGAGCGTTTTCAAGATGTCAACCCTTATTTTTCAACCCTTAGAAGTGGCCGACATCAACTATAAGCTTCGGGGGACAACTAGACCCCAAATGGAGCCCATATACCAAATTTGAACCAAATCGGTCCAGTTTTGCTAAGAGAAGTGCCGCGTACGGCAGACGGACGGAAAATTGATTATTCGATTTTCGGATTCTACGTACCTTGAAACGTAAACCAACAAATTTTTAGGGGGGTGGGGTTAACAAAATGTTTCTTGGACGATTCCAAAGGTTCATTATTGAAAATAATAAACCAAAAGAACTATGAAAATCGGCTGGAAACAAAGATCTTAGCAAAGTACACAAGATTATACCCAAAAACGCACGTTTTTGATCATCAACCCCCCTCTCCCCTTTCCCTCCCTTAAAAGGCAAAATTCGATATTTTGGCGAAGTAGTGCACAACTAGATAGTTTTCCGCGTCGAACAAAAAAGAACCACGAAAATCGGTTCAAAACTAAGGCCTGAGCAGAGTACACACGATTTTGTCTCACACACACACAACACACAGACATACACCTATGGGTTTTTCGCGGATTTGTATTCAGAATGGTCTAAAACGGATTAGTGTGCGGTTATTTTTTTCTGTTGAGTGTTGTCCAATTTTACCCCAGATCAATCGCATCGTCTTACTGTGGGACGTCCTAATGAATCTGTGATCTCAGGATGAGGTCGACTTTCCATTAAAAAAAATTTTATAAATCAGGTGCAATACAATCCATTACAATACAATCCTCCTCGTCAGTAGAATCATGCTCGGAGGAGTTGTAGAACATATTTATGGGTTTGAAGATAATGTGAAGCATTAGGGATGCAAAATCAAATAGTAAATTTCTAATTATTAATTTATCTTGTTTTGGAGATCAAGAGATAGTGTTTACAAGGGGCTCCTATCGGCATCATTCTGTTTTCTGAATGTATTATTTTGAATGGTCCTACCTTCGGTATGGAACCCCATCGGACTGATATTGACCTAATCTCCGTTCATAATTTAGCTAATGAAATGCAATCGAAAGCTCGTTCCTCTGAACAGTGTTTCGTGCTGTACTCGGTTATGCATCTTTTGGAACCAAGAATCAAATTTCGTATAATGAAGGCACCTACAACTCTCAAAAAGCTATAGTAATGTTAGTAGGTGGTAATAACGGAAAAGCCGATTTTTCTGAAGCCGGGTGATACAGTAAAATAATAAACCATTGTGTAATCATTTGCAGAGTTTTGAACTTGTCTAATTTTCCCAATTATTGGCGATTTGCTGCCTCTAATCCAGTAGTCATAGTCAGAGGCAGTCGCGGGTTTGTCTGAACTCGGTGAGATGCACAGTAATTGAAATCGTGGCGGGACATGATGGGCCCCATCTAGATCGAAGCCAGGGCCTTTATTACCCTGCTCATTAGAATGTGTTTGAGAGGACTTCCCTTTGATCAGAAAGCACCCCTCAGAAAGACCAGCTATGGGCTTTTAGGTCCCTCATGATTCATTCAAAGCATACATTAAGCTGTGCCGAGCTTTAACGAAAGTTAATTAATTTTGTGAACAACGACTGAAGAGAATTGTAGTTTCAGTGAAATTCGGGAAGAGGGGAAGAGAGATTTTTAATAGAATTTTCCAAAACAATTCTACTTGATTGCAATGTGACCTGTACTTATGAAACTCTCATTACAAAAGGTACCTAATGGATATTTGAACAATCATACCCTTTGGAGTAGATATTAATATGGGTACGTTACACGAAGAGGTCATTTATTGCAAAATAAATGTAGCGGTATAGCTGCTTAATCTATTGTAGGAAATATAAGAGACTGAACTAAATTCTTCTTGACACCTTGGGGTAAGTGGCAACTTACTTCGGAGCTGATAAAGGCTCTTGTAGATAAATTTTGTTGCACATATTTAATATGTGCAACAAAATCTACAAGAGCCTTTATCAGCTCCGAAGGAAGTTGCCACTTACCCCAAGGTGTCAAGAAGAATTTAGTTCAGTCTCTTACATTTGTGACTTGTTCAGTCACAAATTTTGTGACTTGCTTAGTCCATTTCAAATTGCAGTCAACTACTAAACCAAGGTTTTCGACATTATCAAATTTAAGTGGGATAGAATCAACTATAAGCGGATGTAAACTTTTGAAGTCAATTTTGCATAGCAATACCCACATATATCTACAGCAGAAAAAAATTTACAGTTATCAGAATAAACTTTTAATCCATGTTCATTAGCCTCGTTACATCTTCATTCTTTTCTGATATTGCTTCATTAATTTCTTTGTATGATACTTGTTTACATAGCTGTAGATCATCAGCATATAGGTAGTTATAATTACAATTTCTAAAATTGATCGAAATTCTATTAATGTAAAAGAAAAATATTAAAACTGAGATCACTGAGCCTTGAAAAATTTCGACCTCATTAATTCACAAATTCGACCCATTATCTTTAGTTTTGATTTTTTCCTTTCTACCCTCCAACAAAAATGTGAACAGATTACTAAATTTTCATTTATTCGTTTTTCATATTCATTTATTTATTTTTATTAATAGCAGTACGATTCAGAAAACTGAAACCATTGAGGTAACCCGACTTTCTCCAAATAATGACTCTACCTATCCAAATGAGGAGTTTGATTCCAAAAGGTACTTACTAGAGTTAATTTTTATCGAAATTGAGTTAACACTTTCCCAGGGTTTTAGGGCGGTATTTCTTCACAAAACTTCGATCATTTTGGAGCAAAAGATAATATATTTCCTTGAAAAACGAGGGTGAATATTTCGTTTGATTTCAAAAGGTACTATATCCAGCACAATGGCGATCTCTTATCCGTTTTGTTTCAAAAAGTACTTTATCCACTTCTTTTGTTTTCAAAAAGTACTATATCCACTTTGTTTGATTTCAAAAGTTAGGTATATTTACTTCGTTTGATTTCAAAAAGTACTTTATCCACTTCGATTGATTTCAAAAGTACTAAACGAAACGTTTTGTTTCAAAAAGTACTATATCCATAAATCTGATATTTCAAATCTCGTTCAAAATTATATTAAACTTTGAACTAATTTACCTTTTTTCCAATAATATTTATTATAATTTAGAAATATATAAAAAACGCTGCAAATTATTACACAATGGTTTATTATTTTTCTATATAGATCACTCGTCTACAAAATCACCAACCATCCAATACCTATGAAGAGAAGAAAAAAAAATCAAAATCACCAACCATCGATCGCATTTTAGTCAGCTCTAACTTGAACGGAGATTAGGCCTCTTTTGCGATTCACAATCGTGTTTTGATTTATATATATATATATATTTCAATATAAAACCTTAAATTTTCGTAGGGAACGAACGGTTAGTCCTACAGAGCTCCGCGTGGTCTCAAAAAATTCTAAAAATTCTTTAGAATCTTAAACTGAAGGAAAAACAATACCTTTATACCAAAATTTTTTGAGTTAGGGCGTTTTCAAAATTTCAAAATTGATTTTGGAACCTTTAGAAGTGACCTACCTCAACCAAAAGCTTCGGGGCACAACTAGACCCCAAATTGAGCCTACATACCAAATTTCATCAAAATCGGTCAATGCTAAGTGGCAAAAGTGCCGCGTACGGCGGACGGCGGACGGACGGCCACATTTTTATTCGATTTTTGGATTCTACGTACCTTGAAACGTAAACCATCAAATTTTGAGGGGGTGTTAAAATTTTTGTTTTCTTGGTCGATTCCAAAGGTTCATTATTGAAAATAATAAACCAAAATAACATCATTGGTTTATAGCACGTTTTTCAGGTCGCTACGGTTTTTCGCGCTTTTCTCACGTTTGACCAAAATGGATATAGTAGGTACCTCTTGGAATCAAGCTCCTCAAATGTCAACCTAGAGATAGGTGTGCTACCTACTTCTACCTTATTACTTGTCGAATGTCCAGATTAAACCCTTTGAACTCCCGCCGCAAATCGGCGAGAGCCAGACTGTTATCAACACCCACTCTAATTGTTCGGAGTCATTATTAATCGTTCCAGGGTTGTAAACAATGGGCAAAAACGGGTCAGTCAGGTGGGTCTGTGCATAGAACAGTGGGAGTAGAACCGCCTGTTTTGCTTGGCCGTATTTCTGCTCCAGCTCTTACTTTGGTTCAAGCGACATTAACCCATTTTACTGAGGTAATAATTATGCAATATTTCCATTTAGTTAACTACCCTTTATACTCAATAAATAACTCAAAGTATACTTCTGACCTGTACAGGGAAACGTTAATCAAGCTTTTTTTGCGTTGCCCGACGGTTTTCCTTCACCATTTTTTTGCTTCGCTCTCCTCTCTGACACGATAATTTATAATCCACTCAGCACATAAAAATCCGTTTCATACCGAAAAGTTTGTTTCGTGATTAATGTTAGAACTACCAACAGACTATTAATTGTATTTCCCAATCATTTTTTATACAGCAACAGAAATCAGTTTGAAGACATTGTGGGAGGAGAAGTTCCTGATGATTATTTTAGGAACTATAGATAAATTTCGGTTTGGTAGGATTTCTTCAAATTGCGACCGACCACGATTTTTTGAATACTCTACTTGCTCACAGTTCAATACGTGGGTAGTCCAAACCGTATATGCAGTTCATTCTCAATCATTATTTTCATCACATTTGACGGTCTTGGAATCATCATAGCTTCCCAAATTATTGTCACACAATTATTGCTTCAATTTGGGGTAAATTTTCATAGATAGAGAGTGGTAAAAATAATCAATCAATAAAATAAATAAAATCAATACCAAACTAATAAAATCAAACTAATAAAATCAATACCAAAATGATGCTCACGATCATCCTGATTACTTTCTCTGAATGGAAAAACATCAACAGAGATATAAATTAAAATTGTTTTATATTTATTTAAACAGTATAATTTAATTGTTCCGGTTAACAACAGTTCTTTTCATTGAACTTGGAATTTTGATGACTTCCCTCTCTCAATATTCGCCCAGTGCTCCCTTACCCTTCCTCTAAGTGGGCACATTTGACAAGGCCTTTCTAAACCGAATTTTTATTGTAAAATAAAATGAATAAAGTGATCGGATAAAGATAAGAAACCGATGAAAAATGAAATAATGTGCTTGTAAAAATTAATCAAGGGTCCAAGAATATAGCAAGAAACGATCAATGGGTAATGAAATTTTTCTTAATAGCGATAGGTAGGTCTAGAAAATTAATTCTATCTCAAATTTCTTCTGTAAACATCACAGTTACAAGATCCCGTCCTATTTTCCTTCCTTTGAAATATATTACTCAGACTGTAATTCATGCTCGGCTTCTTGGTCTTTACACTTCCCAAAGTTTGGAACAGTTGGCAAACGAGCTGACCCGCTTTTTCTTCAGTTGGCAAAGAGCGGAACGGTTCATGGAGAGAGGAGGGTCGAAGGGCGTTAAAAGTTCGAAAAAACTGGCATAAATTCTCTACATTAGGCTTTTTCCTCTTATCGGTCTGGGGTGATGGCGAAGGACGTTCAAAAGTCATTCAACGGTGGTTTGATAGAGAAAAGACTTTGCAGGTGGAGTACAAGCTAGACCTTTCATCACGCGGACGCCCTTGTTTTTTAGCTTTTCCGCAGTCTGGGCGGCTTAGCGTGGGGACTTGGTCTTATTTATGGTCGCGAAGCGCGAAAGGATGAGGGCGAGGTAAAAGAGGCTTACTCGCCGTACGTGAGTTTCGCCTTCGCAATCTCTTTGGCAAACAGCCTTCTGGAGAATCTACGGAGTTAAATTTAACAGCTCCTTTTCTTTCTACCGAGAAGAAAATCAAACAGATACGAAGTTCGATAATAGGAGGGTTCAGTATTATTACTATTACCTATGGAAGCCTTAGAATATTAAGATGTTTGGAAACATGTTTCATTAATAACTTATGGAATCTGTTTGAAAATAACAAGAATATACTGTGAAGTAACAGTAAGACTAGCAGTCAGATTAAAATACCAAGTTGGGTGGGCAGTATAGCCCATCTCACATAGAATAACACGGAAATATAGAACTCAGTAGTTGATGTTAAATTGGGTGTCACACTTCACACAATACCACAGGTACCTCTTGATGAATTCCCCAAGCTGAAACATGATTTATACAATTCTTCAGATAGAATCAATAATCAATCAATTCTTTATAACACGTCCAAAAATAGTACCCTCCAAATTTCAGAAAAATCGGGAACACAGTTCGTGAGAAATAAGCACACATAAGCACACACTGCTATTAATCCAAAAGTTATGAAATTCTTAGGGGACTGCAGCGAAGCTGATCTGCAAAAATACTGAAAATGTATCCAAAATCACTATTATTCTGTGGTTATACCCGAATCAAAGAATTCACAGCAGACAATACTCACGGAACCAGAATTGTTCAGAAAGCTCTGCCGTCCAAAACAAAGAACCTAATCTTTACACGTACTTACATTGCAAATTCTGCTGTGGCCAGTCCTGCGACAACCGCCTAATTATGATAGATAGATAGATAGATAGATATATGTTTATTTCGACATTTTGTACACTTTTACAATATAAAATGCATGAAGGGATGCAATTTGCTCAGATTTCCTACCCGACATTAGGCTTGGCCCGTGTTGTAGGGTAGGATCTTTGCAAAATCGCTCCATATCGGTGAATAAATTGATGTATACTTTACAATTACAGTAATAAGTAAATTAATAAACAATACATGATTTGACAGAATTAAGGACGCATTTTGATAAACTCCTACATATACTAACTTACTTCAATATTCTCTAACTTTAATAATCTCTAAAATTAAATAGTCTCCTATACATATATGCTGTTTCGCATCTAAAGCCCCCTTCTGTAACTAGCCAACTTAACACTTGCTTTTTGTATTTTGGTCTAGTGAACTTCTGGGGACTTTTCATGCTACAAACAATTTCTCGGTGTATCAAATGTAGAATGAAGATCGGGCTGTGCGTTGTCAGAGTCAGTCTAGGTCTAGGGCCAATTACATTCCCTGCGGCGGCATATCTAGAATCGTATTTCGGATCCCTTCGAGAAACTTCAACTATGTTGGGTGTCCTAAAGAATTGCAATAGTAGATTTTTCAGATAAAGTTGTCTAATAGTAAATACCTTAGCAATATCAAATAAATCTACGGAAGGGGTCCTACGCGGTAATGACAACATCATCTCGCGGTGACAACATGATCTCGTGGAGACGAGTAGAATAATTATATATCTATTCTATTATAATATATAATATGGACATCTGACATCTTCAAAATAGACCCTGTCTGTATCTACATTATGTTGATATGGCTTACAGACAGTAAGAAAGAATTAACAATTCACGAGTGGGTTCTCCGTGAGTTCGGGGTGACAAGGAGAGTATTTTTGAGTTTTTTTAAAACATTTTTACCAAATGGGTTGATTATATAATTTTAACGATTCGCGTATGTTGCACACCCACAAAGCCTACTACTCTCCCAAATCAATTATTTTTTTAGTATAATCTGTTTATTATCACAACCGTATACAATACATCTAGTAATTTCTCTCACATCACATTACACACTTCTCTTCTAGTGGTTGGTGATAAGGTCCAAGGGCTTGGTACTCCACAATCGTCTCATGTCCCGACTGTTGTCAGAGTTTCGTGATCCACAGCTCTTCTTTTTATGACCTCATTCACCATCTAACGTTGAGGTAGCGGTGTAAGTCATTTGTTCAAATGTACCAGGGGGCTCCAGAGTATTTTGACAAATCGATTATGTTTCAATTTTCTTAACCCATCAGCATTAAAGATTTCTATGAAAAAGCGCTCATTAACTCATGCTGCCTGAATGGACTTTCAATCGTTATTTATATTTATGGGTCGTTCTCAGACTGGGGGCAACTTTTGGTCTGAGAAATTTCAAAAATTAAATATCTTAGATAATTTTTGAAAAAATTCAGGGTGGTTCTTTGGTCAATCTTGAAGACGAAAAGGCATAGTACCCAAATCAACTCTCAAATTTGAGCCCAATTTCATTAAAATTCAAAATTTTGAGTCCACGGTAATAGCTGTAGTTGCCATGGTAATTTAACTTGCCTGAATGGTAATTTCATCTACTCCCATGATAATAGCATAGCAGTCATTATTGTTAACAACAAGATAATTAGGTAATAACATAAATAACAGTTTTCTCACATAAATGTAATTAAAACTCTCAATAAAAAAATACAGGAACGATTCAAACTTGAACACAATAAACTTTCACATGTTCGTAAAATAATTAACTACTTCTAATTTGTATTTTAGTTTTAATTTTCAGTCTTAGTATTTTGAAAATATCGGAAAGGACTGTTTTCAAATGAATGTACTTAATTGACTCTCAATATAAAAAAAAGATTCAAAATGATACGAAATAGCACATGTTCATAAGAAATAATCAAGTACTTCTAATTTGCACACATCGCACTTAACGCATTTAACACATCGCAGGGAAGAGAAACACTTTTCCTACTATCAAACAAAAATTGAAGAAAAAATAATTTCGGAAGGGACCTACTTAATCCGCACAAGCGTGTACAATGATGAAGTTTTTTCCCGGCACCGCCCCTCTTTGAACCAATATTTAACGGCAAGGACGTGATTTTCATCAAACAAGACTGCATACTCCTCAACTTCCTCACCTCAACTTTGTAGCAATCTGATGATGGTCCGCCGTACGCGGCACTTTTGCCACTTAGCATTGACCGATTTTGATGAAATTTGGTATGTAGGCTCCATTTGGGATCTAGTTGTGCCCCGAAGATTTTGGTTGATGTAGGTCACTTCTAAGGGTTCCAAAATCAATTCTGAAATTGCCCTAACTCAAATAATTTTGATATAAAGGTATTGTTTTTCCTTCAATTTAAGATTCTATAGAATTTTTAGAATTTTTTGAGACCACCCGGAGTCTCTCATATTCTCTGTATATCTTGCTCCTGTTTCGTTTAATCCTTCTTCTTCCGGCTTCTCGTCTGCTACTTATCCATCTGAACTATTAGGTCGTGCAGGAGTTGGTTGTGGAGGTGAAGGCGGAGGAGTGTTACGGAGAGCTTGATCCAGGACCTTCTGTCTAAGACGAAAAGCAGCCAAATTTTCCTTCAATTTCTTCCTTTTTAGGACGTCCCACAGTAAGACTTGGGCGTCCTTATGCGATCGATCTGGAGTGAAGGAGGACAACACTCAACAGAAAAAAAAATAATCACACAGTAATCCGTTTTAGACCATTCTGAATCCAAATCCGCGAAAAAAACCATAGGTGTGAATGTCCGTGTGTGTGTGACAAAATCTTGTGTCGTCTCCACAGGCCTTAGTTCTCAACCGATTTTCCTGGTTCTATTTTTGTTCGACGCGGAAAACTATCTAGTTGTGCACTACGGCGCCGAAATTTCGAATTTTGCATTTTAAGGGGGGAAAGGGGGGGTTAATGCTTAAAAAACGTGCGTTTGCGGGGTAATTTTGTAAAATCTGCCCAGGCCTCAATTTCCAACCGATTTGCGTGTTTCTTTTTTGTTTGACTCAAATAACTTCCGAGTTGTACGTGATTTCACCAGAGTACCAAAATTCGCAAGGGGAGGGGATGGGTGGGGGGATAATATTCACAAAATATCCGACTTTTCAGTATTTCGGTTCCTTCACTGCTTACTAATTGTACCCAACCTTTGAAATTGAGTAAAAATTCTCATTATACTTCCGGATTTTCAAGAATTATTCTCTGTACCACCATGGAACTAATAGTGGTGCCAACATGGTGCCAGGACACCATAAACCGCATATTTCGTGGGTTTTTTTTTGTGTTTCACCTTGAATACGGACCTCGACGGACTGCCTATTAAAACTAATAGATGAAACTTCAATGTTAAGACGTATTTCCACTTTGGTGCCAGACTGGCACCATGGTGAGGGGAGGGGGGGGGGTGAACTCGAATTCGCATGCTGGGTAACGTAGATCATGGATTTTAAAATGCTCTTCAGATTCGAGGCTCCCATGCCGCTAATAATGTTATGGTGGATAAGGGTGAGGGGGGGATCACTATTCCTTGCCTAAAGTAATAAATAAATTACATCCAGTGAAACAGTTCTATCGCTTACCTACTGGTTAAACTGATCTAATGCTTATCCAATGGGACGTCCCCTGGAATGCATGCATTACTAAACAATATGTTTGTCCTTCTATCTCTTTCATTCAAATCTTTCAGAAGCTTTATTCTCCCATCGTTTTTCCTTTGGATATACCGCAAATGTTCCTTTATCCTATCTTCCTCCCTCAGTTCAGGATCATTTTTTCGTAGGACTCTTCGCTGACGTTCAGCTTCTCATTTCTTAAGCAGCTTCTCCTCGCGGGAGACATCTGATTTCTTCCTAACACGAGGCATCTCTTAGTTGTCGGAAAAATCTTGAATTAATTTTGTTCGGGAAACCAACATTATTATATCATAATAATAGGTAGGTATTCTATTTCCAGTCTATTACCCAAAACACGTAAAAACAAAACAAAAAAAAAATTATTCAAAAAAAGATGATTATACTTTCTAATGCATTAGATCT
Organism: Apolygus lucorum; assembly: GCA_009739505.2. NCBI lineage: Eukaryota > Metazoa > Arthropoda > Insecta > Hemiptera > Miridae > Apolygus > Apolygus lucorum. The sequence continues at coordinate 71,383,483 of CM019176.2, read as the reverse complement.
ATATGGGAAATTATTTACAATTTCTGATTTTATATTCCTCTCTTAGCTCAAAACTCTCAGTTGATAGTTAAATGCACTTAGCAGTGTGGTATAAAAACATTGGAATACTAGAAAAACTTCAAAATATATTGGAATGATATTACCGTGTAGATAATCCAATTACCGTGGATTTCTAAACTCCATGGTAATAGCATAATATCAAACATGGTAATTGCAAATCACTGTTTGAGATCGATTTTCAACTCATTGAATAGCATGAATAAATAAGTTTGATGCATATTCTGAAAGGGGAGATCAAGAGAAAGGTGTAGAGGTAGAAAAATTGTGATGATGATGTTCGCTGAACATTATTTAGACAAACATGGTAATAGCAAAGGAAAAGGTACGCATCTGACCTTACTCCTTCTGAGGCGGATGTTTACCAATTACTGCATGGTTGTGGTTTGCAAACTTCCCTCTCCACTGGAAGCGACCCCAGGCTTGCCAACGGAACGGTTTTCAAACAAAAATTTCCGTATGTTGGGGTCAGAATTGATGTTTATAATGTTCACCATGGTAATATCACAAAAATTAAGGACAACATTTAGTGACGTCTTCTAATGACTAAAAAAGCTGTTTTATGCTTTCTTCAATTTATTTCACGATGCTCCACAGTTCAACTTTAGAAAATCAACACCTTCTTGCCTCTCTAAAGAAAGATTTTGGTTATAAACAAACTCTATTGGGCAAAAAATTAATTGTGGACGCCCACGGTAATTGCATTTTGACCCTTTTAAGGGCAGAAATATTAAAGGAAATATGCAGGTGAAGTGCTAAAATTACGATTTTCTGAGTCAGTGACCTGCAAGGAATCAACGAGAAAAAAAAAATTCTAGGAATAATTACCAGTAGGTGACCAAGATCTGTTGGACTCAATTATTGCCCCTAGTTTGAGAATGGCCCTTATGATTCTGTCTCTATTTCCGTACCTCCTGTCTTTTTGAAACAACAACGTATATAAATATATAGGTATATGTAATGTAATACGTATAAAAATACACATAGTGAAAAAGTATTAAAACTTCAGAAAACGTCTTAAAATGTTCCAAATGTCCCATGAGCCCATTTGCAATAGCATCATTGTCTTTGAAAATTTGTTATAACGAATGAAACCGGGTGGTTTCTTAACTGGGTAGTCGAACTAGGTATCGTTAAGACCAACAAATTCAAATAAGATTTCACTGATTTTAATACTTTTTTTTTCGATGGCAGGACCGGCGATTGTAGCAAAAGTGGTAGCTGTAGTTCACATTTCTCTCTCCACTAGTTCAATTGATTTTCATTGAGAAAACGGGAATGTACTCATTATTAGTTTCCAAATGGCGCTCAGCTAAAATTTTCATATAAAAATTTTAATTTCAATTTTATTCAGAATTTAAAAATCTGATTTTGAAAAACATTTCCAATTTTTCAAAAACTTAGCTGATAGCGCAAAACCTCAAATTTGCCTAAAACTTAGGCAATTCAGTAAACTAAGGCATACTAAACTTAGGCATACTAAGTATGAAACTAATTTTGCTTCCTCACTACCGAAGGTAGGGAAGCTTTGTATTCGTGAAAGAAGTGAAAAAAAAAATGTCCTCCAAAATCAAAATTTCCACTTGCTTTTTGCGTTTTAGAGCTTTCTGAACAATTTTGGTTCCGTGTCTGTCTGTCTGTCTGTCTGTCGGTCTGTCGGTCTGTCTGTCTGTCGGTCTGTCTGTGGTCAATCCTTGTCCCGGGCAAAACTATACTAACCTTGTGGGATTGTGTGGGTTAGGTCCTAGACGGTGGACCGCTAAATAAAGAATCATAATTTTTTCGCCAACTGATTCTATACGTCCATGTTACAATGAGTGAGGAAGCTATACTGCCCACCCAACTTGGCAGACGTTTTTTATTTGAAATGTATTGGGCATAAAGCGTCGGCTGCGAAAAACAAAGGAATTCCAAGATGGGTGGTGGGTAGCTGAGCCCTAGGTGTTATCCTCAGGAATCTTGACTAGTAATCTGTTGGCCACCTACTCTTCCGCAACCCAACACAAATAGTTCGCGGACCCCCATTTTCGTTAGTTCATTCTGATTCCAAGTCTGTTCGTTTCTTCACTTGTACATTTCCTCTCGCATTGAATTTTGGAGCTTACTGAATTATTTTTTGATGAATGTCTCATCAGCTATTCCGCAATGAAAGAAGTGTCAATCATCACAGAAATACTGCCAAATGGATCCTAGGTGAGTTAAGAAGAATTAAGAAGAGACTCCTCTCCCATATATGCGTCAACTACAAAGGAAAATTACCGCGGTTGCGAGGTGGCCAAAGACTTACCAAAACTCAGAAATTGTAAAAGTAAGGCTAAACTTACCCAAAAAATTCAAAGGAGGGAAGAGATTATACTAAAAATCTCTAAGCCGGGAAGAAGAGTGAGATTATCAAATGAAAACTCAAGTGAGTTATCTTCAAAGACAGTAGTTGAGAAACTGATCGGAACACTTTTGTAATAACTGATCGACAATATAGAAACCAAACTAGGGAACCTGATTCAAGGATTTAATTGAAATTGATCAATATCTCTGATGAAACTCATCCAAGAACCAAAGGGAAACTGATCCAAAACCTGTGAGGAAACCGATCTAAAGGTAATATGAGAATCACTTCGTGTTGTTATTGTTTATTATATCGGCCCACAATTTTAAACAAACAGCGATAAACGATCATACTCGGTGTGGAAGCATATCTGTAGTATGGATATGCATATTTATGAAGAAAAGAATAATATTCTTTTACTTGCATATTATGCAAGTAGAAGTGTCTACAGATGGACACGGAAGTTCAATGCGTTCCTACCTACCAATCTGAGATTATTATATTTCCCTTTTTGGTGGTTTACCTACATCAGTTTTGATATCGGTCCGTTTTTTGTAAAAAACTTAGTCTAAAAGTTTTGGCTGCTAGAAGAGTTTTATACGTTTGCGCATGCGCAAAGACAGCTATCAATCAGGAGGATAAATTTGATTAGGGTCCACCTACTCCTTAACTTTCAAAATCCCTAAAAATTACATCAAAATTGGACAATAAAAAATTAGAAAAGAAAATTCAAAACAAAATTCGTAGGTATAATTTTTCCAGTTAGAATGATTTGCGGTACACGCGGACATAAAACCAAAATTGTTCAGGAATATCACCAAATTTCAGCGAAATTTGAAAGTAAAGCCTTGCTACCACGACTTTACGCATGCCTTTATTGTTGGGTCATCGTAGAGTCTCTTTAGAAATGTAATTACGATCGTTATTGAAGATGTGGAAACGCACATTTCTATACAGCGGTTCATTAACTAATAATTTATACCAACCTGATAAGGTACCTACTACCTTCCTACTCACGTGGGAAACCGACAATGAGATTGATTTACAAAATTTGTAAATTTATTTATGTAAAAATTTATTTATTTAATAAATAAGTAGGTAAGCAACGAGGAAAACGGCGGACAACAATGACGTCACATCACATCTATATAATTATTTCGATAATAAGTAGGTAGGAGGGTATACCTACCTATCTACGAATTCGTACTTACATGATCTAATCAGTAACCACAATCTGCAAAGTGGAATCCAAACGAGAGCATCCGATTAACTCTAATTCCGATCAATTCAATCAAAATTAGTGCGTTCTGAAGTTAGATACCTACTTAGGTATCCTGACTTGTGCTAAGAAATGAGAGAAGCTGCGAGAAAAGATTCGCACGACTTCTCATTCGTGTTTTTTGCGAACATCATCTTTCTTTTATCGGAAAAACGAACTTGAAAAACCTTCAAGTTGCCCTTCGCGGCAGAAAACTTATTCCCATGTAAAAAACTAGGTAAACTATACAAGAAATTGAGTTCAACGAAGTAATGAAAGTTGCATTGATGTAGATAGGTAAATGGAGATTGAATGAGGCAGGCACGTACCTTTTTCACTGAGAAGTCCTCAATTCTTTCTTCATCTCGGTAGGTATGCACTAAAATTCGTTCACTTTTCGATTCCCCACCTCACGTTTCAACAATAACCTAAAGCCCATTAGACCATAACTAATGAATAACAAAATAGAACACAGAAAACCCGAAAATAGGACCGGAAACGAAACGCCGAACGGGCAGACAGTACGTGACCACTGGGCTGAAAGCTGAATGTGGGAGCCCGAGAAGCGTTCTGATTGGTGGAGCTCCAGGACGTAGTTATAGCGGAAAGAACCAGATCGCGTTCACGGCCGGTTCACGATCGTTTGTTCCCAACCTCATCACAACAAGTCACCTTGTATATCACATATTTTTCTCATTGGTGCGTAACCGGCCGCATCCAAGTAATTAATTTGATAACATTTAGTTATATTCGCGATATGTACGAAAAAATCGGGCGATATTCAATAATACACTGGGTTTCAAACGTTTCTAAGGGTGGCAGTTGTCGAATCAACAATCGAACTACTGGCGATAGGGACAAAAACAATTGCTTGAGGAACTCTGAAAATATCTATCGCCTCGATTGGTTTTTCCAAGTAATTTTTGCAAATTGAAATGATGATGAAACGAAAAGTTATCAATTTCTGGTCATTCGAAAGGATTTGAAAAGAAGCGGTATGAAGAGTGTGGCCTCTCCTCCCCGCCTCTTCCGTAGTAGTTCCTCAATCCTAGCTGAAAGTAGATAGCGCCACTGAGGCAGCCTCAAAATACTTGCACACCATTTTAACGTTGGCTTTCTTCTCTGTTAACTTGTCTCCATTACTCTGTGTACGTGACTGACTAGAGGTAAGAGCGGTTATCGGGAGGAATAAGCCGAACCCTCACGAGTGTCACTCATTGGCGCTTTTCCTTTATCATGACGATCTCAGGTTATCTATTTTGACCTGTAAACTTTAGATTTCTGTTTCCTGTGTATTTGTGTTTAGATTCCTTTTTTGTTTGATCATGTCCTTTTGGTTTTATTTGTTGTATTATAATTTTAAACTTCGTTAAAAATCATTCAAACCAAAAGCGAGAAAATCGTAGACAAAATTCTCGAAATCGATTCATTTTATTTCATTCGTGTTTCATATTCATAGATTCATATTTCACTCAAAAGTACTCCATTGCAAACCTTTATAAACTTGAAAACCTGCAAGTTTTTATTTTACTAATCAAGTTGTGGCTTTCGCCGCTCCGACGTATTACGAACGCGCTGCACACGCCTTCTTCAAAATTGCAATTGTTATAGATTCTAACTTAAGGCTAAATGTCACGATGTTTTAGTGTGATTCTGAAATGAGGGATGGCAGCACCATCGGGACCGAATTTCGTTTACTCCTCAGTTGAGAACAGATCAAGATATTTTAGTTCTGCAAACGGATTTCTTTTCAAGATCACCGTAGAATTCCGGGTAATTGGTTTAGAAAGTGTGCAAAAATTTTCTGCACACAGTTCCAGCAAAAATTTGTTCAAATTTTGAACATTTTCAAAAAGTGGCCTTATAGCCACTTGCAGAACCTCCATCAGAATACGAATCCGTTTGCGGAATTTTTCTAACTTGATCATAGCCGTCGGATTCACGTTTTTACGATTTGGAGAGGTGGCGAGGGGGGCGATCATGGGCTGGAGGGGGGGGGCGGCGATCAAACGCCCCGCCGCCCGCCCGACCTTCACATTCATGTTTTGCTAGTATGCACCCTTTGGTCTCTATTCCTTTTCCTGGCCTCCTAATAGGTAGCTACCATCAACCTTCCCATTTCCAACTCCTCTGTCTTGAGGTTGATCGAATTGGGCGAAATTTCCATAAAAAGCAAGACATAGACAAATAACTTATGAGAAAGATTCTGCATTAATTTGATTTAGATAATGGTTTGCACTACTAAATAGTTGGTTCAGAAATTGTGGTAATTTCAGTTCACTGTACATGGACTAGGTAGGTACCTACTTAGTTGTTCAAGTTTCGTTGTAGAAAATCTAGTTGCAAAAGTCATCTCACACCGTTCTAGTTGCACTAGCAATAGATGGTTTGAGGAGCTAATTCTTGACGTTTGACGTTGATTTCCAAATTTTGTGAACAGCTAATGACGATGAAAAAATAATTAGTAGGTAATTCACTCTGCAATAGTGTTGAAAAAGGTAAAAACACCTGTTCATTATTTACCAAAAATTCAAATATCTTTGAAATAATATCAAAATAAATCTAAATAATTGAAACTAAAATCCCCCGTGTCTGAATTTTTATTCTCGAATTATCTCTTCTAAGAGTTAAATTATCAATTTTCTCTGTTTTTTAATGTCATTTTTGATTTCATGTAATTATAACTCAAATTACAAACATGACTGTCCCAAAATTACCGTTAGTGCACTAATAAATATCCTAGAACTAGGGATAGTGCTGTGGTCTTACAAGGTAATTACCATATAGATGGCAACCCTACGTGTTTACCTTTTCGGATTACTCAAAAAGTTCGAGAAGAGTTCAAGGTCGCACACCTTTCTCATTCGCTAGCGATCCCGGGTACATCGGGCACTGTTGACGTTCGAATACTATAGGCAGCAGTACTTTCGTCTAATTCGTATGATATATGTAGAAATTATGGCTGTTTCAAGGATTTAATGTTTGCGCATGCGCAGATGCTTTTGTCAATTTGGAGGCCGTGATTTTAGTAGACCATCTACACCCCAATCTCCATAATCCTGAAAATGTCATCGAAATCAGATGGGAAATGAAGAAGTTAAGACTGTAACAATTCACGTTTTCGCTTGCGCAGTCACTACTATTAGTGCGGCAGTGATTATTTTCATAGGGGACCATCTGCTCGCCAACCCGCACAATTCCTGAAAATTTCGTCGAAATCGGACAATAACTTCTTATAGTTCTGCCCGATACAAGGATTTCACGACAGATTCAAAGACAGACAGACACGGAACCAAAATTGTTCAGGAAGTTGTAGTTGTAGAACGCGAGTGGAAATTTTGATTTTGGAGATTTTTTTTTTCTTCATCCTTGAAAAGTTAGAACAATACTTCCGCTACTATTGTTTTCACTTTTCAACGTTTAAAAAAGTACCTACCTCCTTTGGTTTGGATTCCTACTCGAGTTTTATGTTTTAGACCTTCCTGAACAATTTTGGTTCCGTGTCTGCCTGTCTGTCATGAAATCCTTGTAACACCCGAAACTATACAAAGTTGATGTCCAATTTCGATGAAAATTGTTGAGGGGTATTATGCGAGTTGACGTGTAGACGATCCCCTATGAAAATCATCGCCCCAGTATCAATCAATAACATGTATAACATGCTACCAAACCATTATCAGAATCTTTCTCATAAGTTATTTGTCTATGTGTCTTGATTTTTATGGAAATTTCGCCCAATTCGATCAACCTCAAGACAGAGGAGTTGGAAAAGGAAAATGTTGATGGTAGCTACCTATTAGGAGGCCAGGAAAAGGAATAGAGACCAAAGGGTGCATACTAGCAAAACATGAATGTGAAGGTCGGGCGGGCGGCGGGGCGTTTGATCGCCCCCCCCCCCTCCAGCCCATGATCGCCCCCCTCGCCACCTCTCCAAATCGTAAAAACGTGAATCCGACGGCTATGATCAAGTTAGAAAAATTCCGCAAACGGATTCGTATTCTGATGGAGGTTCTGCAAGTGGCTATAAGGCCACTTTTTGAAAATGTTCAAAATTTGAACAAATTTTTGCTGGAACTGTGTGCAAAAAATTTTTGCACACTTTCTAAACCAATTACCCGGAATTCTACGGTGATCTTGACAAGAAATCCGTTTGCAGAACTAAAATATCTCGATCCGTTCTCAACTGAGGAGTAAACGAAATTTTCTTCATTTTGGTGCTGCCACGTGGTGGCAGATTTCACAACTAAAGTCGGGACATTTAGCCTTAAATGCCGTTGCAATCTCTCTTTTTCAAAAAATTTATCCTACAAGACCAAAGTAAATATTTCAAAACAATAAACTTTCAAAAATGGACAATTTCAAAAAATTAACAAAAGTTAATGGCTGTCCGCTATCCTCACTCATGCACTCCGAGTACAATAAAACTTTCAGATTGAAAATATGATGGACCGACGAGGAGAAAAACGTGAACTACGTTTGAGTTCAGTTTGAAGCGCAACGAGGCGGGCATTTCTGAAACTAGTCCCGGATGACTGGCCCTAAATGAGCAATAATTATTGAGAAAATTATCAGACCCACTTGTTGGGTTTCCCTGAGCCACACCCCACCTCATCAGACCTACCCTTTGTCCTTCGGACCCATCGAAACAAGCCTCTTCTAGCCATTGAAGGGAGGTTCCTTTCTCAGTTACTCTATGTTGGACGATTGATGAATTACGAACAAGGGCGTGAATCCCATATGAACGTTCACTGACTTGACTGAAGTGAGGCAAATGTCAGTTTACCAAAATGCGGTCTTCAACAAACGGGTGATGATATACCTTTGTGTAATAATTTGCAGCGTTTTATATCCAAAACCACCCAGTCCGTCACTCGTTACACGGCGCTTCAACCAACCCTACCGGCAAAGCTTGTGTGTGTTGCGGGTTGTTGCCTAGCTCTTTAGGTTTCTAAGAACCTGTCTCTATTCGGCAGAAGAGTGTCGTCGTCAAAAGACGTCGAGGTTTTTGCTTCCGAGTCTGCCAGGGTAGCGGAAGCATTGTTTTCACTTTTCAAGATTGAAAAAAAAATGTTCTCCAAAATTTCCACCAGTGTTTTACGTTTCAGGCCTTCCTGAACAATTTTGGTTCCGTGTCTGTTTATCTGTCAAGAAATCATTGTTACGGGCAAAACTGTACGAAGTTATTGTCCGATTTCGATGAAATTTTCAGAGATTGTGCAGATTGGTGAGGAGATGGTCCCCTATGAAAATCATGGGCCCCAAATTGACAACACCTACATGTTTCATCCAAATTCGATGAAAATTTTCAGGATTGTTCAGAGTGTAGATAATCCCCTATGAAAATCATTACCCCGGAAATGATAGTAGTCAGTGCGCATGCGCAAATCCTTGTCACAGCCACAACTTCCACATTTTCCATCCTATTTCGAAGAAATATTCAGTGATTGTGCGGGTTGACGAGTAGATGGTCCCCTTTTAGGGTAGTGCAAAGTACATAGTGATTGATGTTTTGAGATTAGATATAATAGAATATTAGGTATTAGGTATTAATAAGATATTAGATTAGATACTAGAACGCTATGTGCCACACCCACTTGGCAGACTTTATTTACTTTTTTCAATTGGCACATGGTTTTTTCCCCTTCATCGGGGGCACTGAAGTCAATGTATTCGTTTTCACACTTTTCGGTCAATTTCCGTCCGACTTTGATGCAGTTTGAGGCAAATTTCTCGTTTCATTACAAATTAAAATGTTTTGTTTTCTTCATTATTTTATAAAGCTGAGATTCATGCATTTCGAAGGATAATCTTGTTAGATCCCTTATTAAGGGTCCCAATTAGGAATACATATTATTTCTACATGCAGACTTGAAGCCGTTTATCAAAAACGTAGAGAAAATTAACCACAATCTAATCAGATATATTCCAAAGAGGTGTTTCAAAGCATCAGTTTTCTGCCAATAGTAATACTTTCACATCTCAGGCGGGTTGATTAACATAAAACATTTTGGCTTTTGGGAATGAACGAGCCTAATTTATTCTAGGAGTTAAGAAAAACTCTTCCTGTTCTTACAAGGTTATGCATGGGAAAAGCGAACCACTCTGGCATTGGACCAACTGACCCTTCCAAGCTTTAATTGGCCCTCATTAGCAATCAAGGCCCTGCCAACTTGGCCGACGTCCCGAGTCTGTAGCTGTAGCGAAACTCCCCTTTCCTGGAGGCTATTCCGTCTTTTTAATTTGTTTCCCCTGGTACTTTTCTCCTTTTCCAGAGGGAAAAGCGCGGGAAAACCGGGAAGAGGCTTTGAAAACTGGAGACCCAGGGGGTCTAAGTGCTTTCCGCCTCTATTTCCCACCAATAGTAGCAGTAACCTCAAGAGAAACAATTAGCCGGGGGTTAAAACTCTGGGGGAGGTCGGGGGGTACGGCTCGGGTTGTTCGGTTCGGGAGGGCACTTATTGACAAACGGAGCTTAAAGGACAGAAGGCAGAGGCGGAAACAAATAAAAACCTCCGTTGAATTAAAGTCCGGCTTTAAAAGTTTAAACCACGGTTTCTTTTTAGAGGCATTTCACGTAGACTGCAGAAAACTCGTGAACTTTTGCAATGTATTCCGGGAGACCCAGCTCCCGTTAATGTGTTTCAGCCTTCCAGGTGATAACAAAGTTTAACTTCTCCTAAAACAATTATGGTGTTGGGTTTACTATATATTTTACAGAGTAGCTATGTCTGCTTACTTGCGACGTGCTATTTATACACATTCTCAAGTATGTTACATTATCTGCCGTAGAGATTATGTTCAATAAAAAATACGCTTGTCTCTTCTAAGATCACAAGCACAACTAATGAACCATGGGAACCAAGCAAGAAAAATATTGTAACTTTCTCGTTTTACGTTTCTAAGGACGTATAACTATAAAATCGAACCAAAAGCAGTTTTCGATCCTAAAACACCATTTTTCTTAATTACCATAAACCGAAACTGAATAAATTTGGTGAGTGGGCTCCATTTGAGTTGTATTTGTCCTCAGAAGCGTTTTGGTTTCCCAATTTACTTCTAAAAAATAAAAAATTAATGAAATACCAATTTACTTCTAAAAAATAAAAAATAAATAAAATACCAATTTATTTCTAAAAATAAAAAATAAATAAAATACCTAGTTATAAAGATAGGTACTGTTTTTTCATCAATTAAAAATAGTATTGAATTTCAGAATCCAATGAGACCACCCAGATCTCTGAACACACACAAAAAAAGTCTGCCAAGTGGGTGTGGCACATAGCTTCCTCGTATCCAAAACCCGATTATATACATGATCAGATGCATAGTTGTTAATCTCAAAACACCAATCTCTAAGTACCTTCCATTACCCTCATAGGGGGTCATCTACACGCTAATCTGGACAATCCTAGAAAATTTCATCAAATTCGGATCAAAAATTAAGTGAGTAGATGTATGTGATTGGATCAAAAAAATACTTAGCCTCAGCTGGGATTCGAACCCGCGACCCCTGGGGGACAGTTGAAGTTACGGCTGCTACAAGTAATTCACGTTTTCGCATGCGCAGTCGCTTCTATCAGTCCGAGGATGATGATTTTCATAGGGGACCATCTAAATACTAGTCTGTAACATCCCTGAAAATTTCATTGAAATCGGATAGAAAATGTAGAAGTTATGGCCGTAACAAGGAAAATCACGTTTGCGCATGCGCAGTGGCTACTATCAGTCCGAAGGTGATGATTTTCATAGGGGACCATCTAAATACTAATATGTAACATCCCTGAAAATTTCATTGGAATCGGATGGAAAATGTAGAAGTTGTGGCCGTTACAAGGAATTCACGTTTGCGCATGCGCAGTCGCTTCTATCAGTCAGGGGATAATGATTTTCATAGCGGACCGTCTGCACACCAACCCGCACAATCCCTGAAAATTTCATGGAAATCGGACAATAACTTTGTATAGTTATGCGCGTTACAAGGAATTCATGACAGACACACAGACAGACAGTCACGGAACCAAAATTGTTCAGAAAGGTCTAAAACGTAAAACGCGAGTGGAAATTTTGATTTTGGAGAACTTTTTTTTCGACCTTGAAAAGTGAAAACAAAGCTTCCGCTATCTTGGTAGACTCGGAAGCAATAAATAAATAAACCGTTTTGTAATGATTTGCATATTGCTTCCGAGTCTACCAAGGTAGCGGAAGCTTTGTTTTCACTTTCCGAAGACGAAAAAAAAAGTTCTCCAAAATCAAAATTTTCACTCGCGTTTTGCGTTTTAGACCTTTCTGAACAATTTTGGTTCAGTGTCTGTGTGTCTGTGTGTCTGTCATGAATTCCTTGTAACGCGCATAACTATACGAAGTTATTGTCCGATTTCGATGAAATTTTCAGGGATTGTGCGGGTTGGTGTGTAGACGGTCCCCTATGAAAATCATCATCCTCGGACTGACGGAAGCGACTGCGCATGCGCAAACGTGAATTCCTTGTAACGGCCATAACTTCTACATTTTCCATCCGATTTCGATGAAATTTTCAGGGATTGTGCGGATTGGTGTGTAAACGGTCCCCTATGAAAATCATCATCCTCGGACTGATAGAAGCGACTGCGCATGCGCAAAAGTGAATTTCCTTGTAACGGCCGTAACTTCCACATTATCCATCCGATTTCAATGAAATTTTCAGGGATGTTACAAATTAGAGTTTAGATGGTCCCCTATGAAAATCATCACCCCCGGATTGATAGTAGCCGATGCGCATGCGCGAACGTGAATTGCTTGTAACAGACATAACTTCCACAATTTCTACCCGATTTCGATGACATTTTCAGGGATTACGCGGATTAGGTTGTAGATGGTCCCCAATGAAAATCAAGGCCTTAAAATTTACAGTAGCCTCTGCGCATGCGCAAACGTAAAATCCTTGTAACAGCCGTAACAGTGGCGTGTGAGGTGAGGATCTCAAACCCTAATCAACCACCCCCTTGATAGGTCAGTCAGCAATGCTCTGGATTCCCACGTAGGAGTCCCAGGTTCGAATCCTTGTCAAGCTAAAAACTTTTTGATCCAATCACTACCGCACTTATATTTTTCGTCCGAATTTGATGAAATTTTCTAGTATTGTCCAGATTAGCGTGTAGATGGTCCCCTATGAGGGTAGTGAAAGGTACTTAGAGATTGGTGTTTTCAGATTACTATTGCTATGCATCGGTTCATCTATATAATCGGGTTATGGATACGAGGAAGCTATGTGCCACACCCACTTGGCAGACGTTTTTTGTTTCAATTGAACATAAAAACATCCAAGGAATACTTTCAGGTAGATATGAATCCCTCACACTATCCCACCTTTCGATTAGGACGGCGCGTCTGAACACGTTTTAACATAAGGTACTATCCAATTCGATTGAAGTTTGGGACACACTATAATCCGGTAATGAGGCCAGATAGTCTCACGGAGTTAGAATGGGGTATTTCGGTCAATTTTTTTTATTTTATTTTTCAAAAGAGTATGGCTCAGGAATAACGGTAATTGGGTCTGTTCGTCGAGAAAATGTTTTTAAAAAATCAGAGAAGCTAAGGAAAGTTGAAGATTTGAACGGTGTGACGTAGCTAGCCAATCGTGACGTAGCTAGCCAACTGTCTTTGAAGAAAGTATCCATGCACGGAAACCCTTGGAGGGCCTCTTGGATACTACAAAACACTACTCACACAAGCACGCGCCGTAGTCCGCGGCGTAGTCCTTGCCTTGTGTGTGTGCATTTATAGCGGCCCGCCTTTTTCAAACGTGTGACTCTTTAATTAATTTTTCTACCACATGTTATAGTATCATTTGGCTAAAAGTCGGAGTATATAGGTTTTCAAGGGTGCTGAATCCAAATTTGAGGTCAAAAACCTGAATTTCCGACCCACCGAAATACCCCATTGTCCCTTCCAGCAGTCCCAACCTGAAAATGATGAGTTTGAAGAAGCAACCGTTACAGTTCCGGATTGATTAGGGGCATTTGATAGAACTCGATGATATTTAGTGGTTGATACAGGAGCTAAGAAAACAATTCTAAATGTCAAAAGAGATGAAAATCCCAAACTTAAGGTGCATTTACAGTCTTGGTGGTTGCTGTTCATGTGGACTGGGGATGAACTTGTTGACCAAAGAGGATTGACCAAAAGTTCAGTGGTCTTTTAAAATACGAATAAAATCACTAGCGATGATATTGTGGATGCCATTTTAATAAAAAACGGAGTTGAGAAGAACTTTGTCTATTTCCACGAAAATAATGAGTTACAAGTTAAAACGATTTCAGTAACAAAAACAGTACATCACAGAGAGCATAGCTTATAATATAAGCCAGGCAATCCTCACATTGTCTGCCTATATTGACATTTGTAGATCCTCCCAGATCCCTTAAACTTTTCTCGACCAATGGGATTGAAGGGATCTGGGAGGATCTACAAATGTCAATATAGGCAGACAATGTGAAAGGGAGCTCAAGCATTGAGAAGGGGGGGGGGGGGCAATCTATTGCAGGAATGAACCCATGAACAACGAAACATCAACTTCACTGAGCTAATAGGATTCTCCTTTCACTTTTATCTTCCTCAATCTGATTGGGTATGCCTTTCACTTTCTCTACCAATGGGATTTCGAAGAATAATTTCATTGGACCCTCACCAGTGATCGGCATTTCGAAGAATGCTTGTAAAGAAAAGGTAAAAATGCCAAGTGGGTGTGGCACATAGCTTCCTCGTATCCATAACCCGATTATATAGATGACCAGATGCATAGTAGTTACTCTCGAAATATCAATCTCTAAGTACCTTCCACTACCCTCATAGGGAACCATCTACACGCTAATCTGGACAATCCTAGAAAATTTCATCAAATTCGGATGAAAAATTAGGTGAGTGGATATGTTTTTGGATCAAAAAATACTTAGCCTCGGCTGGGATTCGAACCCGCGACCCCTGGGGGACAGTTGAAGTTACGGCTGTTACAAGGAATTTACGTTTGCGCATGCGCAGTCGCTTCTATCGGTCCGGGGATGATGATTTTCATAGGGGATCATCTACAACCTAATCCACATAAACCCTGAAAATTTCATTGAAATCGGGTAGAAAATTTGGAAGTTATGGCCATTAAAAGGAAATTCACGTTTGCGCATGCGCAGTGGCTACTATCAGTCCGAAGTTGACGATTTTCATAGGGGACCATCTACATGCTAATCTGTAGCATCCCTGAAAATTTCATTGAAATCGGATGGAAAATGTAGAAGTTGTGGCCGTTACAAGGAATTCACGTTTGCGCATGCGCAGTCGCTTCTATCAGTCCGGGGATGATGATTTTCATAGGGGACCGTCTACACACCACGTCTGCACAATCCCTGAAAATTTCATAGAAATCGGACAATAACTTCGTATAGTTATGCGCGTTACAAGGAATTCATGACAGACACACAGACAGACAGACACACAGACACGGAACCAAAATAGTTCAGAAAGGTCTAAAACGCAAAACGCGAGTGGAAATTTTGATTTTGGAGAACTTTTTTTTTCGTCCTTGAAAAGTGAAAACAAAGCTTCCGCTACCTTGGTAGACTCGGAAGCAAAATGGGAATCCCAAGACCTTAATGTACTATGGTCTAAAGAAACTGATAGATACAGACAGACCAGAATGCTCATCACCTCGTATGATGCAAAACAGGCTCTATGGTTGACCTCAAAAAGTCGAAACACCATCAGGCTAATGATAGGCATTCTAACGGGACATTACGACTTCCGAAGAATGCTGAATATCATGGACAGTCGTATTTCATCAATGTGTCGATGCGAACAAGAAGAAGACACAGCTGAACACTTCTTGTGCAGATGTGACCGATTCTGGAGATCCAGAACAGAAGCATTTGGTCACCACATAGTGGAGCGCGCATCTTTGCGTCTAATTTCGTGGAAACGCATAAAGAAATTTGCTGATCTCAGCAAAAGATTTACAAACTCTGAAGTGGGGTAGCCGGCGGAATCCTCTTTTAACATAAAGGGGCCTCGAAAGAGGGAGAGTATAAGCCATCAGAGCCTGAAACTCTTCCAATGGCAACCCCAAGCAGTGAGTGAGTGACCAATGGGATTCAAGATCCCTTTCATTTGTGACTATATAAGCTATGCTATCTGTGATGCACCTTCAGTAAATCACACCGAAAAACCGTTGTAGCTCATTAATTTTTGTGGAAATAGACAACGTTCTTCTCAACTCCGTTTTTTATTATTTTAAAACTCAGGGAGAACTAAGCAGGAACGAAAATAATTAAATAAGTTATGCAAATACTAGTCCACGATTTTGAGCAGTTTGGGAGGAAGAGAACACTAATTGATGTACGCTCGACTGTATCGTGACATTCAAGTGTATTGCAACTATCATTAAGAAATCTTTCGACGCCAGCAGAATCCAAGGTAAAAGGCTCCTTTGAGAAGGAAGGAATAGACATTGTTGGACCCTTTCTAAAGATGGAACCAGGAAAAAGTACAAGGCTATGTATTTGGAGTGTCACGGAGACTACGATTCAATCGAGGCATGGGTTTGAATCTCTCATCTTTAGATGTGAGAATTCTCAGAATATGTACAAACCTCGCTCTGAAAGGACTCAGGCCTCATTCCACCGATGTCCTCACAGTTATGGTATACCTACCTTTATAAATAAATTGAATAAATAATAGAAGTGTCTTGTCTAAGATTCCTGCAAGAACTCAATGTTGTTGAGACATAATACAAAATCCAAGGAACTAGCTATTCTCAACGAAAAGAACGTATACAAGGAGATGAAATCAGCCTTCACAATCATCAATGTTTTATTCAATCACTTCAGTCTTATACTGCGATTACTAAGCAGGTAACCTCAAAACAAGTTAGGGGATTTAAAAGAACCCACAGGGAAAAAGCACATCCACTAAAAGGTTCATTAACTCAAACGGACAAAAACTTTTCCCATTGTTATTCCGAATTAGTAAATACAGATGAACTTCTTGACATGGTTAAAATAGCCGACAACCATAATAAGAAAAGTTTCTCACAAACAACATTGAAAAAAGAAGCTACTTACAGCAACAAAAAACCAAAGAATAGGTAAATAGAAATGATAATAATTTCCTCTTAGTAACTACTCGATCCAAACCAAATAATATATCACGTGGAATAAAAACTTAGCTAAACATGAAGAACTGTTACAACAAAACTTTCGTAACATACGAGGGTGGATCAAATATAAACGGGACTCTGACCTCTGAGCACCGACGGTTGACAGAAGCGGGCCTGTCACTTCGAGATTGTTTGAACAGGTTCATTAGAAGGTGGATGAGGGGGGCGTCTCCCCCTTTACAACCTTTCATGAGTAGTTATCGCGATGTCTGAACAAAAGGTGCCCGTTTCCATTGAGCAACGAATTATCATAAAATTTCTTACCCGTGAAAGAGTCAAACCTTCAGAAATTTTTCAAAGGTTGACTGCCCAGTTCGGGGACCAAACCCTCTCTAGGACCCGTGTGTTTGCCTGGCACAAAGAGTTTCAGGAGGGAAGAGAACGAGTAGAGAATGAGGAACACGATCGTCGTCCCCGGAGCAGCATTACGGATGAGAACATTCAAGCGGTTCGTGACATTCTTGAAGATGATCGACGTGTGACTGTCTCCGAAATCGCTGAGCAGGTAGGGGTAAGTTATGGGAGCTGCCAAACGATCATTACAGAGCACCTAGGCTTCCGTAAAGTGTGTGCCAGATGGGTCCCTCGCCTTTTGACTGCAGATCAGAAGTTGAGACGTTTGGAGGTCTGTCAGAGGCTTTTTGCAAGGTTTGAGGAAGAAGGGGAAGCATTTTTGGCTAGCATCGTCACCTGCGACGAAACATGGGTCCATTATTACACACCCGAATCGAAGCAAGCCAGTATGGAGTGGCGGAGGAAGGGGGAGACAGCCCCAGTGAAAGCAAAAACTCGACTGTCTGCTGGCAAGGTCCTTGCAACTGTTTTTTTCGACTATCGAGGCGTTTTGCTCATTGATTTTTTGCATGAGCGAAGAACAATCAATGCTGCCTACTATTGTGAGCTGCTGACTCAGGTGAGGGCTGCATATCGCAGCAAAAGACGGAATCAACCAATTCATGACGTCATCCTCCTCCACGACAATGCAAGGCCCCATACTGCAGCTCTAACTGTTCAAAAATTGGAAGAAATGCATTGGACTCCACTTGATCATCCTCCCTACAGCCCTGACCTATCGCCCTGTGATTTTCACTTGTTTGGGCCACTTAAAGAAGCCCTAGGCGGACAGCGATTCAGGGATGATGAGGGGGTCGAGGGGTTCGTGCGCAATTGGCTTCAGACGCAACCTTCATCGTTTTTTGATGCTGGGATTAAAAAACTTCCTATTCGCTGGGAAAAATGTGTCACAAAAGCAGGAGACTATGTAGAAAAGTGACATATACCCGCTTTTTATTTTCTAACAAATAAAATTTAAAAAAAAAATAAAGTCCCGTTTATATTTGATCCACCCTCGTAACAATACGTCAAGAAAGCTTCGTGAGAATTCAAGGGCAAATCTCAAAATTGCTTAATTGCCTTAATTGCTTTTGAGTCGCGATGATAGTGATGCGCAGGAGCGTAATTTTTAAGAAGCTTCAACCAGATTTCTTCTAACTGCTTCCAAAGTATCTTGATCTAGAGCAAGAATAGCAACTGAGACTTTGTTGCCAAGAGGGCCATTTCCCTGTAGTAAGTGGATTTTGCTAGAAAACAGTTGGTAACAAAACAAGGGGAGTGAACCCGTGTTTCTTGAAAAACGTTTCCTTGATACATAATTAAAAATTTGGTAGAGTATAAAATGAAGGTGGTCCAAGAGAAGTTTTCATTGATTGTCAGAAGCTAGCCTGATTCATTTAGGTTAGAACAACTTATACAGTTAACCTATATAGTACCGGGTGTCCCAGAAGTTATGGTCCACCCTCCGGCATTTTCGTATTTAATTACGTAATAAAATGGGCCCAACGCCATTTTTCATATTTTTTTGTAGAAAATTCAGAAAAAATACTTTTGCGCAAAAAAGTTGCGCGCAATTGTGCGCAATGGACACTAACTTTGTTTTTTCAAATAGGAACCCCCATTTTTTATTGCAGATTCAGATTTTACGTCAAATTTCATGAGAAATTCATACCCGAATCGATTTTTTTCATTGCGTGCAACTGGTACTTTTCGCGCGCAAAGTGACCAGGGTGCGCAAAAGTGAATTTTTTTAACCCCAAGAAAATATCTTGTCGCAAAAAAATGTGCGACACTTGGGGTTTAAAAAAATTCACTTTTGCGCACCCTGGTCACGTTGCGCGCGAAAAGTACCAGTTGCACGCGATGAAAAAAATCGATTCGGGTATGAATTTCTCATGAAATTTGACGTAGAATCTGAATCTGCAATAAAAAATGGGGGTTCCCATTTGATAAAACAAAGTTAGTGTCGATTGCGCACAATTGCGCTCAATTTTTTTGCGCAAAAGTATTTTTCCTGAATTCTTTACAAAAAAATATGAACAATGGCGTTGGGCCCATTTCATTACGTAATTAATTACGGAAATGCCGGAGGGTGGACCATAACTTCTGGGACACCCGGTATAAATCACACGCTCAGGCGTATCTACCCTTATATACAAACAATATTAGCGTTGCTTGATAGTTATTGTATTCATTCCCATTTACACAATACTACTCTCCAAAACTATACATACAAAGTTCACCTATGAATTTGAAGGTACGATGGCGATGAAGGAGTTCGTGACCATTCAAAAACGTGTAGGCACAGAAAAACCTACAGGAAGACATGATAAAAATGTTCCTTCATGCTCCATCACCCCAATGTAGAGATACCAAATACAAAAAGTCGAGACAAGTAGGCGCACTTACGAATTCAATATACGTTACAATCAAAACCATGGCTACAATAAGAGTAAAGAAAAATAGCAACTCTAGCAAAAGATTACAATGAATAGGTCCCCAACTAACTTTATTATTCGTTTCTCCATTTTATTGCTGCACAGGTACACATCCGAAAAAAATCGGACAGCAATTTCGTATAGTTTTGCCCGTTACAAGGATTTCATGACAGACACGGAACAAAAATCGTTCAAGGTCTAAACGTAATTTTGGTTTCGGAGAACTTTTCCTAGACCTTGAACAGTGAAAACAATACTTCAGCTACCTTCGTAGATTCGGAAGCAAAATTCCATGAATAACATCAAACTAATGTAACAATGCGAAAGTAACATTGTCGCAATTGTAAACTTTTGAAAATGTTCCCACGAAAATTCGTAACAGGATAGACTCCTGAAGTTAATCACTTTTTCAAATATCACTACTGTTGTACTCAATACAAGATCCAATTGATGCTGAGAATGGTTTTACGAACTACAAATTTCAATGTTGTGATCGTTAATTATGTAGAGGAGTCAAAACTCGCTGTTAAAATTTTTTGACCTTTTTCAGAGAAAATTCTGAGAGTAAAAAGATAATGAGTTTGGAGATCATCTCAATCGTAACCTCCTCGTACCGTTCATATTTTACAATAGTCCACCAAGTGTACCTCGAGAATCACGTGACCGTTGAAATGGTTGGAGTCAACCTCTCTCCGTCTCGCCTATCTCTTTTTCGACTAACTCAGTCTCACCAGAGTGTATCTCACGATATGTCTATCTCACGATAGAACCACAATTCAGTATAATCTAAAATACTACCTTATTCACTTCTCACCTGAGTACCTTCAAAACGTCGCTCGTCAGTTTCGTTCTGGTAAACATCCTCAGGAAAGCCACAGGTGTTGCCATGCCACCATATACACAGCTGAGTGTTGCTGTTATTGAGGCACTCGGTTTTGCAATTGAACAGCTAACTATATTACCAGGCACAAGACTTATATATTGTGACGAAACACGTGTTTTGGTTGCTTTTTTATGATTAGTCTTGTTAATTCCAAAAAGGTGGTTGTCAGTGTTATTCCGGAGATTGTTGAATAGACTATTGTTGAAATATAATGTCATCCAGAAAATAGTGTGCTTTACAATATGAAACTCCCAGAGTGCGATACAGTCGCTGCAGAACATGGGGGCTGCAGCAAAAGTTTCCCATCTCCACTCTCGTATCCTCACACAGATTGGACAACTAAAGAGCATGAACATAGCTTTTAATTTCAACTACTTTTCAATGGAAACCCCAAGCATTGAGAAAAGTAGGGAGATTTATGAATACAGGAAAGAGTTGCGGGAGGATCTGAGGCCGCAAGAGGACCATGGGCCTTCTCGGATCAGTATATTCAAGCTCGTGTTACTGATCATTTCTTCTCACCATCTCAAGCATCATGACAGAGAATCTCCACATTATCTACAGGTTAGGTTTTCATTATCATTAATTGTAAAATTTAAAATTCACTGAAATATAAACTGACCAGGAAACTTTAGTTTCACTGATTGTTTGACATAATTTTACTACTGACTCTAAATTGGTTTAATTCTGGAGGATAAACGGTAGATTTTGAACAAATTACCTCATAGTTCACAGACTACTGACTCGTTCTATTTTCTGAAAAGCTGTCCAGTAAAAAGAACATAATATCTTAAACAGAACTGTTGTACAACAGCCAACGCCTCCACAATCCGATATTTATCTCACTAATTAAAATTGTACAAATTCACGAAATTCTTGTTTGAAAGTACAATTCCAACAATTTTCATTAAATGTTGGTTGAATTTTCAGGCACTAAGCGAGATAGTTCTCAAATAAACTATAATAGGTACCCGAAAACTGAAAGATCTGTAAACTGTAAGTCGCACCTACCTACCTGCGCCAATATTTTTAAATTCGTGAAAATCAAGTCCTATAATAAAAAAAAATGCGGACGGAAGACCTACGGTTCTACAGCCAATCATTTAATAATGATCAATTTTACGCCATTTTTGTCCACCCAAAAAAATTGTTCAATGTTTATTCTGCGACAAATGTCACATTACATTTGATAAAATGAACATGGTTTCTTTTATGGATTTCTTGAGTCGTGACGCGACGATCGGTCGCAAAGGTGCGATATCAACCGTGGCGGTCAAAACCTCCTGTTAATATTTGGTTTACAAAGGAGATTGAGGGACGCTAGTAGACAAGGAGTAATTCTTCCAAGCTGGTAATAAGCAGAATGAATTAAGGACCAACGCGTGCCTCGTGATCTTTCATTTCAAAAAGTTTTATACAAATATGAGAAATCACTGTGATCTAGAGGAAATATGAGATGGTAAATATTAGGTGGTAATGGTAGTATTATTACCACTATTTCTCAATCAGAAGCCCCACACTCCTACGAGTAACCTTGCACGGATATGAATTAGCTAGATTACGACCTACCCATCGAGAAACAGTTCGCACGAAGCAATAGATCGTATTGCTAGGATCAGCGAATGCGAAATGGTTTGCACGTAACAAGATTTAGTACTGCTACATGACTTGCGAATGCGAATGTAGCGGAACGAGCACTAAAACCAACCAAGAACCAATAAATTCATTCAGAAACTTGAATACCTACTTCAAGGATTATTTTCTTAGAGGGACCGACAATTTAAATAAATTTTTGATAAGACGATAGTTTTTTTGGAAATCATTATCAACAGTTTACATAAGTACATTTCGTTACAATCTATATTTTTTCACAATTATGGAAGCTTAATTTCAGTAGGTACCTATAACTTTCCACTTCTCAATTCCATAAAAATATAAACCGTTCAGTAGAAAAAAATGAACATTTCTACATGAAGGTGGCTTTCAATTTCTGAAGCAGTGAGCGAATAACTCTGTAGATCAAATCACCTCAACAATTCCTCTAACACTTCTATGAAGGTCAAAAATATGGCTAATCAAATACAGGCGTGAGCGTTATAAAGTTTGAATTTCAATTCAAGATACTTTCTCGTCTTCAACCAGTCAGAAATCGCCACTTTTTTACTTTTGACCGATTCGAAAGAACCTGTCTAAATTAAACTCTAATTCGATAAAGTATAAACTAGGTAAGGAAGGAAGCACAATAATAAATCATTACGACTACATATTACATGGCTTAGTTCATTTGACTGAAATGTTGAGAATCTGCCTCCTGGAAGTGACTGAGATTAAAGAATTAACCAAACACAAAATTCATATTCAAAATCTAGCAGATCCAGAGTACGGACTAGTCCTCATTTTTCAGAACCGTCATTTATTGGTCGAAAGTTTTAAAATAAGCCCATTCATCCAATCAAGACCATTTTGCCTCCACAACAGTTTGATGATGTTTTTAATTCTGATGGTCAATTATTGATAATTTCCTTAATTGTGTATTAAGTATTCGGTAAAATAATATGTGATGCAGTTATTGTATGAAATGTTGGTCATAACGTGTTTGAAGCGCTTAACTGGTCTTTTCCTTAGTGGAGTCTCCTTGACATTCCAATTCCTGGCTGGTTCTTTTTTTCTTCTGTTTCAATTGAGCACTCTTCAACTGCACCATCAATTGACTAGATTCCCAGAGCCAGCTGGCCTGCAAATACATCATCAAAACCAAATTACGCTAGTTTTGGAACATTATCTTTACGTGAGGGAAGAGGATAGCAGAAATAGCTTCCCGATCGAAGTTCTACCAAGCGATAAATGGTTCACGCTGTTATCCATCATAATATGAAAATTCGCTCATCTCTTACTTGTAGCAGTGTAACATTTTTTAATCTACCAACGAAAGAGATGAAAAATATGACTTTTGAAATCAACAAAAAAGTTATCACCACTTTGCCAAGTGTTCGAATCATGCTTATTTTTCCTATGATCTTCTTTCATTAGATCTACATACACCTAACAGAGATCATGCAATCGTCAGTCAGTAATATAACTGTTCAGTGTTCCAGATAATAGTAGGCGAGATTTTTCAGTTTCACCGAGAATATAACAGTCCCCACCAGGGAGGTGTTCCAGCAATCACCAGGGGTTAGCCGGATACCCTTTGTTTCCTTTAATAGGCGTGTTCAACCGTTATGGTTATTGACGCCAAACATTTATGTGTGCTTTACAAATTAAAAAATGGTATCATTTCACATATTAAGTTCAAATTTGATGATACAGTGATGTGGACTTCAATGTAACGAACAGTTTTTGACATTTTATGTCTTTACTATGGCACATATATGAAAAATCGTCACGCGGGGAGCGTTATGAGGGGGACGTTACGCGGAAATTTCTGATGATTTTCACGTACAACCAATCGTTTCTAGGGAAAACTAACTTCCTCATTTTCCAGCCCACAAAAATCGTTCACCGCTCATTGGAAAGCTCTCAATTTATTAAACATAAGACATACAATGTCTCTCGTGGTTGCGTACTTGTACGAAAGCTGTATCCACCGTTTGTGTTAGATTAGTTACATAGTGATGCGTGACGATTTTTCATTTATGTGCCATAGTAAAGAGATAAAATGTCAATATTTGTAATACCTACAAGGAAGTGTTTCAGTTATCACCAAGGATGTTTCCCAGTTACTGACAACTCGTTCGAGACCAAGAAGAAAAGTTAATTTAATTCATTTTTTTCAATTTCAGGTTGAAGCAGCGTATTGTTCACATCCCACAATAAAATGCCTAAAATGCCTGAGTTAAATTCAAGAAACCTCTTCTTAGCTCGAAAATATTAGGGGCGATAACTGGTACTTAGAGAAATTAACACTGAGCCAGTTATCATCACCCACTGGTGAATAACCCTGTTGCTGTTACCCCCTTTTGTCCTGTTGCTGTTTCCAAAAAAACTTGAATATCAATGTAATGAGCTCGAAAAAATAATCATTTTTTCCTTTTAGCATGTTATTTAAGCAAACTGCACAATAATTGCTTGAGTTGGGATGAAAAATCAGCTGGGAGTTACATCTTTGAAATGGTGTCAGATTCAATAAGGGCGACATACTCTTGTTTTGTCAAAAAAAATGAAATTGAAATTGAGAGTGGTGATAACAAGTAGATACCTTGGTGATCACTAGTATAGTTAATCAGTCGGCAAAGGTTAGTTACCTTTCACATTAATTTGATGCTTAGATAAGTGTAGCGAGGTAATGCGAAGCTTTTCATTTTCGACCTTCTTAGTAATGAGGTGTAAGCCGCAAATTGAAAAGGGAATTGTTTTTAGCAAATAAAGAAATTTTGAAAATTTGGTATGGTAGCGTGTTTTTGCCTGAGGGGCGTACCCTTCCCAACCTACGATCTACAAGCTATCTCGTCCGAACCAACCTGCTTTTGGAGGTACTCAAGGTGAAATCAACAACAACCAGTTGAGGAACCACAAACATCTATAATTAAGAAAATAGGAATTTCAGCATTTCACAGGATAAATCAATCCACATTCATCACAGGTAACGTCAAGAATAAAGAAATTCGTCACTTCGTGACCAAAACCATAAACATAGGTAAGTATCTTCAAGGTACGGGTATCGGTACCCTACTGGTACCCAACGAACAGAAACAAAGGTACGTATGTTGATGACCACGTGGGGCCACAGAAATATAAAGTAATTCAATAAAAATCAAGAATCAAGGACAATATGCTCCTAGAATTCAACGGTACCTTCAGGTAAGTATTTAAATGAACAATTAGGGACGCGAGGTCCAAATCAAGTACCTCAACTCCGAGGTAGGTAAGTATTACGGCAATCTCAGGTAAGTTAATTATAAGAAAAGATATTTAGTGCGTAAGCAACAGGTAAGTATCAACCCCGTTACTTTAGAAATAAGAACGTAGAGTTATCCAACGGGACAAGATCAACTATCAACAAGGTAAGTGAGAAAAACACGTGAAGACCTAGGCGTCCTAGAGAAAAGCAGATCGACCAGGTAAGTTTTAGAATTTAAGGTAAGGTAATTATGTTACTTTAAGTTGTTCTAGATTTAAGATATACAAAAAGAATTTACTAAATCGGGGTGGAAGACCCACCACGAGGACTTACAACACGCTTGACGCTGTATCGAGGTACGCACAAGCGACCGTGACTACGCGTCGGTACGGGCGGTGACTGAAGTTAAATTATGGGTTTTAACAGTAAAATTTAACCAATACAATAAAATAAACGTGGCAGAAGATGTCATACAGTGATTTACCAACGATTTGACTGGGTACTTTACCGTAATTTCACCGAAAACTCGTCCGAAAGCAGAAACGCAGTAGGTGGAAGACGATCCCGTGGGCGTCTTGTAAAGGAGAATTATTACGGGCGGATTCGCAAATTCGCACGAAATCCGACCGCTGTAGTTAAGTTCAATTTAAAGAGTTCTTCACTTCACAGGGGGAAATATCCCAGCAACAAGTCCATCAACTAGTACAAAAAGACTGACTTCACAACGTTCAACCGGCCAACAGAGAGAGGCATTCCTGAGTCACGTCGAGATCGAAACTGCGCCTTCCAGCGCGAGCGGATCGGCGCTCCCCTCCCCATCATCCCTCTCCTTCTCCACCGCCTTCCCCATCACCACTCCTACCTCCTCGAAGGCCGTGGGCGGTGGTTCTGCCGCGCTTTTACGAATTTGCGGCTTACAGAACCCCTCCCTCCTCTGGGAGCCGTCGTCCTCGACGGTAACGTCTTGAGTGGCTACGCTGGGTATGGGCATGCGTCGTCCAGGGTATCGCCGGGTGAACTCCAACTCGTACCGGGTACGCCGACAATGACTGCACGTGGGGGCCACCCCTGTGTGCGGCGGATTACAGTGGTTTGTCAGCTGTCCCCGTTCGTACCTCTTCAACAGCCTCTCCCAAAAGGCCTTACAGGATGCGCACCGAAAACCCCTCATCACGGTGGGCGGTCTTAGACAGATTGGGCAAAGGGCTCGCTTTTTGGACTCCTTTTCAGCATTCACTGCACCGTCGGATCGTCCCACAGTTGACCTTGGCAGACTGGTGAACCCCGAGTTATGGCGAGGTTTGCGGACAGAGGAAGATACCGAAGTGGGCTCGGAGTACTCCGGGTCACGCTCATCCCCGTCGTCGTCGGTGTCCTCTCCAAACGTGTCCATCTCCTCCTCCATCACCACGGCACCCCGACAGCCTCTCCCTGTCGCCTTTCGTTTGGGAATTGGACTATCCAGCTCTTCTAGTGATACGGCGGTTCCGGCATTTAACTGCACCACCATGCTATCCAGTTCCCTTGTGAGTTCGTCCACTCTTTTCTGCGACTCTCGCGCCTTTTCGTCCGCCAGTTCGCATCGGGCTCTCCAACCTGCCACCTCGACCTCGTGCATCCTCCATTCCGGAAGGAGCGCCGTCAGCCGCTCCAGACTGCCCATCCCAGCTGCGTAGAACGACTCCAGCATGGCGGGGCCATCCGCCAGTCGCATCACCTCCATGGCCGCCGCCGCCACCTCCACATTCTCCATCGCTGTTCGCTCTTGATCCCTGGAGCGAGCCGAATCACTCAAAGCGACTCGGGTCAAGCAATCATGACAGGCCGTCTCATATGCTCTCCGTATCCGTCGCACCGACGGCAGGGCACGGGCATGCGTTTCATCCTCCTCCATCGACCGCTGTTCGGAGCTCCTCCGATCCTCCATCTCCTGTTGGTTTAACAAAACATTCCCAGGTCAGTTCCAATTTACGGTAATTTAGCGTCTTCATGTACCTCATCGTTCCCTACCTATTCACTGTATGACATGCCACTAATCTTTCTATTTTTACATTTCTTTCCAGGTTCGTCTCCACATGATCACCGTCTACGCATCTCTGCTTAAAGGTAAGTTAAACTAAAAGTTTTTTTTTTTTTTTTTTTTTTTTTTTTTTTTTTTTTTTTTTTTTTTTTTTTTTTTTTTTTTTTTTTACAGGTATTTTTCAGTCACCGTACGCACCCTATACCACCCCGTACCCCGCGCTAACCCCGGCCAGCACCCCCTTCTCATGTAGCTTTTTGTAGTCACGGGGCGGGCGGGCTCGCAGGAAATACGTACCCTCGCCCGTACCCGTCTCGCTTCTCCCTCCCGTCTCCATTAAGGCTGGGTCAGTCGATGGGCTTTTGGTAGGGGTACCCTCCGTACCCTCGTCCGTCCCGTCCAACTCCTCTAAAATCGGAAGGTCGGCTTCCTCGTTCCAAGCGTCATCCAGCTCCCAATTTTTCTCATGTTCCTGGGTTTCCTCAGGCACCCGTACCTCGGGCGCAGTTCCCGCATCAGGTTCCTCCAGTACGGCATCATCAGGCACACCGTTCACCGTGGCTGGCTTCAGTCTATTTATATGGACCACTTGTTGGCGAGCCCCCAGCAAGTCCTGAATTTCATAATTCACGGCCGAAATTACCCTCTTCACCCTCCAGGGCCCCGACCAGGGACTCCAAAACTTCCGGCATTCCCCGGAGGGTAGGTGCATTTGTTTTAAGTACACCCGATCTCCCTCTTTGTACTGTCTCGTGCTTCGTCTTTGATTTATCCGGTCCGCTTGCTGCTTCCATGCCCGATCCAAGCACCTCTTGGCCATCCTTCTTGCCTCCATTAAAGTGCGCAACTCGACTGAGCGGTGACCATCGCTGGGCCGGGTCCACTCGGTTGCATTTGGGAGGCGCAGCTCCCTTCCGTACGTAAAAAAATTCGGAGAGTACCCCGTGCTTTTATGAGGGGTGGCTCTATAAGCCGCCAACACTATGGGCACCATTCGTTCCCAGTCTCTCGTCTGCCGGACCACCTTTGCCATTATGTTAGCGAAGGTTCGGTGGAACCTTTCGCACACCCCGTTCCCCTGTGGGTGGTACGCTGTGGTTTGCACCTTGGTGATCCGCCAAGTCTGACATAGTTCCTGAATGAGCTCAGAGGTGAACCCCGTACCCCTATCGGTCACCAATCTTCGGGGTACTCCGTGGTAGGGTATGTAGCGTCCTACCAACACGCGAGCGACCGTTTCAGCCGTTGTGTTGGGTACCACATATGCCTCGGCAAATTTGGTGTAATGGTCCACCATGGTCAAGACATACTTGGGACCACCCAGTGTCACCAGCGGTCCCACGAAGTCCATGCCTACCACCTCCCCAGGTGCCGAGGGTATCAATGGTCGCTGTATCGGGGCCGACGGATGTCCCGGTGCATTCCTTCGTTGGCACGGCTCGCATGCGGCGATGAACGCCTTCACATCCCTCCGGATCTTCGGCCAATACCCCGCCCGACGCACCAGTCGCTCCGTCACTTCCGCTCCCGGGTGCCCAGCCCAAGCACTACCGTGACACGACACCAGTACCCACTCCCTAATTGTTACGGGGATCAGAGGTACTCGTCCTTTCTCCCCCTCGACCTCAACAGGGATAGTCCATACCCCGTCCTCTCGTTGCACCCTATCCTGGTGTTTCGCAATCATATCCTGCACCCACGGGTCCATATCCTGCGCCGCCCCCATCAAGGGTTTCGGGACCTCCACATTCACGGCAGCCACGTGCATCCGACTCAATCCGTCAGCGTGACCCATGTTCGCGCCGGGTCGGTACCGCGGTTCAAAGTCGTACTCCGCCAGCCTCAATGTCCACCGACCAACCCTCGAGGTCGGGTCCCGCAGTCTCAGTGCAGCAGTCAGCGCCATATGGTCCGTCTCCAAAATGAACCTCCTTCCCAGCAAATACTCCTGATAGTGCCTGCATGCCCAAACCACCGCCAAAAGCTCCCGCTCAGTCGCCGAGTACCTAGTCTCCGCGTCGTTCAGTTTCCGGCTAGCAAACGCCACTGGTCGTTCGACGTCCCCACATTTCTGGGACAACACCGCTCCCAGCGCGCTCTGAGAGGCATCGGTGGCCAGTATGAAGTCCTGGGTTAAGTCCGGGTAAATCAACACCGAGTCGGATAAGAGAGCCTCCTTCAACGCTTCAAATGCCTTACTCTGCGCCTCTCCCCATCCGAAATCAGTTCCCTTCTTGAGGAGTCCAGTCAGTGGGGCCGCCATGCCCGAAAATCCAGGCACAAAACGGCGGTAGAAGCCCGCCAGCCCCAAGAAGGCGCGCACCTGACTCGCCGTAGTGGGAATGGGGAACTCTCGCACCGCCCGTATCTTCTCCGGCTCCATACCGACCCCTTCGCTCGTGATGCGATGTCCCAAATAACTTGTTTCCTGCTGTAGGAATTCGCACTTGCCAAGATTAGCTCGAAGACGGGTCTCCCTAAGTCGCTCCAACACTCTCGTTAGGCTATCCAGGTGAGCCTCCAACGTCGGCGAGAATACTATGATGTCGTCCAAATAGACCAAACAATCGTGACCAATCAGTCCGTCAAGAGCATTGTTCATTGCCCGCTGAAAAGTTGCGGGTGCATTCCGGAGGCCGAAGGCCATACGCGTGTACTCAAAATGGCGCCCCAAGACTGAGAACGCTGTTCGCTCAATGGAGTCGGGGTGCATTCCCAACTGATGGTACCCCGACACAAGATCAATCTTCGTAAAGTACCGGCACCGCCCCAACATCGATAGGGTGTCCTGCAAATTCGGCATAGGGTAGGCGTCCGCCTTAGTCAACTTATTCAGACGTCGGTAATCTATACACATACGCCATTTTTGGGGTTCCCCCTCCGGTGTCTTTTTCTTAACCAAGACCACCGGGGCCGACCACGGACTCTTTGAGGGTCGGATTACCCCATCCTCCAGCAACCCATGGAGTTGTTCCTCCACCTCCTCCCGGAGGGCGTGGGGTATCGAATACGGCCTCACATGAACGGGTTCCGCCTGTCCGGTGTCAATGACGTGTTCCACACCCAAGCGACACCCATCCCGGTCGGGTTTATCAAAAACCTCCTCGAACCTGTGAAGGATTTCTCCCACTCGGCTCCGCTGTCCCTTGTCCAGATGTTGTAGCTTAGTTACTAACTCGGTCCGGGTATCGGGTCGTTCCTGGTCCCATCGTTCCATAGGCATCTCCTCCGCGTCCCCAGCCGCGTCTCCCGGGTCGTCACCAAGTACTGCCCCAATCCTTCGGAACTCGATGTCCCCGATTGGGAGTCTCGTCACCGGGTAACCCACACTCTCGACCGTCCCCTCAATTTCCAACTCGATGCTCCCGTTGGTTTTCCTATCAGCGTCCGCCATATTCCTCCTCAGTTTTGCCGTCGACACCTCCGCCCGTCGTTCAGGGATGGGCATCTCCATGCGCGGCTCATCAATAGGCACGTCCATACCCGGCTCAACCTCGGGTTCCTCCAGGTGCGACACGAGTTGCTGTACCTTCGTACCCGGCTCAGCCACGGGTACCTCCACATGAGGCACGAGTTGTGGTGCCTCAGTATCCGGCTCAGCCACGGGTACCTCCACATGCGGCACGAGCTGTGGCACCCCAGTACCTGGCCCGATTACGGGCACATCCATACCCAGTTCGACGGTGGCCACGTCCAGCCTCGGCTCGACGACGGTCAAACCAACCCGAGCCACCCCCGACTCTTTCCGGCGATCTGCGACCCCCGCGGCACGGCGCCACCGTAGCCTCTCGCCTATCCGGACGGATCAGAAGCGGTACCTTCTTCATAAGGTCTAGGCCGAACAGGTCGAGGCCGGTTCCTTCCTGAGAAAACACCAGAAAAGTATGCCTGGTCACAGCCCCGCACACCTCCACCGTCAGTTCCTGTTCACCGCAGAAGTTCAGCCGATTTCCATCCGCTCCCCACGCCATAGCCTTAGTGGGTCTCAACAACGCACCCCCTACCGGTTTCGCCAGCACCGAGATTGCCGCACCCGTGTCCACGATCAGCTCCCGGGGCTCTCCATCCAAGGTAACGCCCAACCTTATTGGTTGCTCCATTTGATAGCGTACCATGGGCACATGCCCCATTGGATACGCGGGAGGTTCCCTCTGCACCGCTTGAGTCGCGTCCTCAATAGCCGGCACTTTTGTACCTCGGGGATGGGACACCGGGGTTAACAACTTCTTTTTGTGGCAGTCGGTCTCGAGGTGCTCCCTTACTCCGCAGTAGTCGCAGTAGATGGTTTTCTGGGGGTTGTTCACACAGTCCACCGGAAAATGCTCCATACTAGCACAGAACATGCACGGGTACCTTGGCGTTGGTTTGGGGGGGGCTCGTGCCCCCGCCAAGGGTACCCTCCCAGTGGTCCGCGGGCATCTCGCCGCGAAGTGCCCCGGCATTCCGCATTCATAGCATTTTCTTTCTTCGCGTACCGCGACGGCCGATATTCCCCACTTCGTGTCCTCATCCGAGTCCAACTCGAGCGTCTCCCTCAATTCTTCCGCTCTCTTTAACGCGGCCTCCAAGGTTTCAGGGGGATTGTTGGTTAATAAAGAACCCAGTTCCTTAGGCAACCCTTTTATGAACGCTTTTAAGGTTTTCCGTCTTACCCAATTCTGCCTCTGTGGGTTCGTCAAATCCGGCCCC
The DNA here is from genome assembly GCA_009739505.2 of Apolygus lucorum. Taxonomy (NCBI): domain Eukaryota; kingdom Metazoa; phylum Arthropoda; class Insecta; order Hemiptera; family Miridae; genus Apolygus; species Apolygus lucorum. Next base: position 71,351,456 of record CM019176.2, on the reverse strand, counting down.
TCCTCCTTAACCGCCGATCTCGCCAGTCGGTGTACTCGCTCCGCGAACTGACGCAGCCCCTCACCTTGCGCCACCTTTGCCGCACACAGTGACGCGGCCGCCCGTTCCGGGTTCTCCGTTTCGAACCATGCCAGCATCGCCTCTCGTGCCTCATCATATGGGTTGAGTCCCGCATGCGTCGGAGCGTTGTCAATCAGGAATTGCTTGGCTGTACCCTTGACTTTGGCGCGCAACAGTCGTATTTTTTTGTTTTGCGTTAGGTTTCCCGCCACCTCGTCGAATACCTGAAAGAACGCGGTCACCGGCAGCGACCCACTCTCGTCCGGGTCCCAGTTTTCTATTTCCAAAAACATCGAGCGAGGCACATCCGTGTCGGGTACTACCTGAGCCGCATTACTTCGCCCCTTTCCGGCCAGGTCGTTATACGCCCTCAACAACCTCTCGAGTTGACCCAGCACTCCACTCATCTCTACCTCCCCTGCTCTCCCAGGGTGCTGACCCGGTTCGCTCATTATAACGGTTTCCACAAACGCTGACTACCTGAGTATCTCCACAAGCCCGTCCAGACGGATTTATTACGATTTCTATGAGTTCGTGAAAAGCGTACTTTTCATGAAATCCCCTAAGCTGCCACCAAATCTGTAAGCCGCAAATTGAAAAGGGAATTGTTTTTAGCAAATAAAGAAATTTTGAAAATTTGGTATGGTAGCGTGTTTTTGCCTGAGGGGCGTACCCTTCCCAACCTACGATCTACAAGCTATCTCGTCCGAACCAACCTGCTTTTGGAGGTACTCAAGGTGAAATCAACAACAACCAGTTGAGGAACCACAAACATCTATAATTAAGAAAATAGGAATTTCAGCATTTCACAGGATAAATCAATCCACATTCATCACAGGTAACGTCAAGAATAAAGAAATTCGTCACTTCGTGACCAAAACCATAAACATAGGTAAGTATCTTCAAGGTACGGGTATCGGTACCCTACTGGTACCCAACGAACAGAAACAAAGGTACGTATGTTGATGACCACGTGGGGCCACAGAAATATAAAGTAATTCAATAAAAATCAAGAATCAAGGACAATATGCTCCTAGAATTCAACGGTACCTTCAGGTAAGTATTTAAATGAACAATTAGGGACGCGAGGTCCAAATCAAGTACCTCAACTCCGAGGTAGGTAAGTATTACGGCAATCTCAGGTAAGTTAATTATAAGAAAAGATATTTAGTGCGTAAGCAACAGGTAAGTATCAACCCCGTTACTTTAGAAATAAGAACGTAGAGTTATCCAACGGGACAAGATCAACTATCAACAAGGTAAGTGAGAAAAACACGTGAAGACCTAGGCGTCCTAGAGAAAAGCAGATCGACCAGGTAAGTTTTAGAATTTAAGGTAAGGTAATTATGTTACTTTAAGTTGTTCTAGATTTAAGATATACAAAAAGAATTTACTAAATCGGGGTGGAAGACCCACCACGAGGACTTACAACACGCTTGACGCTGTATCGAGGTACGCACAAGCGACCGTGACTACGCGTCGGTACGGGCGGTGACTGAAGTTAAATTATGGGTTTTAACAGTAAAATTTAACCAATACAATAAAATAAACGTGGCAGAAGATGTCATACAGTGATTTACCAACGATTTGACTGGGTACTTTACCGTAATTTCACCGAAAACTCGTCCGAAAGCAGAAACGCAGTAGGTGGAAGACGATCCCGTGGGCGTCTTGTAAAGGAGAATTATTACGGGCGGATTCGCAAATTCGCACGAAATCCGACCGCTGTAGTTAAGTTCAATTTAAAGAGTTCTTCACTTCACAGGGGGAAATATCCCAGCAACAAGTCCATCAACTAGTACAAAAAGACTGACTTCACAACGTTCAACCGGCCAACAGAGAGAGGCATTCCTGAGTCACGTCGAGATCGAAACTGCGCCTTCCAGCGCGAGCGGATCGGCGCTCCCCTCCCCATCATCCCTCTCCTTCTCCACCGCCTTCCCCATCACCACTCCTACCTCCTCGAAGGCCGTGGGCGGTGGTTCTGCCGCGCTTTTACGAATTTGCGGCTTACAGAGGAATTTCACCGAATTCTGTTTGCATTTTTCCTGAATAGTTAATGGTGGGGGATGGATGAAAATCGGGTAGATTTTGGAAAATAAGTCTCCTGTTATTTTTGGGAGACATTCAAAATTTATGATTTCAAAAAATAACCGGGAAACGGGCCTCTTCAAAGTGAGGCGGAAACGCTCGCTGATTGGCTGTTCGGATCACCGTCTCCATTTGTTGCCCGATGGTACGACGAAATCGTATTATCTAAGAGGAAAGTTATCAAACAAAATCAGGGGAAACTTAATTTTCTCCATCTTGCTTTTTCTATTTTTTTCTTCAGTTTTTCGATTTTGATCTTCATTGGTTTTGTGATATGTTTTGCCTCCAAGGACTATTCGAAGTGATCTCAGCGCTTCAAGCGGCTGTACATGAACTATTCCTGGTTGACTTCATCCTCCCAGTTTTTTTCTACGTTCATATTGTCTACACTGTTTTGTTTATTCGTAGGAAGTATGTGCTGAAAGTTAGCCATAGGTGGTTTTTCGAGGTGCTGAATCCAATTTTGGGGTCAAAAATAGGAAATTCCGACATGGTGAAATTCCTCATTGACCTCGTTAAACTAAAGAAGAATGAACTTTTGGATTATTTGTTTATCAATCTCGACTCACCATCATAACCATACAGTTGAGTAATATAGGCACTGAGAATATCAATGATATGAACATCCCTTTGCTATCGAAATATTGCTGCCGCGATAACAATCTGGAAAACAGATGCAGATAGTAAGTAAAGAGTATTCTGAGAAAAACTAAGAAAATCAATATATCGTCTTGGGAATCTTACTTCCAGTGGTGTGAGGCCATCTCGTTCAAGTTTTCAGAAAAATATACCAGCAACACTGAAAATAGAAACCAGCAAAAAGATTATTATAATTATAATGATCAAGTACCTTCCTAGAAGATATCAGCAGTTACCAACTACATTTCAATAGAAAAATTAATGTGCCAGTTGCCTCTGTAACAGGTCTGGCTAATACCTGCTGTTTTAATGGTATACAACATAATAATATTATGTTGTATACCATTAAAACGGCAGGTAATAACATATAATAATATATTATATTAATGATTTCCCCATTAGATCCTCCAGTATTTTCAGGTTTGCCAACGCAAAAAACGAAACACCTTTTACGTAAATAGTTCCCAAAAATTCAATGTGTTGCAAAAAGTCGGTAGAATTGCGATCAAAAATCAACAGAAAAAGTCCATTCATGCAGCATGAATTAATGAGCGAATTTTCAAAGAAATCATTCAGTTTAAGGTGTGGTTAAGAAAAGGACCAATGGTGTTGCAATTTGTTGTAGAAAGTTTTTTTTTCGATTCTTGGTTTATATATATGTATATATGTTTTTATTACACGCTTTTACACCAATAATCGACGTCCTGGAAGACGTGAAATCACTGGGCTGAAAGCTGAATCTGGGAGCCCGAGAAGCGTTCTGATTGTGGAAGCTCCAGGACGTAGTTAAAGATGAGTCCGACAGATCGCGTTCATGCTCGTATGTTCCCAACCTCATAACAACAAGCCACCTTTTGTTTATCACACATTTTTCTCCTTGATGCGTTACCGCATCTAAGTAATTAATTTGATAACATATAGTTATATTCGCGATATGTACGAAAAAATCGTGCGATTTTCAATAATACACTGGGTTTTAAACGTTTCTATCGGTGGCAGTTGTCGATAGAATATTTGAACGAGGACTCTTTTTTTTTTTTTTTTTTTTTTTTCAAATTATTGCTGGGTATGCTTTGAAGATGTTAGGAGTCCATATTCATGTTCTAGTCGTCTCTACGAACTCATAGAGTACCCACACGGCTACTGCATTTCTGGGTACAACAAATATACGCACGTATTCATTATATATATATATAGCTACAAACTTTTCTTAATTTTGGACAATTTTCATTTTTGAAAAATGCATTCATATCAGAAATTTTGTGCTGAATCCGAATATACCATATATTACCATGATTTTCAATGTAAAAACCACAAAAAACGGGAAAAAACCCATTTTTTTGGGAGTTTTTTGAATTTTGGACCACTTTGGATTGTCCAAAATTGCTGGTTAACGAACTTGACCTATGGTTTGATGCTACAAACATTTTGGCAAAAACTAAAAAAAAATTTTTAAACAATTACTCAAGTTATCGTCCGGAATGACACATATATATATATATATATATACATATGATTTTTGGAAAAACTTCAGGGATCGTTTCAGAATGTTCCAAAACGGATTTCAGTGTGAAAATTTTTCGAAAAAGTCGATTCTAAAAATTTTGAGGCCATTGCAATAGCTTCATTTTCCTTGAAAATTCGCTAATACTACGCTGCAAATTATTGCTGGGTATGCTTTGAAGATGTTAGGAGTCCATATTCATGTTCTAGTCGTCTCTACGAACTCATAGAGTACCCACACGGCTACTGCATTTCTGGGTACAACAAATATACGCACGTATTCATTATATATATATATATAGCTACAAACTTTTCTTAATTTTGGACAATTTTCATTTTTGAAAAATGCATTCATATCAGAAATTTTGTGCTGAATCCGAATATACCATATATTACCATGATTTTCAATGTAAAAACCACAAAAAACGGGAAAAACCCATTTTTTTGGGAGTTTTTTGAATTTTGGACCACTTTGGATTGTCCAAAATTGCTGGTTAACGAACTTGACCTATGGTTTGATGCTACAAACATTTTGGCAAAAACTAAAAAAAAATTATATAAAAATATATAAAATAAAATAAATAAAAATATAAAAAATATAAAATATATAAAATATATAAAATATATATAAAATATATAAAATAAAAAAACTAAATAGATATATATAGAGATATATAGATAGAGAGATAGAGAGATAGATAGAGAGATAGAGAAGATCTCTCTAGATCTATCTAGAGAGAGATCTCTAGATCTCTCTATAGAGATAGATCTAGATATATATATCTCTATCTCTATATATATATCTCTAGATCTCTCTCTCTCTATATATATATATATCTATATATATATCTATATATATATATATATATATATATATATATATATATAACATACACATATGATTTTTGGAAAAACTTCAGGGATCGTTTCAGAATGTTCCAAAACGGATTTCAGTGTGAAAATTTTTCGAAAAAGTCGATTCTAAAAATTTTGAGGCCATTGCAATAGCTTCATTTTCCTTGAAAATTCGCTAAAATCAGTGGGATAGAAAAATTTATTGTAATTTAAATTCCTCACAGACAGGAATGTAATTTTTCGTCATGATTTGTGTTATAACGCTTGTTTTATTCATTATTTGATTCAATTTTATTAGTACAAGGTGTCCAGCGATTCTACGAAAAAAATTCCCCAAGTTTTCCAGGGTAAATGTTTGTCTTTTTCAAGGGTTGTAAATAGACTAATATTACAAGTAAATGTGATCATAATTTCTCCAAATGTATCTTTTTAAGGACATTTTGAAATGAGAAAGCCCTAGAAAACGTCGGCCAAGTTGTTGCGGAGCATAGCTTAGGAGAGGATGTTCAAAGAAATTCACCATAAAACAGCCTTTTCCCTACACCAGCCTGTATAAAGGACTCCATTCGGCGGGTTTGCGTAAAGTTTACGCCGTAAACCCTCAGTTTGGGCGCTTCCCCGAAGGAAAAGCCTACAGTTGTTGGAGGCCACACCCAATCTATTATGGCTAGTTCCAAGAAATAAATAAACTATGTCAAACTTAAAAGTGCGGGAATGTTCCCGTACTACAACATTTTTCCCTCAGACAGCTGCAACTTCCCATAAAAAAATTCGGGTTTTCGAGGAAAAATTGCATCCTGAATATTCTCGGTTTTCCAAGTCGCTGGACCCAGTAGTACGTACGCTGTACTTCAGAAATGAGGAATTTCACTGAATTCTGTTTGCATTTTTCCTGAATAGTTAATGGTGTGGGATAGATGGAAATCGGGTTGATTTCGGAAAATAAGTCTCCTGTTATTTTTGGGAGACAATCAAAAATTATGATTTCAAAAAATAACCGGGAAAACGGACCTCTTCAACGTGAAGCAGGAAGGCTCACTGATTGGGCTGTTCGGATTGCCGTCTCCTCCCAGTGTTGCCCGTTGGTATGACGAAATCATATTATCTAAGAGGAAAGTTATCAAACAATAACAGGGGAAACCTAATTTTCCCCATCTTGCTTTTTCTATTTTGCTTCCGAGTCTACCAAGGTAGCGGAAGCTTTGTTTTCAAATTTCAAGGACAAAAATTTTTTTTCAAGGACGAAAAAAAGTTTTTCAAAATCAAAATGTTCACTCGCGTTTTGCGTTTTAGACCTTTCTGAACAATTTTGGTTCCGTGTCTGTGTGTCTGTCTGTCATGAAATCCTTGTAACGCTCATAACTATACGAAGTTACCGTCCGATTTCTATGAAATTTTCAGGGACTGTGCGGGTTGGTGTGTAGACGTTCCCCTATGAAAATCATCATCCTCAGACTGATAGAAGCGACTGCGCATGTGCAAACGTGAATTCCTTGTAACAGCCATAACTACCACATTTTCTACCCATTTCGATGAGATATTTAGGGATTACGCAGATTAGGTTGTAGATGGTCCCCAATGAAAATCAAGGCCTTAAAATTTACAGCAGCCTCTGCGAATGTGCATACGTAAAATCCTTGTAACGGCCATAACTTCTACATTTTTCATCCAAATTTAATGAAATTTTCTAGGATTGTCCAGATTAGCGTGTAGATGGCCCCCTATGAGGGGAGTGAAAGGTACTTAGAGATTGGTGTTTTGAGATTAACTACTGTGCATCGGATCATCCATATAATTGGGTTATGGATACGAGGAAGCTATGTGCCACACCCACTTGACAGACGTTTTTCTTCAGTTTTTCGATTTCAAACTTTACTGGTTTTGTGAAATGTTGCATCTGAGGACTATAGTTTTCACGATCTCAGCGCTTCAAGCGGCTGTAAATGAACTATTCCGGGATGACGTCATCCTCCCGGTTTTTTTAAACGTTCACATTTTCTACACTGTTTTGTTTATTCGTAAATTAAAAGTACAGGCTGAAAGTTTGCCGTAGGAGGTTTTCGAGGTGCTGAATCCGATTTTGGGGTCAAAAATAGGATATTCCTCATCCAGCTCACCTCGTGGTTCATAACCATACTATAATAATCAATAGGTACAGACTGTTTTTGTAGCAACTATTGGAATGAGAAAATACTTCCATGTTCACTCAGCTACGTCACTCGTATACTTCGAGAGACTGCTGCCTGTCTGCCGTGACTTCAAGACTTGAGTTACTTACTTGCTGTTACTTTTATCCATGTGCATTATTCCCTCCAAAAGTTGTGAAAAGTTAATCCTAATAAAACGTAGTTATTTGCCTATTCGTATTGTTAATAATACATAAATTCCTAAAGGTGATGGGCCTAGGATCGCTAGTGAGTGAAAACTTAAAAGTCAGTGCAGTGAATTCCTACTGATAACGCGATTGCCGTGATCGTCTGTTGTGATCGTTTGTGGTCAGTTACTTTCGGTTCGACCAATTAATTTCGCGGAAATGTCAGGTTCGACTAACAATTATCGCATCGAGCCTTTAGGCAAAAACAATTACGATACTTGGAGTATTCAGGCGCAAGCGGTTCTCATAAAAAGTGGCTTGTGGGCGTATGTAAACGGAGATAAACCGAAACCCACCGATGAAGAAGATCAAGAAATCAAGTCCGCATGGGAAACCAACGATCTCTCAGCCAGGTCTGATCTTTTACTTATTATTTCGCCTGCCGAGTTGAAACAAGTAAAGCATTGTCAAACTTCGAAAAGCGTTTGGGACACATTGAAGGGCATTTACTGTAGTGTAGGCCCTGCTCGTAAGGCCACCCTCCTCAAAAGACTTCTCCTACTCAAAATGCAGGATAGCGATGATTGCCGTGAGCACTTAAACACTTTTATGGACTCAGTTGATAAATTGAGCGACATGAATATAAAAATCGATGACGACCTTTTGGCCATTATGATGTTATACAGCCTTCCTGCTTCGTTTGAGGGCTTCAGGATCGCTATAGAAAGTAGAGACACACTTCCCAAACCAAATGAACTCAGAATCAAAATTCTAGAAGAGTCACAGGCTAGGAATCAAGACAAGCGATTACCTACCTCTGAAGGTGCACTCTATAGTTCTAACAAAAACCTTATCAACAACTTATTGGTGCTCTCATGTACTTAGCTGTTGCCACAAGACCCGACATCAGTTTCGCTGTTAGTTTTCTGAGCCAATACAACAATTGTCATGGCAAGGCACATTGGCTTGCAGCTAAGAGAGTGTTGAGATACCTAAAAGGTACTAAAAACTTGGCTCTGACATTCTCAAAAACTGGAAAAGCACTCTTTGGTTGCGCTGACGCTAGTTGGGGATCTGCCGAAGATAAAAAATCATATACCGGCTACTGTTTCATTTATGCTGGCACCCTCATAAGCTGGGAAGCTCGCAAGCAGCGCACCGTGGCCATCTCTACCCAAGAAGCAGAATACATGTCTCTTACTGAAGCTGCCAAGGAGGCCATGCACCTGCGCCAACTGATCTCAGACATGGGTGCTCCTCACAGATCTCTCCAAATCTTCAATGACAATACTGCTGCGCAAGAGCTGACCAAAAATCCTATTATCAGCTCACGTTCAAAGCATATAAGCATTAAAGAACATTTCATTCGAGAAAAAGTTCAAAATGGAGACATAGAGGTAATCTACAAGCCGTCAGAAAGACTGGAAGCAGACGTGTTCACTAAACCCTTTGCTGGTCCCAAATTTGACATGTTCAAGAATGTTCTAGGACTCTCAACAGTATGACGAGTGAGAGGGAGTATTGGAATGAGAAAATACTTCCATGTTCACTCAGCTACGTCACTCGTATACTTCGAGAGACTGCTGCCTGTCTGCCGTGACTTCAAGACTTGAGTTACTTACTTGCTGTTACTTTTATCCATGTGCATTATTCCCTCCAAAAGTTGTGAAAAGTTAATCCTAATAAAACGTAGTTATTTGCCTATTCGTATTGTTAATAATACATAAATTCCTAAAGCAACGTCTATCAATAGCAGGATTTTCCTTCAAAGTAGGCAACAAATAAAACTCGAAAGCAGGGTAGATGAAGGGACCTTTCTTAGACGCGACCAGCGACCCTAAGACCCGTTTCAGGATTGACCCTAAATGGTTTAGGGGCATTTCATCCCACTCAGTATTCAAGACTACCTTAAAAACCAATTTTGGGATGATCAAGAGGGTTTTCTGACAATTTTGCAGAAGTTCGGCCAAAAACGTCAAAAATTCAGTAGATTTAGAACTTTTTCCGCAAATTTTAAAAAATCAGTAGAGTTGGCAACCCTAATAATTCCATACAGTTCTATGAGAGGTACTCTGCCTACCCTTCTTTGCTATCTTGTTTTTTGAACAAGACTCCACTTTTTGTAACAGTAGATGCACAGTCTCCACTCAACTCGACAACTTTCTGTCCTCCAGACAAAATTTCGAAAAAATTGAAACCTTGTACAGTGAGTAAGTGAACAGAGAAAAGTGTACATTAGCACAGAGTACATTACGCGTTGAGCAGAGTGCATTACGCAACATTCAACGTTACGTAAAGCAACAGAAACAAGATAATAGGATTGACCTAAAAGACAATACAGAGCTATCTAAAATGTTGCTTACGTAAAGTTAAAAACAAGATCAACTGGAAATTGCCGTGGTTTCTCGTCATGAGCGCCATCATTGTCACCGCTATGTGGAACAAAATTATTCCAATCAGCAAGGGATCTCGCCATTCGATCTACAAAACAACAGAATGATTAAAGTGGATGACATCTGACATGTGGATACTCACTGAAGTATTTACTTCGTAATTATTACTCATAAAGAACCACTGCTCCTTGAATGATGAGATAGCAAAATCTCGAGGACGAACCATCCGAAAAATAAAATATTACTACTAGGTATCTAACTAATTAAAATATCAATCAAGATACTAGGTAGTCATGAATATTGCTTACGGATACTTACATCCCCTAGAACAGTCCACAAATTGAAATCCCCAGAACTTGACATGATCGATTCTAGTACGTAGATGCGAAGAGTTCCCACATTAATTTGAAGCACAGAATGATTGGTGAAGGAAATTAGCACCTACCCGTGATACCCAACAAATCAGTTTTTATTTACTCGTACTCGTACAAACGTACTCGTGCACTTGGGCTTTTAAAAACAGTAGGTAACTTGCATTTAGCGATCTTGAAGGTTAAAATTTGAAAAAAGTAGTCAACTTTCGAACCATAATAGTTACAGGATAACCATGACACCAACAATGAACTGGGTGTAGACACTAGGAAACCACATTAGAATTATGCACTGGGTGAGACAAGTACCTACTGGGACGGAGACCACTACTAAGTACTGTGAAGTCAAGATTGGTACTTTATGATAGGTGAGAGCTGTAAGATGAATTGCATATCATTAGGCGAACGTTTCGAGTATAACAACATAACTTGACATGACAACGAAAGCACAAAGAAACGCTGATTGAATGTCTGATGCTTCCGTAATGGGCAGGAAAAAAAGACTTTCGCACAGCTTCTCAGGCATGGATGGAATACACCATCCATGTCTCATGGACCCTCGGTCGGCCATTATCGCCTCTCGTCGATTCTTCTCGGGGTGGCGGTCACTGTGGAAATCGCGGTGAAATTCGAAAATTTATTCAATTCAATACGGTTCAATTAAAACGATATTGGATATGTGAGCCCCTGCTCACTGACAACACCAAGGTGACGGGGCTGGGGTAGATCAACACCCCCCTTCCTGAACCCCAAGATGCCGCCCCCACAGAGCCACCTGCGGCCATGGACCTAGTATCCATAGTAGTAGCCTGCGGCGAAGGACTGTGGAGGGGTAATCTGGGCCAGTTCCAAGGGGCGTGGTCCGCCCCCCTCAGTGCAAGGACGCCGAACTCCATCTAAGGCTAACTTCAACCATGACTACTGGGGGTGGAATCAACAGGACCAATGACTACTTCAGCAGCAGTTGCACAGCCTGACTGGAGTGGCAGCCTGATTGGTCGGGATGGCCGTGGATGGCGTCACGGGCTGGAGGGGGAAACCATCGGGCTCAAACGTTCTGGATCCGCCATCACACCGTCCCCAACCGCTCAACTAGTAAGTCCAGGCTGAACGTTTCCTGCAAGCTCGACTAGTACGTCCCGGCGAGATATAGTCAGCGCGAGAGTCAAAACCCCCTGAACTGGCGAGTCGTATCCCCAAATTTCTCTGTTCGGATTCAAGAATTCAACCGACTGGAGAACTTCCTTCAACCTTGCCACATCATCGTCGAGGATACCTTCGGGCCCAACACGTGAGTGCACAAACTAAAATTCTAACTACTTCTTGGCCAAAAATAGTTAGGCAGGTGATAATAAAGCTGTGTAGAGTATTGAGACAACAGACAAATTGATAAACTTTAACTGTGGAAAATTGTATTGGAAAACACGATTGTAAAAGACACGAGAACACGAGAGAGACATATCTCGTTATTTGAGTTAGCCAGTATTGAAAGTATTGTCAAATTTAATAACGTTGTTCAGAACTCTAGTCCTTTCATAATCACGATCTCATTCGTATTAAATACTATATTTTCTTTCGCCCTTCAGGCTGTTGTATTTTGAGCAACGACTATCTTGTTTATGTAATAAACATCTCTTACCTGGTATTCTATTCCATAACTTGTCTTGTCTTCCTGTTCACCCTGCTCTTATTCAGCTCAGTTCACTAGGGGTAAAATAAAACTATTTAAATTCAATTTAATTGTCCTTCAATTTAAGACCCATCAGGTCGTGTCCTTAGGACACATTTCGTCGAAAGAACCGTCCACGAGGACATCCAGGTTAGCTTTGTGTTCAGGACACGAAGGACTCAAAGGACACGCCCTTCTGGCACAGGACACATTAGGTGGTCCGAGGTAAATAAAGAACAGCCCTTCAGGTTTAACAGTATTTTATTAGTATATTCGTCGGAGTCAACACCTTCGAAGCGCTACCATAACTTCAACAGGTAAATACAATTCATTATCCTAAATTTAACGTAATTTTTAAGTTGTTTGATTTTCTTTTGACTCCCCCATTTCACAGTGAAACACAGAGTAGAATCCCTTCAGGACCCTACTCACCATTTACTTGTACTGGGTAACTAACTTCATTTTCTCTACCATTATCTAGACAAGTAATAGCTTACAAATTGGTGACAGCGGTGACACTTGATCTCAACACTGGCATCCAGTTTGTCAAGCACATAGACTTACAGATACAACAATACAAATATCAAGCTAGCTGGGGAACCAGGTGATGACAATATAAGCACAGCAGCAGCTGTTGGAGGGGGGGGGGGATTTTTGTGGCGGTAGAATCTGCAGTTCCAAAGACCTTTTGATTCCGAGTCTATCAAGCTAGCGAGAGCTTTGTTTTCATTTTTGAAAAAAATTTATCCGAAATCGAAATTTCCACTCGCGTTTTTCGTTTTAGACCTTCCTGAACGATTTTGGTTCTGTGTCTGTTTGTCTATCTTGAAATCCTTGCCACAGCCACAACATTTACAAGTCTCATCCGATTTTGATGGAATTTTCAGGGATTGTGTGGGTTGGCGTGTAGATGGTCTCCTATGAAAAGCATCACCCCCAGACGAATGGTAGTTGATGCGCTTACGCAAACGTGAATTCCAGATTGGCGTGAAGATAGTCCCCTATAAACTGCTTTAAACACTGGATGATTTTCTTGTAAAACACATATTGTTTGGTATGGACCGTTGGAAAGCTGACAATAGCCAAAGATTCATAGTGAAAATTCGATTTAAAAAGAGTCATATTTCGAAAAAAAATTGAAGTTTGCTTTTTGACTTGATTTTTTAGGAATGGTGTAAGCCGGTGCTTTAGCCTATGTGCTTAACAAATGGGATGCCAGTATTGAGTACAAGTCCCAACGCTGTCTCCAATTTGTAAGCCCACTTGTCCAGGTAAAGTTGACAAATGAATTTAGTTACCTGGCCCAAGTAGCACTGAGTAGATTCCTGAAGAGAATCTAACTTGTGTTTGACTGTGAAATGGGGGAGTCGAAAAAGACCGAAACAACTTAAATCTACGTTAATTTTAGGATAATAAAGGATAATTACCTGTGAAGTATGGTAGCTCTTCGAAGGTGTGACTCCTGGGTTGATGAAATGATAATAAAAGATGCTGTGAAACCTGAAGGGTGTTTTATTTTACCTTGGACCTCCAAGCGTGTCCTGTGCCAGAAGGGCGTGTCCTGCGTGTCCTCTGTGCCCCTTGTGTCTTTCGTGTCTAAGACACAAGTAACCCAGTTGACCACGAGGTTGTGTTCTTCTCCGAAAATGTGTCCTAAGGACACGACCTGATGGGTCTGAAAACGCAATAAAGAAAATATGAAATTTAACTTAGTTATTTTACCCCTAGTTGCTGATACGGATCTGATGCAGGGTGAACTCAAAGATAACCACAGAAATGGAGTAAAATACCAGATAAGAGATTTATTATAACAAGAACGGTATGTTTTGGTTGACTCAACAAAGATGTACAGGCCTGAAGGGCGCAGTTTCTGACGTTACAAGTAATTCAAACGGACAATTTCACAATGACAATAAATTGAGTTAAACAATAAACTTTCTTACAAGCAATACTCTCAGTGTCCTTTCTCTTTACAGTTTTCAATGCCGTGTCTTTACCGTGTTCTCCGTGTCCTATTAATATTACAATCTGTATCCTTCTCGTTTCCGTTTTACAAAGCTTAACTGTACCAAATTTTCCAATATCGACTTTTATTTCTACACTGTCTATCGTCACCTGCCTAATTATTTTGGCCAAAATGAATTAGGAATAATTTGTCTGTGCACTCACGTGTTGGGCCCGAAGGTATCCTCGACGGTCTTGATGCTGGTTGGTTTTAGGGGGATGATTTCTCGCCAGTCCAGGGAATTTCACTACCACTGACTTTAGAGAACAAGGGATGGGAAGACTTTCAGCCGGAACTTAATCGTCGCGCTTTTTGGGGAAAAACGTTCGGCCAGAACCTACTTGTTTGAGCTCTGGGGACGGTGTGATGGCTGCCGCGGGCCGTCCGATCTAGAACGTTTCCCCCTCCTCTGGTCACGTGATCCACAGCCTCCTGGAGTCCTCAGGCTGCCATCCGGCCTTGATCGAAGGCCCCTGCTGCTGCGGTGGACATAAGCGGCTTGTGTCTTTCCCTGGTTTCGTGGTTGAATCAGGGCTCGGACGCCTCAGATGGTGTTCGGCGTCCTCATCGTAGGGGGGCGGACCACGCCCCCGTAGAGCTGGCCCAGATTACCCCTCCACAGTCCTTCGCCGCAGGTGGCTCTGTGGGGGCGGCATCTTGGGGTTCAGGAAGGGGGGTGTTATTGGCTTACCCCAGCCCCGTCACATTGGTATCATTCGTGAGCAGGGGCTCACAATGGTTTATTGCTGAAAGATCTTGATTTTACTTTAGGCAGCTGGTAAATTTAATGCTCTTTCCAACGATATCCTCAAATTTGAAATTACTTGGTAAATAACAGGAGTTCTGACAGTTTCAAATGACATAGTGTCGAAAACGCGAATAAAACTTGGAAGTGAAAAAAAGGCATTGTAAGTGGGTTAAGGGTACAAGGAAATTTTCCCCGAGAGTACAATTTCCCGTAAAACGTATGTACCGTTTTCTCGGGTTGTAATCAACCGATCACCTTGATTTTTTTCAAATATTGTCTAGCATCTTATGCTCTATAACTGGTGCAAAGGATAATTTCGTACAACGCTTGAGGAAAGAAAGGCGGATTTTTGAAAAAACCATCAAAATTAGGGCTCTAACCTACCAAAACGGACCACATTTTTATCTTGTTGTCGGGAAAAATACGCCAATCCCTATGCACAGTTGGTGTATAAGATACTGACGTACAAGTAAAAAAAAAGAACAAGGAGATAAGTCCAGTATAACTCAACAAAAAGGAACACGAGTGCTAGAAAACGCGATTTTTCAGGAAACACGATTTTCTGAAATTAAACAATGTTCATCTCATGACGTCATCATACGGTTTCCTAACGCTTCCAACTTGCTCCAAGGTGACTCGATTTGATGAAAACAAAGAAGAAGAAGAAGCTAAATCTCTTGTTTCGTTGTTTACTCGTCTTTTTCTATGTTTATGTCCCGTTTTGTGCCTTGAAATCCGTTCGTTTTGTGCTGTGCTGAATCGTCTTGAAAATGCGGATGGTCCAGCGTATAGCGCCGGACTCTACTAGCGCCAACCCTGACACATGTCGGTTTGCGTATTTATTTGACCCACTTCTCGTTCAAAATTTTTCATGATTTTTTTTTTAATTGGTCCGTGATTATATGCACATTAACAAAAAATTATTTTTAAAAAATCGAATTTTTACTCGAAAAAATTTCCTTGTGCCCTTAAGAGCAAATTTTTCAGAGACACTTTTTGTTGGAAATACCTTGTAGAATCGAATCCTGAAGTTATGCCCATCTTAAGCATAGACACCCTCTATAGGTCCAAGCATAAAACATAAATTCAAAACAGATAAATAGTTGCGGAACTAATCGACGGGAGGCGAAAATGGCCGACCGAGGCTCCCGGAAGACGGAGGGTTTGCCATGGAAGTCGCGAGACTAGACGGAAGTGAAAAATTATTTATCCATCCATCATGATAGAACATGGAAGTTGATAAATGCATGGACGCTTTACGTGTTCAACATCCATGGCAAATGAAGTAGTTGATTCAAAATACTTGACCTTGTAAAAAGACATTCCCTTTTCCATCCCTTCTGAATGTAATGATGACACATAACCTTCCAATGTTCCAATCGTTCGTTTCGTTGTGTCTCCTTGAAGTTTTTAAAACTCTTTACTTTTATTTAAATTAATTAATTTCAATCAATTTTATCCTTTTATCTAGTGATCTGAACCGTGGTATGTGTCGTCGTTTTTTCAGAAACTGTTTGTATCCACTCTACAAGTTCTCGAAGTTCAGTTCGCTCGTATCAACTCGAAATCCTCATCCCCTTTCTTTACTCCAACTTCGCACAATCGCCCATTGAAAGTGAAACCAATGGTGAAACTGCTTCCATTTCCATACCAGATTCTGCCATGGTAATTGGATAGTACTACATATTTCAAGTTATCAGCGCTGGTTGTTGTACTGTTATACATTTCAGTGAGTGATTCATAGTGTCAGAAGTGGTACCTAATCGGTAGATACTCGAGCTTCTCCCAAGCGAAAGCCCTACAACTGGTTCACCTACAACCTAAGGTATGTAACTGACTCCACTTGTTACATCCCTTTTCATACACTTTACGAATCTTGAATTTAATAATACAAGGAACAAATTCCGATTTTATCAAGCATGTATCTCGTGAAATGAGGTTAACATTTGAGATTGACTGAAGCTATGCAGTGCGTACAATCGATTGTTTACGTACTTTGGGATTATTGGTCACATTATTGACCAGCTATAAGTTATAATAAATTTGCAGCTTGACAGAAATATGTCTCCGAGAGGCACCATGAAAAGCAAGGTAAACCATAAAGTCAGAGCAAGGTTACCTTTTTCTTTCATTGTTACCTTCTTGAAAATTAATTCGCCTTGTTATGCTCTCATGCATGACAGTGAGAGCTGGCTCATATGCTTTGGTAGATAGTGGTACGTCTTACTGGTCTCGCTAGTGATTATTTTCACCAGCATCCAGACACGTAGATAGTTTTCCAACAATATTTTTTTTACAATCGTGAGTTGAGTGTGGTTAGACTCCTCTTTCGCTCCTACTTGAGAATGTTTGAAATTGATGAAGGTAGAAATTGATTAAACTTGAACCTAAAGTGACTGATTGACTAAACTAGCTTATTTTGTAGCATTATCATCGAGGCAATAGGTGGGCAGGGCAACAACATTTGGAAATTTGCAGCATTATCATTATTATTATTATCATTATTCATGTACATGTTTGTTTTTTAAATTTAGTCATTGAAAATGCACGCGTTTTGTAACTAATTAGTACGTACTTGACCTACTTCCCTAATTTCGATTACCTAGCCATCAGTTAAAGGCGAATTTGCCAAGTCTTCAAAACTTATTCCTTCTATGTTGCATTGAAAGTACTCGCCGAGTAGAACTCTGAATAAATTTTCAATAGGTGCAGAACGTACGTAATTAGCGTAATTACGTTTCAAAGGTCGTAGAATCCAAAAATTCTATCCGTATGCCATACACTGCACTTTCCTTAGTTACCATGAACTGAAATTGATGACATATGATATGCGAGCTCCATTTGGGTTCTAGTGTACCCTGAAGCTTGAGGTTATTGTCACTTCTAAGGTGAGGGGGGGGTTCATTTTTTAAATATTACTATAAAAAACATTGATGGTTCGGCCAACCTTTTACCAATAGGTCCATTGTGAACCTATGAGTTGAGCAAAAGAAAATTCAAGGCAACTAGAATCTAAAAATCTAATTTAAAAAAATTCGTCTGTCTGCCACATGCGGAACTTTGGCCCTTTAACCATGGAAGAATAGGAGGAAGGCTCAGTCAAGGTAAAAAAACGTGACGAAAAATCACCCCCGCTGTCAGCGCAACCTCTAGGTGGCGAACGAAAACACAGTCGCCCCGATAGTACACTGCTCAGTTGCTAGAGCGCAGCATAATCACCTCTTTACCACCCTGCTAGATTTCGCGGTCTGCACTTCTGTACTATTTGGTAGGGTTCGATCTGGGACTCTCTGATGAGACAGTTTATTTATTGGTGGGTATGTGCTGTTGGGAGGGGAAGCGTTACGACCTCTCGTGACGGTCAATAGTACTCTGTAACTCTGTTCGCCACCTAAAGAGAACACTACTGTCGTGGTGAAAAAGGAATGTGCACGTTTGGGCCCATTGAAGTGAGCCTTCCTCCTATTCTTCCATGCTTTAACCTTTGAAAATACCCTGGTTCAAAAACTTCTAATGTAAAACTTGATTTTTCTTTCAATTAAAAATATTATTCAACTTTAGAAACCAACTAAATTACCTAGAGCTATTTAGGACCGTGTAAAATTGTTTAGGTTCACCCAGCCTGGCTCGCCGTGAGTCTAGCATGCACCCGTAAAAGGTCGTTGTTTCTCTGCTCGGCCACTAGGATGCACCAGTTTGGTTGTAGAGCGTTGACTGGCACTTTCTCCTCCCAGTTTACAATCATTAGTATATCAGCATCAAACAAAGGACTGAAGTATAGGTAACCTTGGCGGATGGACGATCTGTACAAAAAATAATAAACCATTGTGCACTGATTTGCATCACTTTACTAACAGACCTGGGCGTTACCACCATTAGAGACCTAAATGAGATTATAGAAAATAGTTTATGAATCGGTATTTAAGGTACGTAAGTAGTTTAGTTTCCTTCGAACGAAGAATCAAATATCGTATGAAGAAACCCCCATCTTTTGTTGCTGGAAGGTGCTTCCTGTAATGTTGAACTTGATAGATAATCTCGCGTGATAATTTGGTTGGTAGGTACTGTTATTATAGCACTGTTCTTTGTAGACATTACTGACATATTTGTCTGTAATACATCACACAAACCATGTCAAACCTTCGTGTAATAATTTGCAGCCTAGAATTTTTGACTTTTGGAAAGTAATTAGTAAACTGGAGTACGTAGTAGAACTATTAGCAGTGATGTGTTCATTTGACTTAATCTTCTTCCAGTTGTTTTTGTGTGTGACACCTTGACAAGCTGATTGGTATTTACATATTAATCATAAGACATTTCATATTAATCAACAATCTTTACTTTTCACTTGCAGGATGTGTGATCAGTTGAGATGAATCTCATCGTGCGAGATATGGACACGCCAGAACACTGCACTACACCGCAGGATGAGGTTCCTCAGTCTCTGGCCTTCACAGTCACTTTCGGAGAGGCCAAGAAGAAAAATTTCAAGAGGCACAGCCGCAACCTTTCTCTTCCAGTCGTCAAAGTTTATGACAATAATGTTAGTAGTACTTTAGATTTTATGATTAATGGTGATGAGTCATGCAACTCGACACATATAGTTACGTCAACAACCATTCTCAGGATGAATTTTCATCTGACTGCCATTCATGGCGTCTCGGACGTCACCAGCTGTCTTCTAAAGAGAAGATCAGATTTGATTCTAATGATTTCGTTCATGGCTACTTATTGCCTCACTCTCTTGAGTAGAGGGGGGTCCATCAACGGCCTAACTCGAAAAATTATCATAAACCGGTTACAAGCCAGTGATAATATGAATGGGTTATTTCGGTGGGTCGGAAATTCAGGTTTTTGACCTCAAATTTGGATTCAGCACCCATGATATATACTCCAACTTTAAGCCCATTGATACTATAACATGTGGTAGAAAAATTAATTAAAGAGATCACTACGCTGCGCGCGTGTGTGAGTAGTATTTTGTAGTATCCAAGAGGTCCTCCAAGGGTTTCATCTCTTCTCTGTGCATGGATACTTTTTTCAAAGACAGTTGGCCAGCTACGTCACGATTGGCTAGCTACATCACACCATTCAAATCTTCAACTTTCCTTAGCTTCTCTGATTTTTTAAAAACATTTTCTCGACGAACAGACCCGATTACCGTTATTCCTGAGCCATACCTACTCTTTTGAAAAAAAATTTTAAAAAATTGATTGAAATACCCCATTTTTGTATTTTTCACAATGAGATGGATCAGGCTGATAGTACAAGCAAATTCATGTAAATTATGAACACTACTAGCCCAGATGATGATAATTTACTAGTCAGCAGTGGTGTTGTTTCGATACTCCTTTATACTCGATACTTGGTATCAAATGAGTATCGAAGTCTTGGTACTGATATCGATACGAGATTGCACAAGTATCATTCGATACTTCCTACTAAGTAGGAATGGTGGGTAGGGGTGGGGGGGGGGTTCCATACAAAAATAAATATAATGATAATACTCGTATTTGTCAATGAAGTTGTCCCAAGTTCGGACTCCCAACCTAATACCGAGTGCATATCAATACCTTTGATCATTCTAGTAACTAGGTGACTTCTATGCTTTCTACGCTTTGTTTTTTGGTCTGACAGCACTAACACGCTGGTAGGTACTCAATGAAAGCACAAAGAATCATGTAGGTAGGTTAAAAAAATTCGACTGACGAATAATGGATGGATGCTCTATTTAGGTTGCCAAGGAATTCCGTGATAGGCAATAACGAGAGGGGGGAGTCCCTTGTAGGGACTGATGAATAAGTGATTAGTGACCAAGTTAAACGACTGATAAAATGATAATAATAGCACGATAAATAGCATGATATCGATTGGATATCACCGATTGATACCGATGTTGACATTTTGTAATCATCCCTTTTATTCCATTTTTATAAACTCAGAGAATAAATTTGATGCTCAGAGAATAAATTAGCAGCCAGGTTGCCTACCGAAGGTAGTTTGTTATCGATATTCGATACCTCATTATGTTTACTGATATTAATAAAATATTGATCCCCGGTATTCGGTACAAATATCGGAAGTAACGGAAGCTAGGTATCGATACCAGTAAGTATAGCAAGTATCGAAACAACACTAGTCAGCAGATCAAATAAATGCTCATCACAGGTTCCCGTTCCCGCCCCCGCATTTCTTCGTTGTCCTCATTTAGCACGTCGCGCGTGCATTCTAATTTTTTTAATCCCACAATATAGGCAAATAAGAGGATAAGCAGAAATTATGATTGTACATCCTCGAAAAAGTTAAGCGTAAGAGAGAAATTCATGTTTGTGCGCTCAGCGATAAGCTGACTCGAGTCGGCAAGACTGCTGCTTTGAGGGAAAACAGTCTCTTGGTCTCAGTGTCGGGAAAGATACCAAAACATATGCCATCGACAACCCCACAGACAAGGAAAAACAGTAATACCAACAAAAAAAATTTTCATTTCTTCAGTGTTTGGTGGCCTTGTTGAAACCATTTTCATCCAGTAAAGCGCCAAGCACACCTGCTGTTGCACACAGAGAGCACCAATTTTTCCTGAAAGTACCTAGTGCAACGAGTGGTCCGATGTCTTCAAAAAAGTATGCAATTTTGTCCTGAGTCATCTCAAATCATTCTCAGGGTCACTAGTTCTCAAAAAATTGACGTTCACTCTTGAGCGGAATACCTTTTTTCTCGCAGAGCAACACGTGAATAATTTTCTCTCTCATGAAGGTCTTCGTCAGACTTAGAGGAACCAAATAACATATCTTCGAGCATTTTTTCACTGAGGCAGCCGAAAACCATGGTCGCAAAACTCATAAGACAAAATTATAAGCTATCAAAGTTGGTAAAATGTTTGCAAGAACTTACTTGTATTATTGGAGGTTTGATTTTACTGGAGGGGATTGTGGAGCCAGCTCCTAATGAAACTACTAGTATTACATGAGCATTCACTATCATTTGCGGTACTAGTAAAATTAGATTGTGAAACAGACCCCTGGAGTGAATGGTGGTTTGGTCCGCTAACCAAAGCCATTTCAGTGTCTTGTGAGAATTATCTTTTCGGATACTTTCTTTCTAGAGTTCACTTTCCTCTCATACTCAACGAGTGTTCACCATCACGTAACCTTCTCATTATTAAACAATGATTTATTTAATATTTGTTAAATAATGATTTATTTAATATTTATTAAACAATGATTTATTTAATATTTATTAAATAATGATTTATTTAGTATTTATTAAATAATGATTTATTTAATATTTATTAAATAATGATTTATTTAATATTTATTAAATAATGATTTATTTAATATTTATTAAATAATGATTTATTTAATATTTATTAAATAATGAACCCTGGTATTTCGAATAAATTGTATTCAAAATACCAGGGTTCATCTAAACATTCACAATTGTTCGATCACAAAAGCGGTACACTTGACGAGGAAAATCATAATCCGGTTTATCATATTCGGTCTTAAGTAGTATAGATCCACCACAGAACTTCTTCATAATTTTGGCGCATTCCTCTGGAGAAGATAGAACTATTTATCTTTTATCATCATTCAAATCCAAATCCCCGTGCATACAATATTTTTTTCAGAAATCTCTCCACTCAAACGTGACAATATTTCCCTTAACAGCTGCTTGAAATTCATTTCTGGATCAGAAACTTATTTGCAGTGCAACCATCTCATGATCTTAAAATTTAGCACCACTCCAATTTCCCTGTAAAGGTTTTACTATGAAAGGTAGACTAGATTGTTAGTTTGTGGATCCGCTGACCTACGGGGGTACCACATGGATGCTGAGTTTCTGAGCAGACCTATAGGAGCCTAGCGAGTTGAAGCTCAATAGAGCAGTGGAGGAGGATAATAAATCTATTCTACCTTTCTGTCGGTCAGGACGTTTTATTCTTCCAAATTGAAGTTTTAGTGTAGAGCTTTCAAGAACTTCATTGGGAATTTAACTCAAATGGAGGAAGATCTATCTATGAGATGTACGATTCCTCATTTTACTCTTGGCATTCGGAGTTCCCAAATCCGGCTTTTTCACTCTGAAGTTCCAGCTGTAATCAATAATGTGTGCTCTGATTTTGGTAAACTATTGTCTGTTGTCTGGGTTTCTTGACGAGAGGGAAAGGCGGTGGTGGGAGAGTGGATGGAGTGCTATAATAATATACTCACTTATCAACCTGAACATGGAGCAGACCTGGCTGGTTAAAATAAGGAAATATAACATCAAGATCTAAGGGAAGCGATATCCGAGCTAAAAGGAGTAGTAGCCAATAACATCAAGGTCATGGGCCGGGATGTGGTGTGGAAAGAGAGCCACGGAGTACTCGAGCAGGGGTTCTCGGCGGTAGTGCTCCGTGGCATCACCGTCCGCATCCTCCGGGGCTCGCAGGTTGTTATCTTAAAGGAATTTCTACCATCCTGAACAGGGCTACTGGGACTACCTGTAGTCCTGGGCGACCTCTCTATTATATTCATTAATTTATTTAGTTTCCCTTTCTCTTGACATATCCCTTCCGCCTTTAAGGGAAGATTTTAAAAAATGTACCAATTTATTTTTATTTTTTCTAGTGTAGATTATACTGTAGTGCATGTGATGATATGAAGTTAGCCATCCCTGAAATAAATGTTCATGTAGGCTAGTGGATGCTTTGATCGTTGGTTTTGAATTTTCCAAATATTCTATTGACTGGTTTTTGTAAGAGATCTCTTCAACATTGCACACAATTTAGTGATGTTGACTGGTAATTCATTCAGGCATCAGACGCTATTTTCACTGAAATTCGTGTGTTTTTGAGCGTTTATTTTTCTTTTGCCCTTAAGATTTAGCTAATTCATACATTTTATTCGGTATATCTTGTGGTTGTAAACCATTCGATTTCTATGGAATTTTCGGGGAATGTGCTGGTTAGTCCCAATACATCGCCCATATTTTATTTTTAAAGCATAAAAACGATTAGGTAGGTACCTATAAATTCCATTGAATTTGATCAATAGTGGCCACAGCGTTAGGGTAAGGCAGAAATATGTTGATTTCCTTGCCCCGGGAAGAGGAAATACACGAAAACATTATCCGATGTTGATAATAATATGTTTAGACATTTCGTATTATTTTTTAAATGGTCTCATATAAATATTTTTTCTGTCGCCCTAACGTTAGACTTAAAACTTACGCTCAGACATAAAATTGTGGTTTTTCTCAGTCATTAATTTTTCACGATTTAGCCACTCGATTCTGCTCCAATTTTGACAATAGTTGGAAGTTGGTTCCAGAGTAGTTTCTGATGAAGTCCTTAGCGATTCAGTCAACGGGGAATTCTGAGAGAAAAATTAAATATTTTGAACAATCGAAATGATTCATCTTAAGGTAGGAAACAAGAAACTTGATCGTCAAGCTCATGTTTCATGGACTGATGATCGTAATCATTCCCGAATCAACAGGTTCTGTAGGTCTTCTAACTCTTTGCGAGGAAAATTAATTCACTGTCCACTCATCTAAGCAGACATTTATTGCGTTGGTAACGGGGTTCAGTAACGATTGGAGTTGATTATCAAAACACTCGAAAAACGCTGCAAATTATTACACAATGGTTTATTATTTTTTATTTTTCTATATAGATCACTCGTCTGCAAAGCCACCAACCATCCAACGTGAAGAAAAACATCGATCGCATTTCGTTCAGCTTTAATTTGAACGGAGATTAGGCCTCTTTTGCGATTCACACTCGTGTTTCTGATTTATCGTACGTCCAAACTTTAAATTCTCGTAGTGAGCGAACGGTTTGTCCTACAGAGCTCCGGGTGGTCTCAAAAAATTTTAAAAATTCTATAGAATCTTAAATTGAAGGAAAAACAATACCTTTATATCAAAATTTTTTGAGTTAGGGCGTTTTCAAAATTTCAAAATTGATTTTGGAACCCTTAGAAGTGACCTACCTCAACCAAAATCTTCGGGGCACAACTAGACCCCAAATGGAGCCTACATACCAAATTTCATCAAAATCGGTCAATGCTAAGTGGCAAAAGTGCCGCGGACGGCGTACGGCGGACCGACGGCCAAATTTTTATTCGATTTTTGGATTCTACGTACCTTGAAACGTAAACCATCAAATTTTGAGGGGGTGTTAGAAAATTTTTTTTCTTGGTCGATTCCAAAGGTTCATTATTGAAAATAATAAACCAAAATGACAATAGTTTTGAGCAATTTAGTTCAAATTACCTTTTCAGTATTCATTTACAAAGTACACCAATTGCCTGCTCTTGTTTACCTCAGTACACGAATTCGTAAATATTATTCGTTATATGAAACAGGTTTGCCTTGGAAGGTGGTATTGATTTTTCTGTCCGTCCTATTTTACTGTGCAAACTGCAATAGCAAAGCCGTAGTTGGATTGTTTCCTTTTAAGGAAACAAAGCAGCCTTATATTTTGTTGTCAAGCGGTCAGCGCGTCTGCCTGTATTAGGAAGTAGCGTCTAACGACCCCTCATTTTTTAAGGTCAGCTGCCTTTAGACGTTATAAAGCGCTATCATAGTGGCTGGCGAACGCCCAAGCTGTTCATCAGCTATGACCTGATTGAGAATTTCTATATTTAAAAAAACAATATACTCGATTCACCCAACTTAATCCAATTAGCCGCCTTATTTGTTTCTGTTTTATTGCTTGTTTTCCCACGAAATTATCATTAGTAATGGCTACCGCTACACTTCGAAGATTTGTACGCGTGTTTCTCATAATGAAAAACGGCTGTATCACCCATTTCAAACATACTGAATTCCTTTGAATTGAATATCATTATGAGGTCGAGAAGAGGATTTTTTAATCGGTATTAATTGAACGAAAATAGTCTTTGGGCTGCGCGGGGATCGCCTGCCAAATTCAAAATGGACCTCAGTCTATTTTAACTCTGCACAACGCTCGTTTCAAACAGCACGTGACAATCGATTGTTGTGAAATGAACCAATTTTGTTTCATCCAGTGGTTATGTTAGTGAATGTTCACATTCAGGTTTACATTATCTGACGCACGTCAAGATGAGGAGATTTGCCGTAAGTTCGTGCTCTACTTCTGTTGGCCCATAAACAATAATTTATTATGTCAAGGAGTCTAGGCAGTCTGTCTTCTAACCATTGATCCCAGGAAAGCCAATTGGTGCCATGGGGATGTCAGGAATTTAATGTAGCAGTTATTTTACTGTCAACCCATCTCAATGAATTTAATGGGGTCTTAATTGGTAAGTTCTAATGATGAGTAGTATTGCATTCAAGAAGCTGGAAAAGATAGAGTTTAGCCGTTGATACCGTTATGGCTTATCGAAGTGGTTAGCTCATTCACATTATGGTCAGTTTCATTGCATTTCCCCAGTTGAAAACTACAACCCGATTGAAAGAAGCAAGAAAATTGGTCTAAAGCTAGTAATGTTTCAGGATAGGCATTGGATCAGTTTCCCTACCAGCTGATAAGCCCGAGTCTCCTCAATTTTCAAACAAGTTTTCCTTAGTTCAAGTGAGCATAAAGGGAAAACTTGGTCATTTGAACCAATTTCCCCACGGCTGTTTTCTTAAATTCGAGGATGAATTTTCTATTTCTAAACAAACAAGTTTGTTTGGCTGTTTTGAATATTTCATCATTCATCCTTAGCCCTGAAGGTGCTTAATAAATTGGGCGAAACATTGGACCATTAATCTGTATAGTTGGATTGATCTTTTAAATGTATCAGTTGAAGTTGAGTTTTCAGTAGCTACATAATGTTTGTGACAATTATAATTATCAGTATGTTGTTCATGATAATCATCTGGATAATGATTTTTGAGGAGGTATGAAATCAGGTAGATAGGTTTACTACTACGAATGTAAAAGATTATTTATATTTCAAACTGTTATATCATTTTTGACACGAAAATCGTTGCTTCGGTTTTTGTTGGTGTAAGTAAAAGTAATCTTAGTATTTAGCCACCGTTGCATCAAGTATTATTAAAGGTCCCAAAAATCCTATGAAATAGGATTTTCACGATCTAGTTGATGGTTTTTCACGTCGTCAAATAGCAACACGAGTTGTAAAATCATGTCTGCGCGTGCGTTCACGTTGCTGTTTGTCCGGTGTAGTTGAAATTCGTAAGGGACCGGCTCGAGGCTTATTTGCATCAACTTTCTACCGTGATTTGGTGTAGTTTTCCCCGGGACAATGAATTGACCAAAAATGGGCTTCCAAACACGGAACCAAAGATTTCAGAATCCTTTGAAAGCTGCAAATTAGTTTCATGTGTGTCTAAACCACACCAAGTTTTTGATGAAATTTTCAGGGATTGTGTGGTTTGGTGTGTAGATAATCCCCTATCAAATACATCGCCTCCGAATCAATAGTAGCTTCTTCGGATGCGCAAACGTAAAACCCTCGTAACAACCATAACTAATACATTTTTCATCCGATTTGATGAAATTTTCGGGGATTGCGTGGATGAGACTCTAGATGGTTCCCAGTGTAACCTATCACGATCAGTTCTTTGGTTACTACTGTGCATTCGTCTTCCTCAATTAGAGTTAACTTTACAGTTTAACTTTATTAACTTCTACAGTTTCCGTTCGATTTCGATGAATTTTTCTGGGATTATATGGATGAGACTCCCTATAAAGATTGTCATGTGATCATCGAATTTAGTGTAATGGTTGGCACTTGGAGATTAAAGTTTCAAGATTATCTACTATGCATTGGATCAGCTGTGCAATCGGGTTGTGGATACGAGGAAACTATTTGGCATACCCACTTATCAAACTTTTTTGTTTTCTGAGCGAAGGTACACACATTTTTGGCTAGCAAGTTTTAAAGTTAGGATCATTGATTGTGATCATCTAGAAACCTAGAAAACCCGTTGTTGTCGAAGTCAGGGGTGATAGTTCAAACATCAACGTCGATTATCGTTCAACAAGTTTCAACACCTGATAATGCCAGTGAATTCTTGTGCAATGTTAGGTTCAAACGATTCAACCATGTCTACCATTTCACTGTTCGTCCGGGTCCCTTCAGAGTGGTCCACGTGGAAGTTCGTTCTAAATTTCTGTGCTGTGATTACTTATTTTATTAAGCCACTTTTTCTCATAGCCATGGCAGTTGTTAATTACAACCTTGACTCATCATCGGACGAGATGAGTCTTCCCGAAGATGACGGAGTCTTAAATTTTTCAGTTATCCAGGTATTATTTGTATAAAAGTATTTGTAATAATTTGGTTAGATATCTAGGCTTTGGATCTGTTGGAAGACCAGGTAACTTTATAGGGATTTCCGTAGAACACAATGAGAAAATAATCAGGTCAATTGATATCGTAATAGTTCATCAATTTTAAAGCGAACCGACTCCTTGAAGTCGGTCGAAAACCTTGTGTTCGTCATAGTCTCAGTTTAGTCAAATTTACTACACTCTTTTGTTTCTAGAGAAGTTTTAAGAATAGCAGCCGGAGGGGGGGGGGGGGGGGTGAAATTATGGAAATGTTGAAGAGGTGGAAGTGACAAAGAAATGAATGAAATATAGTTGGAAAATAAACAATACACAAATCGAGAATCTAGTTTTGGGATCATTAAATTGTTAGACTTTGAGTTTACATTCGTGCCAAAAGTAATTAAACCCGACCGAAAAATATACGAAAGTGGCATTTTGTGTGTCTCAATCGTACTGTCTGAAATACTGAATTGAGTAGAAAACGCTGCAAATTATTACACAAAGGTTTATGATTTTTCTCTATAGATCACTCGTCTGCAAAGAACACAGCTTTGCCATTGTCACCATCTACCAACCATAGATATTACATTCCTACCACATAACTACATTACAATCAAGTTTATTTTGAACGAAATAAACGCTTCATACTCAGTTCGAAGAAACAGGGAGTTGAGGTTGCCCTAATTATTAGGAAATTTTATTACTGGTTGCTAAGGACTCAAAACTGAGTACAACTCAAAGAAACTAACAGCAATTGCATTTTGGTTAGCTAAAATTTGAACGGAGATTAGGCCTCTTTTGCGAATCATACTCTTGTTTCTGATTTATCGTAAAACCAACCCTTAAGTTCTCATAAGGGGCGAACAATTGGTCCTACAGAGCTCTGGGTGGTCTCATTCGATTCTAAAAATTCAATAAAATTTTAAATTGAAGAAAAAACAATACCTTAATATTGAAATTTGTTGAGCTAGGGCGTTTTGAAAATTTCAGCCCTTATTTTTCAACTCGTAGAAGTGACCTACATCAACCAAAAGCTTCGGGGCACAACTGACCCCAACTGGAGCCCTTATACCAAATTTCATCGAAATCTGTCCATGGGAACTAAGGAAAGTGCCGCGGACGCCGGGCGGTCGGCTAAATTTTTATTCGATTTTTGGATTCTACAAACCAACAAATTTTGAGGGGGGGGGGGTTAACAGATGTTTTTCTTGTTCGACTCCAAAGGTTCATTATTGAAAATAATAAACCAAGAAGAGCATGTTTGTGAAACTTATTTCATAAATTCAACGCTCAAGTTATGAGGCTTTCCAAAACGATGGCAATGGAAGAAATACCAATGAAAATCAAATGGGTTTGCAGGGTCAGCTGTGAGTGATTCGTTATGACCTAGAAGACTGGTTTGAATAGGACGAGTAGTTTTTGGAAGTTTATTGTATCCAATGCAAATTGAAAATCTAGTTTTGGGAGTGTTGTTCTTGCTTTTTCCAAGAATAAATAAAATACAATTACAATTAATTAAACAAAATTTTAAAATTTACAAATTACCATGAAAAATAATATTTTTGAAGAGTACGTGTAGGTACATCACTAGCATTTTACTACGTACATCCTCAGTGGTGAAATACCGTCGATTCTAGGTCGAGGAGTTGTATCCGCTTACTTCATATGGAATACCCCAGTACGATCTCATGGTACCTTTTCAGTGTTGTTAGTACTCACGCTTGGCTATAGATAATCTAATAATATAAAACGCCAACAGTACGTACGTACGTACGTATGCACGGAGGGGTTGAAGGGGTCGTGGGAGTGGGGAGAGTTGGAGGCTGGAGGAGTTGGGGGCGGGAGGAGCTGGGGACGGGAGGAGTCGGAGTTGGGGGCGGGCGGAGTTGGGGGCGGGAGGAGTCGGAGGCGAGAGGAGTCGGAGGAGTTGGGGGCGGGCGGAGTTGGGGGCGGGAGGAGTCGGAGTGAGTGGGTGGAGGAGAGAGTCGGAGGAATTGTTTTTGCCAACTTTTTGTAGGCTTTTCAGCTAGTAAATTATAAAACTACGTTATGTTGGTAGTTACATACCTACGTTAGGTCAGATGACATCATCTCTCGTAGCCGGTCCTCCGCGCATGAGTCATTCGCTACGTTTCACTGTGTTGATTAGATCACCTTTTGATGGGTGCGTTGAGAATCCGCCCAACTCATCTGCATTTGAATGTTATCAGTGACTCGGGATGTTGGAAGCTCAGCGCAGTCTTGATAACCATTCTTTTGTCATCATTTCTGCATTTTCTTGTACTTTCTGTGTTAGTGCCTACTGATCCAGTCAATGTATCAAAACTGCATTACAATCTACGGATACCTAGTTTTTTCACAATGGTAAAACATCCACTGGAATCACAAATAATTATTATGTTCTTCACACTCGCACATCACGTTCGAATTTTTGTGTTTACTATTTTCATATTCCCTTGATCTATTATAATAGAACCTACCTTTATTATCCTCAATACTTCTCCTCAATTATGTTTTTTATTTTAACAATTATTATTGTTCGGACGCTAAGAACAAGTGAACTAGAATTACCAACTAATTATACCTTTTGTTGAGAATTTCGATCCTCATTCGATCTTTCAATCATAATGTTAAGATTAGATCGTATTTCCAGAATGTTGTACTGAATTTGAACGTTCTCATGAGCTTATAATATTAAAATATGCACCAATATTTTATTATGATCGACTTGATCTGTTCGTCAGGCGATACCTGGAGCAATTAATGGTGCCAAAAAACCCGGAAATCACTCAGAAGGTTATTTTTCGAGCGACCCCGAAGACGAAAATGGACATTCGAAAAAAGCTCAAGGGGCCGCTGCCTTTCCGGATCCTAAAGGTTTGTTATCTACCATCTACATTGGTATTGCCGATATATAATAATTTAAGATTCTTTGAAAAACAGGCTTGTCAAAAATAAAGATCTACTCAAAGCTGATACAAATCAATGCAGTACAAGTCTCTGTCCAGATCTTGAAAAATATTGAAGACTTCCACGTTTTCTTCGAATTTTCTCAGAATAATTCCCTAAAAGGTTCGGGGAGCTCTCTTAAATGCCACTCTTTGCAAAGTGGCGCACTTCTATCAACCATTTAATACTGCATACAATCATTTTGGATGTTAATACTTAGCAATGCATCTTATTTCATACTCTTGAATCTTTTCATTTTGTCTTCCCTTAGGTTGTATAATAACACTTGATTCTATCGACTCTTAATTTTATATTGTTAATATTACAGACGAGTTAATCGAAGAAAATAATTTGGGAGCTTGCGGTCTAGATCCCGAAGGATCAGATGCTCTCAGCGAAACGGGAACGTATACGATTGATAAGGAAACTCCGGAAGTTGTTACTGCCAGGCTTAGCATAGATGCCAGCTTTGGAATCGATCCCAAGGTAATTCTTGATTTCTAGTCTCTTTAGTCTATTTATATATTTATCATCATCTAGTAAATTCGTGTCTTTGTGCAATGAGAGCTGAGCTGGTTGAAGAATGAGGAATTTCACCGAATTCTGTTTGCATTTTTCCTGAATAGTTAATGGTGTGGGATAGATGAAAATCGGGCTGATTTTGGAAAATAAGTCTCCTGTTATTTTTGGGAGACAATCAAAATTTTTGATTTCAAAACTAACCGGGAAAACGGACGTGAAGCGGGAATGCTCGCTGATTGGCTGTTCGGATCGCTGTCTCCTCCCAGTGTTGCCCATTGGGACGACGAAATCCTGTTTTCTAAGAGAAAAGTTATCAAACAAAAACAGGGGAAACCTAATTTTCCCCATCTTGCTTTTTCTATTTTTTTCTTCAGTTTATCGATTTCGAACTTTACTGTTTCGTGAAATTTTGCATCTGGGGACTATAGATTTCTCAATCTCAGTGCTTCAAGCGGCCATAAATGAACTATTCCAGGATGACGTCATTTTCCCGGTTTTTTTAAACATTCGTATTTTCTACTTTTGTTTTGTTTATTCGTAAATTAGGAAGTTCGGGCTGAAAGTTTGCCTTAGGAGGTTTTTCGAGGTGCTGAATCCGATTTTGGGGTCAAAAATAGGAAATTCCGACATGTTGAAATTCCTCATTCGAGGTACCTTACTCTACTCCCCAAAACGATATTGCGAGGGACAGCTCAGATCTTCAATGCTAACCCACTATGCGATCCAAGAACAAACAAAATTTTGACTTAATTCTTATGGTTTAGTCGAATCTGAATATAATGGCCATCGAACTACATGCAAGGTCCTATGAAGGTTGGATTTGGAACGACCCAAAATAATAATATTAGATTTTCACTGAGTTTTTTTTTTACCGTTCTGAATTGCGGGGATAAGTTCGAAGCCTTTCCGGATTATTTTTACACTCCCAGAAAGATTCCAGAAAGATTCCAGAACTCTTGGAACAGTTGAACCATTTCTGGCATTGAGCGATCCGACTTGGAACTGACTTTTGCCCTGTAACGGGCAAAACTATACGATGATATTGTCCGATTTCGATGACATTTTTGGGATTGTGCGGTTTGGCGTGTTGATGGTCCCCTCATCATCATCCGGATCAATAGTAGCCTCTGCGCATGCTCAAACTTTAAATCCTTGTAACAGCCATAACTTCTACATTTTTCATCCGAATTTAATGAAATTCTCGGGGATTGTATGGATGAGACTCTAGATGGTTCATTGGTAGCTACTGCGCATATGCTATCCATAATAAGAATAACTTCTACAAATTGTTCTGATTGGCGTGCAGATTTTCCCAATGAAAATTGCAGCCCCAGATGTTCGATGAAATAGTAAACAATATCATCCCCATAGGTGATGAAATTTTCAAAATGCCCGTGCTCGAAACTTTCAATATAAAAGTGTACTTTTTCCTTCAAGTATAAATATTATTCAATCTTTAGAATCGAATGAGACCACCCCTAGAAAAATAAATTGTTCTGTAATAATTTGCAACTTTTTTGTTGTAATAAATTTACTACCACTTAAGTAGTTCTAGCGTTTATTAACACTTTCAAGTTTTTCTGTTCAGTATGTGCGAATATTATGCCACCTACTCACAAAATGTTTCACTAATCTCTAGATAAGTACATCACGGGATTCAGCAGCATGGATAAGTGAATGGGCTTCCAACACTGTGAACCACCATAATTCTTTCAAAGGATCTACCTCTTCTTTACTTGGACCCACAGTTGCCAAAACTAAGAGTAAGTGTATTACATCTAACCACGATGATTGCCTTTGTTCTTTGCCTGTTGAAAGAATCTCCATTAGCGCTAGAATCGAAATTTTGTTCTCCAAACGTACACATTTGTTAACGTTGAAAAAAAAATCGTAAGTTTTCATAATTGATGAAAAAATGTAGTTAGTTGACAATCTTGAAAATTAATTTAGTTTTGTTCTGATCAGCAAAAAAAAAAAAAAAATGGTCAGCATGGTGGTGGTTGTTTTCATGGTCAGCAATAGTTGACGATTATTTTGATTTCGTTTGGTCTAAAGCTGCTTAGTATAGTTGCAATTTGTTATGCATTCTAATGCATAACAAATAATTCATTCTAATGCATAATAATGAACGTGTCACAGTGTTGATAATACGATCTACAGTTTACTATCTACTTGAAATGTGCTTGGGTAAAAGTTGGTTTATGTCCTTGAGCTGAGAGACCTCATAAATCGTTTTTTATTGTTCTGAATGGTACGTCTAGCTGAGAATTTACTAAAATATGGAAGCTCCTATTATGGGTCGGAAATGAACGGAAGTGGATGAAACGCGAAGAGGACGAATTGTGTAAAAAGTAATTATGTAATAGGTAAAATAATAACAGAGGAATCCAATTCCAATTGGATCACTGGATTCATTTCAACGAATACCTACTTGAGACGCTTTCTTGCTTGTACATTGTATGATCATGTTTAGTAAGATGACCTGTTATAATAATCACGACGAGAATAGCAGTAGGAGCTGTTTAGAGTTGCAGTATAGCTTCCTCTCTAGAGGACATACCTAAATGGAATTAATTCTTCACTAGGTACCTATATTGGTTTTTTTATTTTGAATGATAAACCTTTGGAATCGAGCAAGAAAAAATTGTTACCCCCCTCAACATTTGGTGGTTTCAAGGTAGGTATCTACGAAGAATCCTATAATTGAATGAACAATTTTCCGTCCGTACGCCGTGCGCAGGACTTTCAGTACCTACTCTTAGTACCCATGAACAGATTTTGATGAAATTTGGTATAAGGGCTCCATTCGGGGTCTAGTTGGGCCCCGAAGCTTTTATTTATTGTCAGTCTCTTCTAAGGGTTGAAAAATAAAGGCTGGAATATCCAAAACGCTCTAGCTCAAATACTTTTGAAATAAAGTATTGTTTTTTCATCAATTAAAAACCAGTATTGAATTTTTAGAGACCACCCAGAGCTCTGTAGGTCCATCCGTTCACTCTC
Source organism: Apolygus lucorum (assembly GCA_009739505.2). NCBI lineage: Eukaryota > Metazoa > Arthropoda > Insecta > Hemiptera > Miridae > Apolygus > Apolygus lucorum. Next base: position 71,317,085 of record CM019176.2, on the reverse strand, counting down.
TATGAAGAGATTGACTGTGAACCTTGCGCGAAAATATGGGTTTTCCATAATCAGTACCTACCAATCATATTCTGTGCAGTCGAGTAATTTATACCGAAAATTGTAAACCGTTGTGTAATAATTTGTAGCTTTTTTGGAGCAGTACCAAAAATAATTCCCTAACACGAGATGTGATTTTCTTGATCTCGACTCTGCTTTTCTGTGTCATCAATCTGCGGCACGATTGTAAAGTCCTTCGCAATTATGTTGACGATTTTTTACTTGTTCCGTGGCTCATACTGATACGGAAGAGTGGCTCATAATGATGTAATGGAAAAGCGTTAGTGTAGGAACAAGCCCCAAACTTTGATGTTTGTCGAAGTGTCAACAAAATCGTAAACTTCTGCAATGTCGTTTAATATGATTATTACATTTTATTTTCTGACGGTGCGTTTTTTTTTTTAATTTTCGGTACATTATTGAGTGCTAACGTTTGTTATTATTATCTTCAATAATAAACCTTTGGAATCGAGCTAGAAAAAATTATACCCCCCCTCATAATAGATGGTTTACGATTCAAGGTATGCAGAAACCAAAAATAGAATAAAAATTTGTCCGTCGGTACACCAGTTCCCGTGAACCAATTTTGATGAAATTCGGGATACCGCCTCCATTTAGGGTCTATTTGTCTCCTAATGAATTGAAAACGGGGAAAATTATTTTCAAAAAAATAGCTTGAATACTTTTGATTTACAGGTACCTTTTGTTTGTTTTTTAATAATTTAAAATAGCGACAATTTTTACGCATAATGAGGATAATTAATTAACTAGGTTAATAATAAATTTTGATGAAATTTGATTTTTAATGAAACTTTTCTTCACTAATTTATGATATTGTTCAATTTATAAAACGAATGAAACCACCCAGCCGAACTACTATCGCTAAATGAGCAATTTTTGTAAAATTTATCAGACCCACGTGTCTCAAAAATAACTTTTTTTCATGGGGACCCGCGTCCCCCTTTCCCCTCCAACCCAGTTCTCATCGTTTTGCTCTGTAAGGTGACGAATATGAATCAGAAACACGATTGTGAATCGCATTGAACGTTCACTGTCGGATGTGAGGCCAATTTAAGCTGTTTTCATATTACTTTTCTTTCGAGTTTCATATTACTCATTTGTGTATCCTTAGCAACCTAGAACCAACTTTCGGATAGCGATGTTATTTAAAGTAAAGTAGTATAACTGGAAAATCTGAGTTCTACGCAGGCAGCTGATCTATAAAGTAAAATAATAAACCATTGTGTCATAATTTGCAGCTTTTTTGTACCATTCTCTATCGTTTCATTTTCATTTGTCCAATCGATTCTGGTGCCACCTTCGTTTTGGTCTCTAAGGGCGTTCTATGTTGTGCCAAGGTAGTGAATGATTGATCCACAGGGGGAAATAACCCGGTTAGACCTCTTCCATTGATTAGAACCACCAGTTTAGTTCTTCACGAGCCACCCTGCTTAGTACTTGCCTACCCATAGCAGAAATTAGTTGCCAATCCATACTTTTCCACATAATATTTCGATGATATATTAATCATCAAGTGTTTGTCTTTCAACTTCCGTTCCATATGTGTCGACTTGATCCTATTTATTACACATTTAAAAGTGGTGTTTACTGTTGAATTCCTAATTTCTTGCTTCACTGTGGACATTTTTATTAATTACGTATTTAAGTAATAGTCAAACAACCAAGATATGGCTAAAATTTAGGAAGTTTGCAACCTTATTTCAAATCATGGCCGACTACCGATCTCCAACCCGCCCATCTACCCCTCATGATTTCTTCCCACCATTTGCTCATGGGCAAATCACTTACGAGTTTCCGGAATTTTCAGTGACTATAAGTAAGATACCATCACCCATTTCGGCCAGAGCTCGCCTGGGCACAAGGAAGACGAAGAAGAATGATACTGAACCCAACGGCGTAAGTTAAATATTAAAATTAAATAATAATAAATAATTAAAGTTAAATATTTAACTATTTGTTCTTACTTGATAATTCAGTTTAGCATGCCCCGTGTAATCAAATTCGAATGTTCGTCATTTTTGACCGACTTCAACGCGAAAGAGGAGGTACTCAATTCGGGTTGTCGTGGGACGACGATTTTTTTTTTTTTTTTTTTTTTTTTTTTTTTTTTTTTTTTTTTTTTTTTTTTTTTTTTTTTTTTTTTTTTTTTTTTTTTTTGTATGTCCGAGTCGCTTGCATTTCTTTATTCTGGTACCAATCTGTCTGGTTCTTTTTGAAATTTGTTCTACAAGTATCCGTGGTGGTCCCGTTTCAAACAGATTTCATTTTGCTTTGCTAGAAGTATCGAAAATTTGTGAAGGAAGTTGAAAAACGCGGGTCCCGTTTTCGGGAATATTGGTCCGCATTCACTCTTCTTGCCCTGTGACTTCCGACTGAGTCGATGGAGGACCATTTGTGTATAGTCAAATTAAAGGTCTGATTGTAAGCTTTAAAATGATATGCTATATGAAGGGGGTTCCGATAACTAAAAGGTGCTGCGGTGATGAGAAAGGGGGAAATTATAGTGGGTTATTCGCTCAGAACCTGCATGAGCCATATCAAACGTGTTTATCAATGCTCGAGTATGTGAGTTTTCCTACCAAATATGAAGGATAATCATAGTACTGTTAGTTAGGTATTCTACCAAGTGGGTGTAGCACATAGCTCTCTCAACACTAATAACATGATTGGGTAGGTAACAGTGTAGGAGATCGTCAGATCTGCATAGTGCCGTACCAAATATTAGGGATATAGTACAATTAGGTGATAAGAGGGTATTCTACCAAGTGGGAGTAGCACATAGCTTCATCCTCATCCATAATATAGTTGGGTAGGTAATGGTATAGGAGATCGTCAGAACTGCATAGTGCTGAACCAAATATTAGGGATATAATAGTACAGTTAGGTGATAAGAGGGTATTCTACCAAGTGGGTGTAGCACATAGCTCCCTCGTCATCCATAATATAGTTGGGTAATGGTATAGGAGATCGTCAAAACTGCATAGTGCCGTACCAAATATTAGAAATGAAATAGTACAGTTAGGTGATAAGAGGGTATTCCACCAAGTGGGTGTAGCACATAGCTTCCTGATCATCCATACTATAGTTGGGTAGGTAATGGTATAGGAGATCTTCAGAAGTACATTGTGCTGTACCAAATATGAGGTATGTAGTACAATTAGGTGATAAGAGGGTATTCTACCAAGTGGGTGTAGCACATAGCCCCCTCATTACTGATAACACGATTGGGTAGGTAACAGTGTAGGAGATCGTCAGAACTGCATAGTGCCGTACCAAATATTAGGGATATAATAGTACAGTTAGGTGATGAGAGGGTATTCTACCAAGTGGGAGTAGCACATAGCTTCATCCTCATCCATAATATAGTTGGGTAGGTAATGGTATAGGAGATCGTCAGAACTGCATAGTGCTGAACCAAATATTAGGGATATAATAGTACAGTTAGGTAATAAGAGGGTATTCTACCAAGTGGGTGTAGCACATAGCTCCCTCGTCATCCATAATATAGTTGGGTGGGTAATGGTATAGGAGATCTTCAAAACTGCATAGTGCCGTACCAAATATTAGAAATGAAATAGTACAGTTAGGTGATAAGAGGGTATTCCACCAAGTGGGTGTAGCACATAGCTTCCTGATCATCCATACTATAGTTGGGTAGGTAATGGTATAGGAGATCTTCAGAAGTACATTGTGCTGTACCAAATATGAGGTATGTAGTACAATTAGGTGATAAGAGGGTATTCTACCAAGTGGGTGTAGCACATAGCCCCCTCATTACTGCTAACACGATTAGGTAGGTAACAGTGTAGGAGATCGTCAGAACTGCATAGTGCCGTACCAAATATTAGGGATATAATAGTACAGTTAGGTGATAAGAAGGTATTCTACCAAGTGGGTGTAGCACATAGCTTCCTCCTCATCCATAATATAGTTGGGTAGGTAATGGTATAGGAGATCGTCAGAACTGCATAGTGCCGTACCAAAGATTAGAAATGAAATAGTACAGTTAGGTGATGAGAGGGTATTCTACCAAGTGGGTGTAGCACATAGCTTCCTCCTCATCCATACTATAGTTGGGTAGGCAATAGTATAGGAGATTGCCATAACTGCATAGTGCCATACCAAATATGAGGTATATAGTACAACTCGGCAATAAGAGGGTATTCCATCAAGTGGGTGTAGCACATAGCTTCCTCATCATCCATAGTATAGTTGGGTAGGCAATAGTATAGGAGATTGCCATAACTGCATAGTACCATACCAAATATGAGGTGTATAGTACAGTTAGGTGATAAGAGGGTATTCTACCAAGAGGGTGTAGCACATAGCTTCCTCGTAATCCATAATATAGTTGGGTAGGTAATAGTATAGGAGATCTTCAGAAGTACATTGTGCTGTACCAAATATGAGGTATATAGTACAACTCAGTGATGAGAGGGTATTCTACCAAGTGGGTGTAGCACATAGCTTCCTCGTCATCCATAATATAGTTGGGTAGGCAATAGTATAGGAGATTGTTCGCTCCCTATGATAACTTGAGGGTTGGACTTATGATGAATCAGAAACACGAATGTGAATCGCAAAATAGGCCTAATCTCCGTTCAAATTTTAGCTGACCAAAATGCGATCGCTATTCGTTTCTTCCAGTTGTACTCAGTCAATAATTGACAATAATTATTATTGTGTCCTTACGTCCTTAGCAACCAGTAATCAAATTTCCTATTGAAGGCACCCACAACTCCCTGTTTCTTCGAATTGGGTGTGAAGCGTTTATTTCTTCCAATTAGACTTGATTGTGAAGTTGGTATGTAGTAAGTTGGTAGGCAGTGACAATGGCAAAGCCTTGTTCTTTGCAGACGAGTGATCTATAAAGAAAAATAATAAACCTTTGTGTGATAATTTTCATCGTTTTTATTTTTGAAAACTCAATTTCAAAAAATAAAAAATAATGATAATAATGAATAATACATTTTTTTCTTTGATTTATTATTCTCTGAATAAAACCTTGTTATAGTTCATTTTTTTAAAGTAGAAAACTTTGCTGTAAAAGTGTGAAACAAAGTCTATTCGTCTGTGATACATGTTTCTGTGGTTGGTCTTGATTACTGAACATATATTACAAAAAATGGAAAAATAATAAAATAAAAACCTTTTTAACAAAAAAATGGACCGACCTCAAAAATGATGTCCGTGAACACCAAAAAGGAAAAAATAATAATCTCAGCGAAAACACACTGATGTATTAGGTTGTTGGATATAAATATCTTGTCAACAGATGGTATGTTGGAATACCAACAATAATTGTGACAATGAGTGTGAATCACATTACAAATAATTATTATTTGTAATGTGATTCACACTCATTGTCACATTCATATCCTCCATCATACGATAGCAGTGACGTACTACCCAATAGTTTTGGAACACTTATCCCTACTCGTATTCGTGTTTTGCAACACTCACCAGATCATGTGAGTATTACTTAATAACCACAGTGTATCCAGATAGGTAGGTAGGTACGCATTGAAGTCGCCGCCGTGCCCACCTGTAGACACAAACGTCTTCTAGATGTTCTACTTACCAACATTTTATTCGTTTTCGGAAATATAGGTACATACCTTCCATACCACAGACATGCTTCCACACCGAGTATGGACGTATATATCTTTTTGTATAAAATTGTGGACGGTTTTGAACGTTAATTAGGTAAAAACGATTCCGAAGGTATGTTGCTACAATATAATATAATATTGGTGGATATTATCCACCAATAAAATAAACAGTCTCATGTAATAATAGAGTCTCAAATTACTCGTCACAACCATTCCTAGGGAGGTTCACACTTACTATCATACCCATATGGCAGCAGAGACGTACTAGGTACCTGGTAGTTCGGGGAGCACATTTGGATTCAATGGTACTAACTCTTGTAATGCTAACTAGATCATCGAGTAAGGAATGTGTTTAGTTTGTGTCTACAGATGGGCACGGCGGCGACTTCAATGCGTACCTACCTACCTATCTGGATACACTGTGGTTATTAAGTAATACTCACATGATCTGGTGAGTGTTGCAAAACACGAATACGAGTAGGGATAAGTGTTCCAAAACTATTGGGTAGTACGTCACTGCTATCGTATGATGGAGGATATGAATGTGACAATGAGTGTGAATCACATTACAAATAATAATTATTTGTAATGTGATTCACACTCATTGTCACAATTATTGTTGGTATTCCAACATACCATCTGTTGACAAGATATTTATATCCAACAACCTAATACATCAGTGTGTTTTCGCTGAGATTATTATTTTTTCCTTTTTGGTGTTCACGGACATCATTTTTGAGGTCGGTCCATTTTTTTGTTAAAAAGGTTTTTATTTTATTATTTTTTTCAGAGCTCCTTTCATGAGCTCCAAATCATCTTCAATTCAATCTTCTGCCAAAATGTTGATAAAGCCTAATCTTGTCAGAGAAATAATAAATGGTCAAACCAAACCATATCTGTTTTGTAATTTACGAGTGTTGGGTCAATAGTAATTTCAAAGTGGTGGCCAACAATCAGAATATAAAGATAAAAATTACTAGACGGTATCCATCGAGGAGGCCCCAACTTCCGTTGGAGTGCGCTGATCGTAAAATTAGTTTCGCGTACGCCCAATAAATGGATGTGGGAAAACCACCTTCGAGAGATTCGCATTATACTTTTCCGAGTGCCAACATTTAAATGTTGAAAATTATTACGCTGAAGAAATTTCACGGGTCGCCTCTCTGAGACTGCAGAGTTTCTAATGACAAACTGTACAGCTCCAAGATCAGCTGGGTGAGCTACATTCGCTCCTGGTAGTGCCAGGAAGCTGACATTTTACTGTGAGACTCTCTGAGACAAAGTTATTTGACAAACTATACTACTCCCTATCAGCTGGTTGAGCCAAAGTCGGTTTAGAGGATTGGTGGCTTGAGCATGTTCCTTGTTTTCCACTTTTAGCCGTTGGGCTTAATTATATTTGTATTATGTACGTAGGTGTACTTACGGGTACTATTGCCGAACGTAGTGAGGCTCTAGTGTTCTCTTGCGCTGCACTCGTCCTTGTGCCTTATCTGTTCCGCGATACAGGCGATATTTTTGTAACTTTTGAGCTAAAATTTGGAAGGTAGACTTCTTTCATACCCCCTTTCATACCTTCATTCTTACATACTAAATAGTTTTTGCTGCCGATCGGATGTGATGCGACGGCGCTAGTGCTGAAGACGTCCCTGCAAAGGTGCGACGCCAAAAACTAATTCATGTATTCCAAGCCGTGTATAGCCCCTCAATCAAATCCTAGACAGTCTGTGCACAAAATTTTTTTTTCTATCATTTTTTTTCTTTGTCTCAAAAAGAGCTACAAAAATGCTCGTATGCAATGTTTTTTTGTAAATCCAATCCTTACCCCAGTTTTGTCCCTAAAATAGTAATAACCCGCTTTTTAAGGTGTTGCTTCCGTGTAGTATTTCTCTTGAAAATATTGAAATTCGGTTTCTCCTTCTAAAAGTGCAACACGTTCGAATTTCACTCGAGGCTTTCGCCAGTGGACCCACTAGAAGTGGTGGTGTGTCGAACCTTTTTTAAATCAAACAGAACGGACTTGGAAAATCCACCGCGAGGTATCTCGCTTGTTGGTAACGTAGTTAGTCAAAGTTCCTCAGTGGGGTAGATTCTATTTGTCTGCCCCTTTGCTGCTCCAACACTCGTTTGTTTCGGTGTTACCCGCGAGCTCTGACAATTCTTTGCTATTTGATGGATTGAGTTTTATCGTTTTCATCGCGTACTTTTCTTGGCATTGTTCTTACTTAATACATTAATATATGTTTTATGAAAAGTTGCCGCGTGGCTTATCGCTTATCGTGCCTAACAGCGCTCCCCTAGAGGTTGGGGCCTAGTAGAAAAATTAGGAAAACATTTATTTCAAACCGTTGAGCTGTACACCATTTTTTTATTATTTCCCCAGCCCGATCTAAACATTTTTGGTACTGTGAGCTGTGCGGACAATTTTTTTTATCCCATTATCACACCATTGTGAGGTCTTGCCCCTAGGAAGGGTGTGCGTGTTTTTGGAATTGTCTCAAAGTAATCGTTGTAACGAAATGTAATTTCGACTCGTGTGGCTGTCACAAAATTTGATGCCTGAGCTCATTACTCTCATCACTTTCCTTGTTATCCTTGCAGAAGTCAGAGTCGGGGGAAAACAGTTTTGAGACGGAAAGTTATCTCAAGACGACCGAAAAGGCTTTGTCGGCTATTGCTGCTCGGATGAGCGTCTCGTTAGACTCAGGAGGAGAATCTGATGCAGATTCCAAGAGTAGTGGTAATAAAAAAGGACTTCATCGTTCAGATAGCAGTGCTAGTGAGTCTGGTCCGAAGCCTCAGACACCTTCAGCTACTCGCTACAACAGGGCGTTCAGGTGAGTGAATTTTTCCGTTTGGGACAGCTTTAGTAGTATGCCTGAATCCCGTATAAGCTTAGTTACTCTTTTTAGGATAAGTGAACTAAATTTAAATTTTGGAAATTTTTCTACCAGCTTGAGAAGGGGACGTCTTGACGCTGAAGAAACTAAAAAAACCGACCCTCCTGTTCCCCTTTCGGGATCGAATCGTGGGGCTACACCAAAAACTGAGCATCCACCTCACAGGTCTACTTCATCTGTGCGGTCCAAGGCTACCACTCCTATACTTCCCCCTCCCGGCCTCTCTCGTAACGACACCTCCAGGCTCAGCGTTAGAACAAAATTGTCACCACAGGTATGCTTACTCATTATCCTCTAAATAATTATAATAATACATACATTTACATTGAATTTGGATTGTGAGAGTCTTCATTTGGCTGCAGTTGTAATAAGTACTGTTAAATAACTCAAGTAATGGTATTTTAATGTCTCGTTTAAATTTTGTTTTTAAGTCTCCCCTTCTCTCTACACCGAAAAATGGTATGGTTGGATCGAAGAAAATTAGTCCTGGAGCTTATGGGCCTGGAGGGGGCAACAGTGGTGGTGGTGGTGGTAGGAGCAACTCGACATTGTCGTCGAAGGAAGTTGAGTTCCAGAATTGGAAAAGGAGGAAAAACTATGACCCTATGAAAGCAGCTGCAGAAGGGAAGAAAAAAGATGCTGCTGCTAAAAAGCCAGCTGCTGTACCAACTACACCAGCAACAACTGAAACCATCTGCCAAGATCCCGTTCCAGTTTCAAGTCCTAAAAGGTTATTCTTGTTCTCATTACACTTAGCTAATTAGTTTTAATGGCGCAGGGTAATAGGTGATAGTTAATGGCACGTAATAGTTTACCGTTGGCGAGACTTTTGTCTATCTCCTGAAATCTTTGGATATAGTCGAAGAAGCAAAAGAGCAAACACAAGACATGAGCCTCGGCTAAAGCAGATGGCAGGAATAATTTTTTAGTTTTTTGAATGAATTTTCAATAAGCAACTTTTTATAATGCATTTTTAAAAATTGAGACCTTACATTAAATTTAATAAGCACTTTTATTCCTTTCAGTACTGCCTCTTCAGTTCTTCGTTCAGCCTCTTTCCATGGACACGGTACGAGGCAGTCTCTTGTGACAGGCCCCTCATCATCTGAAGAAGAAGAAGAAGAAATCACGCTCTCAGCTGAAGAAGAAGAGTGGCCCACTCCACCCCAAGCTCCCAAAGTAAGCTTTTTAAAAAAATTAGTATCCAAATGTGTTCGTCTGGAAAAGCTACATCTACTGCTGGAAATTATTGAGTAATTTACCTAGTCCGAAGTTTAGGAAAGATTGGTTTGGTCGTTGTGCTAAGCTTATCAAGGAATGCATCCAACTGTTCCATGTTCGTGTGTTCATAATACCAACCTATTTATTATCATAAAAGAACGGTCTAATGTTTGCAGATACTCTACGGTGTTTCTTTAGACATACATGTCTAAAGATTGGTATATGGTGAACTGTTAGCATCTTGTTCATGCATTTCTTGTTGTACCTATTGCACGATGTTCAAGTTTATTATTTCTTTCAGTTGGTGTAGAATAAGGTGTGAAATTGAAAAGTACGCTAAGTCGGCGAAGCACCTAGTTTTATAGAACCCAATTATGTTTTAATTAGATGACACAACTGCTGTTGGTTAAATTGTAATCAAATTAAAAGAAAATACACTTCTGTGGTTGACAAAATAATAATGAGAATAAACGGGTTGATGGGCGTCCACATCTACGTACGATAATTTTGCAACTGACTCCTAAAAAATCACCTTAGCAAATTATCAATTTCCATGGCCATCTAGCTTGTTCGAAGCACTGCCTTCGCAATAAATTACTTAGTAGGTGGTTGGAACTAGAAAATTACCCTCGAGCAGTCGCGTGTTTTAAAAATACATAACTGAGCGCGTGGCGGCAAACTGGCCGCACTTCGTAACTTAGTCGAATTTCAGTTGTGTAACGCGTATACGCATATATTCTTTATGTGAATAACACGCAGGGTACACATAGGAAACCAATTTTCAATTAAACGATAAATTTATTACTCAACAAATTCCACAAAGTCAACTAGAATAACATCAAAATTTAGAAAGTTCTTCTTTCATACCTATGGTACATATTGTATGAAAAAGCCAATATCAGTCTCTTGATTTTCTCTCGTATTTCAGATGCATTGTAAACAAAAATGACTTGTTCTTTACTAGAAAATGGTGCACATACCACAACACTTTTTACAAAAGAAAATATTAGGAACGTTTAATGATATCAATTTCCAGACTAGGTACTGGAACTTTGGTACTGAACATAACCTACGCGCGTCTTGAAGTCCGAGCCTAGCGCAGTCTAGCTTCTTGAACAGCAACTTGAAGGTACACATCGGCTATTGCGCGGTATAGTATGAATATAGAAAAACCAGCCTATTTTTTTCAAAAATGCGGCCAAATAGCCGCACACGCGATTGCTCGATTTTCTTAACTGACAAATATAAACAAATTACCTGCACAATTGAGAACGTGTTATAATTGAACGATGTAAAGTTGAGAAGATCATTAAGGATTCAATGACTCTTGCGATCTGACTGATTTACAACCAAACATTTGTTCATAATGGTCTAAAACGTAAAATTCAGAAATACACAATATTTTTATTTTAGAGGAAAAAATTTTGCTTTAAAAAAGTAAAAACCAGGAGTTCTACCTACGATAGACTAAGGGAAATTGTTGAATTAGATAGTACTGTGTCACCGTGTGTACTTTTTATGCTTGACCATGTAGTAGTTTCTGTTGGTGTGGGATTTATTCGATATTGAATCAGGCTATGTCCAATACAATGCGATCGACTCGAGCGTACGTGTTTGGTGAATGCGTGATGTGGAAACAAGCGGCTAGAATGAGCACGCTGACGCTAAACTTTCTATGGTTTTTCCATACGGCTTTCCTTTTGCTTCCGAGTCTACCAAGATAGCGAAAACTTTGGTTTCAACCTTAAAAGGTTGAAAAACAAAGTTCTCCAACATCAAAATTGCCACTTTACGTTTCAGACCTTTCTGAACAATTTTGGTTCCGTGTGTGTCTGTTTGTCATGAAATGTTTGCCACAGCCATAACTTCTACATTTCTTATCCGATTTTGATGAAATTTTCAGGAACTGTGCGGGTAGGCGTGTAGATGGTTCTCTATGAAAATCATTACCACCGGACTGATAGTAGCCGCTGCGCATGCGCAAATTTGAAATCCATGTCACGGCCATAATTTCTACAATTCTCGTCCGATTTCAATGAAATTTTCAGGGATTGTGCGGATTGGCGTGTAGATGGTCCCCTATGAAAATCAAGGCCTCAAAATTGACAGTAGTCTCTGCGCATGCGCAAACGTAAAATCCTTTTAACAGCCATGACACATTTTTCATCCGAATTTGATGAAATTTCTCAGGATTAGTGTGTAGATGATCCCCTATGAGGGTAGTGGAAGGTACATAGAGATTGATATTTGGGGATCAACTATTTACGGATACTTATGGATGGGTTAAGGTGCCCGTCCACTAGGTCGACAGCGCGGCGCGACGCGAAAAAAAATTTCTAGAAATTTAATGGGAAATGAATGGCAGCCCGTCCACTAGGTCGACAGCGCGGCGCGGCGCGGCGCGGGTCGAAACTTTTTCGCAATCTGTCGCTCTCCAGACTTCTGGAGCGCGGCGTCGCGCCGCGCCGCGCCGCGCTGTCGACCTAGTGGACGGAGGGCGAAGCGAAAAATTGTCGACCTCGGTCATTTTCGTCAGTGTTCGGCTTTCGTATACGAGGCTTAATCATGTGTGAAGCTCGAAAAACTTCCCCCTCGACATTCTAAAATAATTTATAAACTTTTGCTCGTCCCCTAGCAAATCTTGGAACAGGTGATTGTGCTCCCCCAGGTCCATCCTCTTTATTGGATGGACCTAAACTCTTCTCCTTTTCCCACCGATTTGGTCCTCTTCTTCTGCTTCCAAAGCTGCAACTAAAATGAACATTTCTTCTTCGTCGTCCGATGAAAACATAATATCTATGCCCCACATTTTCCTGAGAAGGCACCTTCTCAGGCGTGGCGAAACGGCGGGTCGAAAAATTTTATCCGCTCCAGTGGACGGAGCCTAGGGGCGGTATTCATAGTCATTCCTCAAGGCGCGGATTTCCTCGACTCGAGTTGAGGTTTCCTCCAACTTATCTTTTCTCGAGGATTCCTCACCCTATTCATAGACGAACAGAACGCATTTGGAGGTCGACCTCAGCTCATCCTCAACTCGAGGAGACCTCGAGTTACCAAATGATGGTCGAGGAAGAATTGGCAGCCCTGTTCAGGTAACAGCTCAGTGAAGGTTTCATGGAGAAGGTTCGATTGTTTATTTCCTACTGTTCCTGTTGTTCACGTTCCTTCTTCAATAAAATAGTGCTTGCTACCTTTTAATTTTTTATATTAGTTTCCAAATGGAAAGAGAAAAGAAGAGAGCCGTTTTTAAGCGAAGCTGAATAAACTACGCTAAGGAAATTCATAATTGAAGGGCATTGGGGAAAAAAACAGATGCGGTCTCAATTGTCGAAAAAAAAGTGTTGGGAGAAAATCGCGAGTGATTTCAATTTCAGTGGAAAGTACCCAACAGAAAGTAGCGTATAATAATCAATAAGTATTTTATATTTATATTGGTGCTCCTTTTCTTTGCGCTCGTTCGTTGTTTTGTAATTTACAAAGTACCAAAGCGCTTTTCACCTGAGTGAAATAGGCCATAGATTAAAGGCGCTTCTAGACTGACCCGCAACACTTCCCGAGTACCGCGGCCGCGTCATTCCGTTACAACAGAACTTCTCATCCTTATACTTCTCAAATCAGTAGAAAAACCAATTTCTACTTTTTCTCCTATGGGGTGACACAAATGAAGGCTTTAGAACTATATGAAACAAATTTCCATTAGTATTAATACGTGCTTTCAACAAGGAAGGTACCTAATAGGTAGGTACAGTACCTACCTACTATGAAGAGTTGAACATAGTCGATTACTTTTTTTTATTCGAAATTCCCACCCACCATACTTTGAAAATTGTTGAGGATATGTTGTTCTAACATTCACCAGAGTTCGGAGCGATTTGGAGATGACGTTTTTTTGTAAAGTGCGAAAATGTTGTTTGTAGGACTTATGACTATAGAACCTCGGCTTCGAAACAGATGGCTCGGCAACTTCTAAGATCGATTACTTCTTTTTATTCAAAATTCCCCCACCATATTTTAGTATATTGTTGAGGACATGTTGCTCGAACATTCACCAGAGTTTGGAGTTATTTGAAGATGACCATTTTTTGTAAAGTGCGAAAATGTTCGACATTTCTACTGAAATCAGCTATCATCAAATATCGGGCGGTCATAACTTTTCTTCCACTGAACCGGAATCGACCAAATTTCAGTATATTGTCGATTAGTTATGTAAGAAACATATGTCAGAATTTGGTGCAAGTAACTCAGTCGTAAGTACCCAGCCCTAGATGATGAAGATATAGATTCTGTTCTCTCCTGTTCACAGAGATACTCTCGGGCAGGAAGAAAATCGGGAGTAGCACGTTTATCAAGGTCTCTTTTGTAAAACGAAATTTCTTCCGAAATGTTCGATCATCCAATACCATTACAAATAAGAACATAACTAAATTACTGGCATTCACCGTGTTTATCATTATTATCATAACTTTTGAGTACCTACCTCCAAAGGGTTTTCTTGATCCAGCAAGTAACATTTCGGCCTTCGCTGATCTCGCGAAGATTCCTACAAATACTCATCAAATTCCTCCAATCTTTCAATATCTTCGAAATCCATGTTTTCGGACGAAATAACCGAAGAATAGATCCGTAGAATATTTTATAACGACAACGCTTGTGATAACAGGTAGGTAGATATCATCAAAATCTTTCCTCAAGGTACCTTTTCACCTACCTTGGGCTGAGGAAGCTCGAAGCCCCTTTCTCGACTCGAAATATCTCGATTCGGCTTTCAAATTTCTCGACTCCACCTCCGAAGTCGTCTATGAATACCGCCATTGGAGGACGCCTTTGGCAGTTCGAGGACGCCTTGAAATGAGGCGACTATGAATAGCTTAAGGAGCCGTCGGGCCTCCTTAAGGCTTCCTCGAGACCTTCCTCGACTTGGAGGATGAGTCTGGCCTTGACTTTGGCTTAAGGCTTAACTATGAATAGCTCGAGGAGGAAAGGACTCCTCAAAGCGTACTTTGGAGGAGTCCTCCAACTCGAGTCATGACTATGAATACCGCCCTAGGAATTTCGCGTCGCGCCGCGCCGCGCCGCGCTGTCGACCTAGTGGACGGCCAGCTTTATGGATACGAGAAAGCTATGTGCCACACCCACTTGACAGACTTTCTTTTCTTTGATGAAAAAAACATGTCATGACAGACCAATGAGCGTGCAGCATTTGCTTTCAATCAACGAATGGTTCTTCACAGAAAACGACAAAAGCTGTCTTCTCATGTTACAAAAAGTCCTTTGTTATAACGGGAGGAAATGTTGTAACTACTGAAATAGTAATACTACTGAAATACAAAAATAATCTAAAATCAAGCTCTTTTATGCATTAGTAAACAGGGGGGAAATATTAAACATTTTAAAACGCATGCTAACAAAATGTGGTTGATGAGCCTACTGCTGCAAGTGAAACGGGAGTGGCAATCGCAAGCTCGGATTTTGCGCGATCTTACATTGAGCACTTGAACCGTTATTGTGTAGTTTGCTTGTTGTAGTATTCGTCTTACGCTCGTTGTATCGCATTTAATTGAACATAAGTGGCAGAAAAGCCCTACATCTGCACTCTGTAGTCTTTGTGATTTTAGCTTGTGCTTGTACTAATAATGTTTGTGTGTGGCAGACTTCCCTGGAGAATACCCCTCGTGGCAGCAGAGTCTCTTTGTACAGTAACAATTCTAACTCTCCCAGAGCAAGGCACAAACTTGAGGTAAATGTTCAAACTAAAAAAAAAAAGATAGAACATTTTTATTGAAACTTACGGTCTAAACTAGTCAAAACATTTCTATTGCTCTTACTTCTATGAGAGATGAAAAGCTTATAAGTAATAGCTAATTATTATCAACTAGCTGAAAAGCCTGCTAAAAGCAGGCCAAAAATTGTGGACATGTAGAAAAAAATTTGATGTCGCGGCCTGGAATCGAACCCGGGACCCCCACGTTCGGGCGACATACGTACGCACGTACGTACGTACGATTGGTGTTTTATGTATATAGATAATTACATTTTTTAAACCCAAACGGTGCTGTGGCTGTTACAATTTTCCTAGTTGACATAATAGTGTCAAATTTTGGATAGATGTTGTCATCCTATCTGAGAAGCTTTGATAATTTTGGCGTATTCCTCATAGGTACTTAGAGACCACTCAATATCAGTCTCTTGCTCTACATATTTCTTTCTGTTTCGTGTTGTATTTATTTTGGTCATATTTTGTGTTTGTTTTTTTCGTTAGTTTAATTTTAATTCTAGTAATTATCTCCTTCTACGAGTAACGTAACTTGAATATCTATTTCAGGGCGTGGATAATCTAGTTGTTTCTGCCATATCAGGGATATCAAATAAACTCAGAGTGAATGCGTCTACACTCCTCAAAAAATTAAGGTATGTTGGTGAATGTTTCTAAAACGTATTGCGCAGGATATTAATTATTATGTTACCTAAGAAGTATATTTTTATAGTGGAGTCGAGTAGGTACAAATGTATTGATCGTACCATAGCCTCCTATCTTGAGTGTAAGGAGAATTCCTTTAGCTTGCTCTCTAGCAGGATTGAGTATATCTCTGAT
Organism: Apolygus lucorum; assembly: GCA_009739505.2. Taxonomy (NCBI): domain Eukaryota; kingdom Metazoa; phylum Arthropoda; class Insecta; order Hemiptera; family Miridae; genus Apolygus; species Apolygus lucorum. Next base: position 71,300,700 of record CM019176.2, on the reverse strand, counting down.
CTCAAACATACTTTCATTGTCTGGAACTCAGATTTTCAAACTTCTGAAACGTTTCTTATCTGTTCTAAACTACATGAAAATCTCCATAAGTTAGATGATCAATAAACCGTGTCAATTTTTATCGTACAGAAAGAGGGGAATATGTAAACCTAAAAACACAATGTTAACATCGGTCGTTGAGTGCTTAGTCTTACATCTTGTTTGTTTGTTACAGGTATTTATATGACGAGGAAAATGACAAGTACAAGTGTCTTAGTAATGAGTTGGCTCAGTTGGAATTGTTGGGTGAAACTACGGGATCCCCTCAGAAATCATCATCTCGCGAACTAGCTTTAACCCTCAAAAACTTGAAGAGGCTGGATACAACTCTCAAAGGTAAGTCATGTGCTTTCTATGTTATATATTTATCGATAATCTTACTATACAAAAAAAATCTATAGGATTCCTATGCTCAGCTCGCAATACCTTGGTATAAAACTGTTAACTTATGATAGCTACGAGTTATTTGACATCCTTTTAGTCTTGTTCAGGTTTCAACGAGGAAACCTCTACCTAAATAAATGTTCCAACCTGAAAAATCATCCACCAGCAAAAGAAGAGATGAAAAAATTCCAATCCTGAAAGTGAATAGTTGGGTCCAATCCTAACAAAGCTGCCAAAACATGTGTTTATTTATGTGAATACGGGACGAACCCAATTACAAATGAAAAAACAAACAGTGTAGTCAAATGGTCAGAATAGAACAGAAATATAGCGAATAATAGAAATATAACAGAAATATAGCGAAAACTTTAGGGCTAGATAGGGTCGTGTAGAGGTTCGGAGCAGAGATGGCGGAAAAGAGCACACTTAATAGATTAATAGAGGCGAGGACACAATTTCGATGAAGGGAGGGGATGTGGAGAAGAAGTTCACTTGGCGAGGAATGCGACACATTGGGCGATTGTAGAGGTAATTCGTAGAGGAGAAAGGGACAGCAAAAGGTGTGGCAGAGTGTGACGTGAGCCGAGGCACAAGGAAGCCGACACGAGCTAGGAGATCCGGAGCATCAATTCTCCCCGATAGCAAACCATGGAGAAAAGAGACATCTGAACATAAGCGACGATTATGGGGAAACAGTAAGTTGAAACGGCGTGCGAGTTCGTGGTAGTCTATGTTCTCGCGGGGAATGGAGAGCTTGTAAGCGAGGAACCGAAGGAAGGCCCTGAAGACACGCTCAATTTGTAGGGTGTGGCAGTTGTAGTAAGGGCTCCAGATCACCGACGGATACTCCAAGATGGGCTGCACGCGAGTTTTGTAAAGAGTGACTAGGGCTGATGCTTGGGTGAATTCTCTGGAATTCCTCTTCACAAAGCCCAGCGCACGCATACCACGGGAAGCCACCTGCGCAATGTGATTGGAGAAGGAGAGCTAGGAGTCCAGGTGTACTCCGAGGTCCACAATGTCGTCCTTAAGAGAAAGACGAGCTCCGTTGATTAAGTAAGGGTGCTTGACTGGGGAGTGAGAGCGATGGAATGACGTGACGGCGCATTTGGAAGGGTTCAGAGCCAGGCCATTTTGATCACACCATAGAGAGAGGGCGTCAAGGTTCTGCTGGAGGAGAAGGCAATCCGAGGGGTCACCAATGGCAATAAAGAGCTTCAAGTCGTCTGCATAGATCAAGAACTTAGTGCAGTGAAGGGAGGAGATGACTCCGTTGATCACCAGGTTGAAGAGAAGGGGGCCAAGGTGGAGCCTTGTGGAACACCAGAAGTGGCAATGAATGAGTGGGAAGCAACACCATTTACACGTACTGAGAGCTGTCTAGCTGTGAGGTGTTTCCCTTACAATATCCCTCTAGTGATTTGATTATTTCAGCTGGGGCTTGCCTGTTCACTTGGAGGAACTTCGTCCCATTGCAACTTGAAATAGGACTTCGTTCCTCTTCTTTGTGATTACCCAAGTCTATTGAATGGGGTTATTTCCGATAGTTAAGAGAATTCAATAATTATTGTCTACGCATCTTACGACGGATTCGCCCCTGACGTTTGGGGAGTATTTTTGGACGAACCACCGAGTTGCGAAAATAATGTACTGAGGGGACAGTGGAGCCTAATAGGCTCTCAAGAATGCGGGTGCGAAAAGGTTAAAGGGCAATACGGGTTAACGAATGAATGCTGACCATGGTGTCATAGCTGGCGTAGCTAACCCTTGTCCATTTATTTGTGACCACACTTGCAACATTTGGCCGCTCCGAACCTTGCTCCGATCCTCTGGCGTGTTCTGGGCGGCAAAACTTCAAAGGAATGAGGATTGGAGGAGCGGAGCGCAGTCTGATCGCTCCACTGGCAGTTTTTCATCTTGCATCAAAGAAATGTTCGGAGTAGGGTGAGCTTTGTATGGGCAGAGCGAGGTTCGGGGCTGAAGATCGGAGCTCAGTTCAGAGTGGCGGAATGTTGCAAGTGTGGACGCGGATTTCAACGACGAGATGTAGATCTCAGCCATACATCAATATTGGGGTCATTCCTGTTGTGTCGTGAGGAACTGACCTCATGCTAGTAGAAACAGGTTATTCGCCCCAATTGTCTTGGCTGTCAGAGATAAAGTTAGTGGTGGTTATGGTTCGATTAATTTTTTTCGACGAGCTCGCTTGAGTGGGGACGCGGCCCGCTTGTTTTCGAGTTCGTTCTGTTTCCAACAACGTGTTTTCACCTCAACAAGTTTCGTCTCGAAGTTAACCCTGGTCAGTGTGTAATTCGCACGGCACCTGCTAACATTGGGATTGATGAGAGCAGTCGCAACAATATGGGAACCAAAAGGTTGGTCTCACAGAACTATTTTTTATAAGGTTTTTGGATTCTACATACTTTGAAACGTAAACATAAAACTGTCTGAAGGGGAATTTTCTTTTTTTTTCCTGCTTGATTCCAAAGGTTCATTATTCAAAATAAACCAAGAATTAATCCGCCACCTAATACCTGCATTCAGAAGAATGGCACCTATACTATCACCACGTAATTTTTAGGACGTCCCACAGTAAGACTTGGGCGTCCTTATGCGATCTGGGGTAAAGTTGGACAGCACTCAACAGAAAAAAACCACACACTAATCCAAATCCGCAAAAAAAAACCATAGGTGAATGTCTGTGTGTGACTAAATTTTGTGTCGTCTCACAGGCCTTACTTTTCAACCGATTTTCGTGGTTCTTTTTTTGTTCGGCGCGAAAAACTATATAGTTGTGCACTAAGTCGCCGGAAATTCGAATCCTTTTAAGGGGTGGAAAGGGGCTAATGGTTAAAAACCATCCGTTTGCGGGCATAATCTTGTAAACTCTGCCCAGGCCTAAATTTCCTACCGATTTGCGTGTTTCTTTTTATGTTCGACTCAAAAGTCTTCCAAATTGCACATTATTTCACCAGAGTATCAAAATTAGCATGATGAGGGTGCGAGTGGCTGGGGGGGATAATATTTACAAAATATCAGATTTTTTAATATTTCGGTAAATTATCATTACACCTCCGGATTTTCATGAATTATTCAATGTACCTCCAAGGAACTAATAGATGAAAGTTCAACGTTACGATGCATTTCCGCTTTGGTGCGAGACTGGCACCATTTGTGAGGGGGGGGGGGGGGTGAACTTGAATTCGCGTGTTGGGTGTCGTAGATCATGGATTTTAAAATGCTCTTCAAATTCCGATGTACCTCCTCCAAAGTACGATGATGTACTCGACTTGCTGTTTACTATAAATGAGGAATTTCACCATGTCGGAATTTCCTATTTTTTACCCCAAAATCGGACTCAGCACCTCGAAAAACGCCCCTTCGTCAAACTTTCAGCCCAAACTACCTACCTAATTTACGAATAAACAAAACAGTGTAGAAAATATGAACGTTTAAAAATCCGGGAGGATGACGTCAACCAGAAATAGTTCATGTACGGCCGCTTGACGCACTGAGATCGTGATATCTATAGTCCTCAGATGCAACATTTCACAAAACCAGTAAAGATCGGAATCGAAGAACTGAAGAGAAAAAATTGAACAAGCAAGATGGAGAAAATGAGGCTTCCCTTGTTTTTGTTTGATAACTTTCCTCGTAGATACCACGATTTCGTCGTTCCATCGGGCAACAAAGGGAGGGGACAGCGATCAGAACAGCCAATCAGCGAGCGTTTCCGCTTCACGTTGAAGAGGTCCGTTTTCCCGGTTATTTTTTGAAATCATAGATTTTGAATGTTTTCCAAAAATAACAGGAGACTTATTTTCCAAAATCAACCCGATTTTCATCTATCCCACTCTGTTAACTATTCAGGAAAAATTCAAAGAGAATTCGGTGAAATTCCTCATTCTCTAATCCTAACAATATTTGGAGTTATGATTTGGCTGGAACTTTGCTGCCTACTTCTTACATTGAATAAGATTATTGTATATTTATTATGTTCTGTTGAATCTTTGCAGTTATACAGGGTGTAAGTGATAGATTTAAGGAGGCTGCAGATCATAATTAACAACGGAATCATAATTAAACGTGTAATGAAACAGTTAAACATTAGTTACATCGGTAGGCTTGAGGGACGAATATGAAAAGGTAAACAAACGACAGTGTGTTGTTGCACATTGAATGTCCGTAACATGGTTCAGTCGGAGTGGACACAAGTGGTGAGGCCTTCACAGATCGAACACTCCCCCTCACGATGATTGAACATCCACAAGTCCCAGGCGCTGGCAGAATTTTGCGAAGAGAGGACCAGGCAACGCCTTCGTAAGGATGTCAGCATCCATTTCTCCAGATGGGACGTGCACCACATCAACCTCTCCAAGCTGAATGGACTCTCGAATGAAGTGCTCCCGTACAGCTATGTGTTTGCTGCGAGAGCTGACAATATTTTTCTTACTCAAGTTTTCAGCTGACTCATTGTCATTGTAAATAACTGTTGGACCAACAACTGGATAGCCTGATTCCTTGAACAACAGTCTGAGGTGAATCGCTTCCTTGGCAGCATCGGTTAATGCCATGTACTCAGCATGGGTGGTAGCTAGGGCAACGGTCCTCTGTTTTCTTGACTCCCAGCTAATTGCAGCATTGGCGAACTTGAAACAGTATCCTGTATAAGATCTGCGATCGATTAGACAAGAAGCCCAGTCCGCGTCTGTGTAGCCATGCAAAGCCTTGTCACGCTTGAAGTATTTTAGGCCAACATGTTTGGTGCCCTTCAAGTATCTCAGGATCCGCTTAGCAGCAAGCCAATGTTCTTGTCCGTAGCACGAATTAAATTGGCTAAGAAAACTGACTGCATGTGAAATGTCTGGTCGGGTGGCGACAGCCAAGTACATAAGGGATCCAATGAGGCTTTGGTAAGGCACATTTTTGCCATCATCTAAATTTGCAGATTTCTCAAGCTTCAATCCAGTTACCATCGGCGTAGTGACAGGGTTACAATCCTGCATTTTGAATTTGTGGATCATATCCTCAATATATTTTGTTTGAGTTGCATATATGGCACCATTCTCTCTTTTTACCTCAATACCAAGGCAGTATGAGAGTTCACCCAAGTCACGCATTCTAAAGGCCTTCATTAAATTTTCCTTAACAGACGAAAGTTTAGTTTGGTTGGTTGATAGGCAGATTAAATCATCAACGTACACTGAAATCAGAATTTTGTCTCCCCCTGATTCAGCTACATACAGGCAGGGATCTGCATAGGATGATTTGAAGCCTAATTCTTTCAATTTTCTATCGAGTTTCATGAACCAACATCTTCCTGCCTGTTTCAGGCCATACAAGCTTTTCTGGAGTAGGCAGACCTTTTTATTTCCATTTTTCTTCAGGTCTTGCAACATCTTTTTAGCCTTATTGAAGATTGTTTGATTATGGTTCTCACTTTCATCAATCATAATGTCCCGTAAATATTCTTCAAGTGAGTCTGGTGGTTCCATGTAAATGGTTTTATCGATTTCACCATTTAGGTAGGCTGTAGACACATCCAAATGATACAATTTTAGGTTTTTCTCAGCAGCTAAGGCCATCATATATCGAATGGTACTCAATTTCGCTACAGGAGAAAAAGTTTCCATGTAGTCGATACCAGGTGACTGTGCAAATCCACGCGCCACCAATCTGGCTTTCCTGCGCTCGAGTAGACCGTCTGGTTTGTATTTTTTCTTCAGAACGAGTTTCGACCCAATTACATGTTCAGCATTTTTCCTGTCAGTTAAAACCCAGCTATCGTTTTGCAGATGAGCCTTGATTTCATCCTTGATTGCCTCAGACCAATTTTCTAATGGTTCATCTGAGTTTCTCAAATCAGTTTCTAGATGTGCGAGAAATGACACATAGGATGAGTCAGAGGTATCTGAGTCTGTATCCATGACGTAGTCTTCAGTCCATTTAGGTGGTCTCTTGTGACGAAAAGGTCTGGTATAATTCGAACTTCCTTGATTAGGGTCAGGTATTTCATCATCAAAACCTCGGAATTCTTCTTCAGTTGATGTGTGATCCTCCAATTCTGACGTGACTTCCTCTTCTGAAGTGCTAGACGAACTTTCACTGCTGTCATCTTGTTCAGAGGGTTCATTCGTGTCACATCTGTCAGTTGGAACACTCAATTCGACAACTGTATTCCTTTGAAGGTTGCATTGTGGGTTGTCCTCAAAGTAGCATTGATTGAGAACTTTTAAGTCACGGGAAACAACAATCTTGTTTTGATCGGGGTCCCAAATGCGATAACCTTTTGAGATTTCAGAGTAGCCCATAAAAATGCCAATTTTGGCTTTGGCGTCGAATTTCTTCCTGTGACGACTGGTTGAAAGGAAATAACATTTTGATCCAAATTCGTGGAGATGTCGAGCTGAGGGCAAATGCCCAACCCATCGCTTGAACGGAGTTTCATAATCAATGGAGCTGGATGGAGTCCTATTCACGAGGTAATTAGCCGTATTTACGGCCTCTGCCCAGAAAGACGTGGGTAATTTTGCTCCAATGAGAAGGCAACGAGCTCGCTCGACTAGCGTCCGATTTTTGCGCTCACTGATCCCATTTTGCTGGGGCGTGTAGACACAGCTCAATCTCCGTTGAATTCCATTGGATTTCAGGAATTCATCCATTTGGTGGTTACAGTATTCCGACTTCTCGTTGTCAGTCTGGAAAAATTTTATTTTTCTTCCAGTGAATGTTTCCACTTCCGTTTTATAATGCTGAAAGTGCTGAAGTACCTCATTTTTATTTTTCATAAAGCAGACTTTTGTATAACGGCTACACTCATCTGTAAAGGTGACAAAATATTTTGCTCCAGCATGAGATTCGACTGAGAATGGACCGGCGACATCCGAATGGATAATTTGAAGAAGTTCCGTTAATTTTGAGCTTTTTGCAGGGAAAGGTTTCTTCGTCAACTTCGCCTGAATGCAGGTTTCGCAATCACCGAGGGAATCTTTCAAATTAAAATCCAGTCCCTGAATAGTTTCATGTTGTAGAGCCCTCTTCATGTCAGCTTCGTTGGTGTGTCCGAGTTTACGGTGCCAGTCTTTAATTTTGCTGTGTTCGACAGCTTTGTGACATTGTTCAGCTCTATCAGTGTTTTCTGAATCGACCATATAAAGCCCATTTGATTTTTTGGCACGGAGAACAACTTTGCCGTTGGGGTCAAGAATTTCAGCTGAATTTTTCTGAAAGAGAGCTTTGTATCCGTTATCAGTCACTTTGGAAATGGAGAGTAGATTTGTGGTGAGATCTGGCACGTAGAGAGTGTCTTTCAAATTTACTGTCGAATCACGGCCAACATTCAATTTGACAGCGCCAAAACCCATAATGGGTGTGGTATGAGACTTCGAGGCAAGTTTCAATAAATTTTGTTCGTCAGTGAGGTTGAAATCTTGGAAAATCTCTTTATTTGAAGTCATGTGAGAGGTGCACCCACTGTCCAAGTACCAATGGGATGGTTTGGCTCGTTGAGAGCAAGTGGCAGTTGACAGACAGAGTTGCTCAGCCATGAAAGTGGCTTCACTATTTTGTGTCGGATTTTTGACTCTGCAGTCTGACGATTTATGCCCAAAACGGTTGCACCTATCACATTTTGGCGTATTTGAGTTATTTTGGTTCTGATTTCGACTAGAATTTTGGTTTGATTTTTGATTCGAATTTTGAGATTTATTTTTGTTGTATCTTCGATAGTTGTTATTCTTGCTGAAAAATGCGCCTTCAGTGGTGGATTGAGTTCCGCGAGAATTTTTGCGCGCCTCACTTTCCTCCAATATTTTGATTCTGAGGTCATCAGGAGAAGGTAAAGTGTCCCTTGACTCAATGGCGATGCGAAAATTTTCGTATGAGAAAGGCAAAGAATAAAGCATTATGATGCTAAGGAGATCATTATGAATATCGATTGACATGTCCTTAAGCTTGTCCACAGTATCAGCAAAACTATTCAAGTGATCACGAACGTCATCAGAATCGTTCATGCGATAAAGGATCAACTGTTTCAGAAGGGTAGCTTTACGAGCGGGACCTTGACTTTGGTAGTTGTTTTTCAACTTGTCCCAAACTTCTTTCGAAGTTTGTAAGCCCTTTATTTGTTTGAGTTCCGGCTGTGAAATTATTAGGGTCAAGTCGCATTTTGCATCAGAATCCGCTTTTTTCCATGCTTTCAGACCTTCAACATCAGCTTCGGCCGGCTTTACAATTTCCCCAGACACATAACCCCACAAACCGTTACGACTCAAAACGGCTTCGGCTTGCATGCACCAAGCATCGTAATTATCCTTCCTGAGAGGATCAATCCTGTAATTATTTTGAGTCATCGTTGAATGAATAATTTAGATCAACGGGACAACAATATTGAAAACAAGGATGAATGAAATGTGAGATGCAAGAGGTTACCTGGGTGCCGCCAATGAAAGGAAATGCGTTTTAGCGAACTTACACTTTCACAAACAATTCACTTTTCTACAAACGTTTCTAGGCCCATGACCTGATAGATTTAAGGAGGCTGCAGATCATAATTAACAACGGAATCATAATTAAACGTGTAATGAAACAGTTAAACATTAGTTACATCGGTAGGCTTGAGGGACGAATATGAAAAGGTAAACAAACGACAGTGTGTTGTTGCACATTGAATGTCCGTAACATGGTTCAGTCGGAGTGGACACAAGTGGTGAGGCCTTCACAGATCGAACAGTAAGCCTAACTGGTCTGCCATACGGTACCCGTCGATTCTACAACTAATTTGCAACAAAAAATGTCTCATAGCGATTTTTCTTTAAACCCTTCGTTTTCGAGTTATTTTAACTTTAAACTTTTTTCGTGGTTTTGACCTTATTTCATTAAATCGGTCATAACTCCTTCAATTTGCTGTGTAAATTACAATTTTAGGATACCGTTGGAAAGAGCATTAAATTTCCTATCGGATAGATGCCTTAACTTTTTTTTTGAGTCAAGGTTTGAGACACGAAAACGTCCTCTAAAAAGAGAATTTTACGTAATTTTGGAAACCTTGCATTTTTTCAATCTCAAATTGAACTACGAGAACCCATACTTTTTCAAGATGCAAGAACAGTGAAAACTGCGCCAGAATCTCACCTTTCCAGTGGTATAATCAAAACATATTCTACAACCGAAGTTAGGGGAGAAATTCGTGTTTGAACGCGGAAAAACGTGCATTTTTTCAACGAAATCAGCGCTCTGGCCTCCTGTTTCCGGAGGTCTCGCGGTCTACTGCGGCGCCGACCCACCCACTGCTATCGTCCGACCCCTCAGATTGACTAGGCGGAGCGCCGATTTCGTTGAAAAAATGCATGTTTTTCCGCGTTCAAACACGAATTTCTCCCCTAAATTCGGTTGTAGAATATGTTTTGATTATACCATTGGAAAGCTGAGATTCTGGCGCAGTTTTCACTGTTCTTGGATCTTGAAAAAGTATGGGTTCTCGTAATTCAATTTGAGATTGAAAAAATGCGAGGTTTCCAAAATTACGTAAAATTCTCTTTTTAGAGGACGTTTTCATGTCTCAAATCTTGATTCAAAAAAAAGTTAAGGCATCTATCCGATAGGAAATTTAATGCTCTTTACAACGGTATCCTCAAATTGTAATTTACACAGCAAATTGAAGGAGTTATGACCAATTTAATGACAAAAGGTCAAAATCACGAAAAAAAGTTTAAAGTTAAAATAACTCGAAAACGAAGGGTTTTAAAATAAATTGCTAAGAGACATTTTTTGTTGCAAATTAGTTGTAAAATCGACTGGTACCGTATGGCAGACCAGTTAGGCTTACACCCTGTATACATCAATCGAGATGCTCTCGTCGTCTTTTCACCTGAAATTGCTGCAAATTTTCAATCGTCATTTTTCTGATAATATTTTCTTTAGCTTTGTTTTTCTTGCAGCTTCATTCAACGATAAAATCCCAAGTTCTTCCTGTGAAATTCATAATTTCTCCACATCGCCACTTTCTTCCTTCTTTCCTCACACCATCTTAGTTCCCACGCAGCAGAATCATGTTGCGCCCATAACCTTGTTAGTTGGTTCAACTAGTTGCCGTTAATTGATATTGTCAGATGATAATTCTAATATGATGTTCATCTTTTTTTTTGTTTCAGTATTGAATGATGTACTATTTGACAACGTTGACTACGAATGAGTTGACTCCCCATAGAAATGAAATTTTTCGTCTTCGTCCCAATTACTTGTAAGTTTTATCATAATTGTTGTTGAGCTGTCGCAGGCAATTTTTTTTTTACTCATTCCCTTCAATAATTTTAACCGTAGGAGGTGTGTTTTAGAAACGATTGAATTGTATTCAGTTTGTACCTTCAATTGTACCAACCTATCATACCGGGCACCTTTGAAGGGATGTCTTCCCATAACTTCGGAAAGGGGTGATTACACATCGTTCCTCTTCATGAGTGCATAGTGGCTAATGAAAGGCAAGTTCTTCAATAATCCTAAGACTAGTCCATTTTGTAACTTGAGTCAGTTACTGTAAAATCCGCGTATAATTTTCCAGATATCAGACTTACGACTTTACCTCACGATAACAAAATAGATTTATAATTATGAAGCTGAATTCAGAGTGGCTAAAATGTTATTCCCGATGTTTTGTCTTCTTGTGATTGAGCATGCCAAACTATGATTATTACCTTCGTTGTAGGTTTTTAATCACTACTATTATTTTTCTATCGTTAGCTAATGAAATTTCGTTAGTTTCCTTCAATTGAGTTGAAAAAGTAACAAAACATCGACCGTTTTAAAATTAATGACAAGATTTTAAAAGTTTTTTGTATTAATGGAGCAGTTGACTCCAATGGAATTTTTCCAATTGAAGAAAATGATTCCTATTTTTATAATATTGGCTGATTGGTTTTTGAAAAAACTGTATGGTTGCTCTATTTTTATTGAGCCGACTCGTCCTCATAGTTTAGCTTTTAATATTTGGAATTCAGACAGCCTTCCTCCGGCCAGTTTTTCCTTACAATTGCAGCACTTGAGGTACATAATTCCCTCCAAAGATTTTTCCACTTCCTTTACTTTGTCCATAAATAATAATGACTACAGTTATAAAGACGTTGGTGGTCGGAAGTGTGAAATTTGAAGTTTATTGATTGAGCAAAGCTCTGAAATGTGGTAGTTACCATTTTGTTTCCTCCTAGAATCTTCAAGTCGTCGAACTGTGAGGGAATTCTATTATACTATACAGTGTGATGGTGTGTTCTGATCATGACTTCTAAACTTATGGACCAGGTTCCAACCTATTTTGACTTTTCCGTCACTAAAGTTTACTGCCAAGATTATATGAATCACCTTGATCGTAGTTTTCTTCCTGTCTTTTTACATATCTCATTGTTTAGTGGGCGCCTTTAGTTAGGCTTATGGTACCCTCGCTATCTCCTACTGCAACACAGTCCTATTACTGATAGCTTTTACCTCCTGTCTAGTGTTCAATGAATGTGCTGACAGTGTCAGCCACGACTGACTTACACGGTTGGGTAAGAGCTGCAGGTTCGATAAAATGCTTTAAAACCCCTAAATTACCTATAACTATAATACGATAACCACATACCTTGTGAAATTTATCATAATGAGCAGTTGAATTGCTTTCAGTTAGTTACTCGTTCGTACGAATGAATACTAGTGGTTGTGCATTTTTATTTATACTGCTCAACTTTATCCTTTGAAATGTCTAACCGTTATGAGTTATGAAATTATATTTTAGATTAACTATGAATTATTACGCTTATTTTTCATGTTGAATTGAGCTTTTACATTTCTGACATTTCAACTAACAATAAGTTTAGAACTGTTCTGAAACCTAGTTCAAATGGCGTTGTCCATTAGTCATTTCGTTTTATAATCGGCGAAACATCTCTACTACTTCCATGAAACGGATTTGTCGTTATTTCGTTGTCTCAGAGTATCGTTAGTTCAAACTAAGTACAGTCATGCAACACAGTCAAACTAAGTACACTAACAAAATACAAATACCTACTCGAGTGATGTGAATACGAGCACAACCGTTTTGATTTTTTCGGAAGAAGAAACCATAATTGGCATAATTAACCATGCCGAGTGGATGTCACTTGTGTTCATAACCAGAAAATAGATACCTAAAGTTGATCCGTATAAGAAGGGTATGTTTTTGTATATACACACTTATTGTAATAGTGATCATTTGATATGTGATAATTCTTATTCAATGAATAATGTTCGCAATTTTTCAGTTAATTACCATTATGTTTAATTTTCGGTGTAAATTTTATGATAAGGTAGTTGGCAAATCCCATCATAATGGTGCTTCCTTTATCATTAAGAACTTTTTACTCGACGATTTAAGTTTATCAATACCTAGTTATTTTCGATTTAATTTTACAGAGCGATTATTTGAAACGAAAAGTTGAAATAAATCTTGTTTAATTTTCAAATACTGCATCTCTTGGATAACCCTCGTCTTGTTCCTCAGTTCTTGATCGGACTTAGCTTAAGAGGCGATTTGCCTTGATTCAAAATAATTTCTGATTTGGATTACCCAATTTGGTAAATTAAGTCGCAAGAAACGACGAAAAGAAACCCTCGCATTACCTGTTTTATATAATTTCAAAAGTGTTTTGGTTTATTATTTTCAATAATGAACCTTTGGAATCGACCAAGAAAAAATTTTTTTTTAACACCCCCTCAAAATTTGATGGTTTACGTTTCAAGGTACGTAGAATCCAAAAATCGAATAAAAATTTGGCCGTCCGTCCGCCGTACGCGGCACTTTTGCCACTTAGCATTGACCGATTTTGATGAAATTTATTATGTAGGCTCCATTTGGGTCTGAATGTGCCCCGAAGATTTTGGTTGATGTAGGTCACTTCTAAGGGTTCCAAAATCAATTTTGAAATTTTGAAAACGCCCTAACTCAAAAAATTTTGATATAAAGGTATTTTTTCCTTCAATTTAAGATTCTATAGAATTTTTAGAATTTTTTGAGACCACCCGGAGCTCTGTAGGACAAACCTTTCGCTCACTACGAGAATTTAAAGTTTGGACGTACGATAAATCAGAAACACGAGTGTGAATCGCGAAAGAGGCCTAATCTCCGTTCAAATTAAAGCTGACCGAAATGCGATCGATGTTTTTCTTCATGTTGGATGGTTGGTGGCTTTGCAGACGAGTGATCTATATAGAAAAATAAAAAATAAACCATTGTGTAATAATTTGCAGCGTTTTTACTCTCTGCTGACACGTTTGCTTTTGACATGACCCTTCTCAGTTGATTAAAGTTCGCCTTCTTAAAAAATGTTAAACTTTATTGCTCCATCTAATTACAATGAGAGTTCAAACATAACATGATGGTTTTGATTTTAATTATATTTTCACGTTCAAATACCATTTTACGTATTCACAGCAGTTCATTTTGATTAATGAATTGAAGAGAAAGTTTTATTTCACAGCATCTGGTATGAATTCTTCTTTCTTAGCGACGATGCTCGACCCTGTCGAGTCTACTCCGGTTACAATTTGCTCTCCTCCAGGGGATTGAACTTCAGTTGGCAGAGCACTCTGTTCGACTCCTGCAGCTGGATCTTGGGGGTAACCTTCAGTGTATTCTCCAGGGTATTGACTCTGGTCATAACCTGCAGGATATTGGTTAGGATCGTATCCTTCAGGGTATTGATTAGGGTCGTAACCTTCGGGATATTGATTGGGATCATAACCCTCCGGGTACTGATTAGGATCATACCCTTCAGGGTACTGATTAGGGTCATAACCTTCCGGGTACTGACTTGGGTCGTAACCTTCGGGATACTGATTTGGATCGTAACCTTCAGGATAAGCGTTGGAACCCTCTTGATATTGTTGATTAGGGTCTTGTGCACTATTATCTCCTTCATACTGATTAGAATCTTTTTTGGACTCAGTAGTTTCTGCTTCCCCTTGGTAAGGCTTCCCTTCACTATCGAATTGTCCTTGATCGGATGGGAGCTGAGTTTTATCGCCTAAATATTTGTCTGGTCCCTGTTCATACTGTGCCTTGTCACCTGCGTACTGTTCTTCGTTGTTCTGTGTTCCTCCTCCTCCTTTGTTTTGGTATTCGCTCACGCTGTCGCCGCCTGAAGACAAAGTTATTCTAGTATCAGCAAATAGTTAAAACAAAAGAGTACAGGTACTGGAAACCAAAGTTATAATGGGGGAGCTTGCATGGGTTTTCATTTAGTATTTTGAGTTCGAGAGATTTTAGTGAAAGTTATTTCAAAACGGTTCTGTTTGCACAAATTGTCCAACGAGCAAATAATAATTTCAAAATCATGAAATAATGTCAACTATTATGATATCACAGACATTTCTGGGTAAAATTTAAAAGGACTGAATCAGATTTTAACATTAAAATGCCTATCAACCGTTTCCCAGTCAACCGGAACTCATGCAAGTTTCCCAAAAAGAAACTTTTTTCCAAACGTACGAACGTGAGCACATGAGTTATGAGCTGTACTAAAGTACCTAGGTACTTAAATATCATAGTAACGATTATTATAAGCGTGATCAACATTTTTAAAATAATTTTGTCAGCAGTAAACTTTGCTAACAAAGTTATTAGTTTACCAAATTATTTACAATTAGTCAACATATTAGTCAACATATAACAGTATTGGTGATCTGTTTCCATTGAAACTAAAGCTGTGATTACAAGCTTTGTACACATTTAATTCGAAGGTGTTGTTTAGGGTATCAAATCACAATCAAATTTCAGAGATAACAGCCAGACTAGATTCGTCTCCAAAACTTTCCTGAGAAATTCATTGACAGTATGAGCTTTCTAAGGAATATCCGATACCTAAGTGAAAAACTGTTATTTACAATAACATATGACGTCAAAGGTCCTTCAACACTACAGGGCCCCCTACTTGTGACGTCAAGATGAGATGCTCTTTTTAGCCGTTTTTTGGCCCGTCCAAAGAGAATACTGTGCTGAAGAATCGTTCTGAAATCTTTTGGTCCCACGCCCATAAATTTGTACTTCAAGCCTTTTAAAAACTCATTAAACCATTTAGCGCACAATAGTCAATTTTGCTGGCTAAAAAAAGCGTGACTAAGCTGCACTTCGGCCATTTTGTTTCGGGTTAATGTGATTACTATGCATTACAATACATCGTTTTGGTGAATCAAAATTGAAACAATTCTAGCAGAGATAGATGGAATGCGTTGAATGCCAATTCAAGTACCGTTAACATTGTTGGTTTATTATTTTCATTAATGAATCGAGCTAGAATTCTAGAATTCTTTTGGAATCGAGCTAGAAAAACAAATTTTATACTCCCCCACCCCTAAACTAAAACAAAAATTATCCATTTGTACGCCGTACGCGGCACTCTCGTTAGTTTACCATGGAGTGATTTTGATGAAATTCGGTATATGGGCTCCATTTGGGGTCTAGTTGTGCCCCAAAGCTTTTGGTTATTTTCATTCACTTTTAATGTGTGAAAAATAGATATTTAATTTTCAAAACACCCTAGCTCGAAAAATCTTGATACCAAGGTATTGTTTTTTTCAATGATTTAAAATAGAATTGAAGTTTTTGAATCGAACGAGAGTTTTTGTGGGACAAATTATGAACTCTATTTCTCTGAATAGAGTTAGAACCAGTCTGAATAGCCGATTACAACCACTTCATTTCTTCGTATAGAGTTTCAACCCACTCAGTTGGGCTTCCTTAGCAACCAAAAACAAAATTTCGTACTGAAGTGATTCACAGCTCTCGGATAGCGATGATATTGCTATACTAGTGGGCAATAGTAATGGAAAATCCAAGTTTTATGCAGATAAAATAATAAACCTCATGTAATAATTTGCAGCGTTTTTTGGACATTAACGGCGTATAAAAATGGAAGAAATCGTGCTAATTGAAATGAAGCGTTGATTTCTAGTCATTGTGGTACCGTTAGTAATTGAAGCACTTATTAATGTTGGTAATTAAGTGGAATTTTTTACTATGCTCTAGTACTAGTAATTGCTCTAGTAATTAAAGCACATATTAATGTTGGTAATTAGGCGGAATTTTTTACTTTGCTCTAGTACTAGGTACTTACGTTCATTATTGTTTAGTTAGTTTATGACTGGTCTGTTCGGGTTAACCCAAACCAGTTCAGTTCTATTTAGCACTTTTTTTATTGCATCTACATTATTTAAAAAAGCGATGTGAGTACAGTATATTTTTTCAAGCAAACAATAAATGATAGCTCATGCTTCTGTTTCGCAAAGGCTTGTTGGTTCTCTACTAGGCGATACCTTGCCATCCTTGATTCTCATAGTTAGGAGCATCTAATTTACTATTAATGTAGTCTACATTATTCTGTAGGCTGGCCATTTCCTCCCTGAAATAAAAATAACCTATTAAAATTCAGTTCAGAAAGGCGAGTACTTTCAGTCCATGGGATCTTCTTCGCCTGTTCTCATCAGGGGTCGCATCACATCCTCATCCATCCTCGGGCGTTGCCTATTCCAATTTTCTTTCTTATGCCCTGTGGAACCTAGAAGACTCTTAGTACCGTACCAAAGCTGTTTTAGCCGTTGAAGTAAAGCCTCGTTTTGAGCCACCAGTTTAATTCTCTCTAGTCTGAAATTATAGGTATCGAACGTCAATGGTTGTGTGAGTCAACTACGGCCTTAATGAGCCATGACATTTCATTACGTTCTTTGCATTTCATTATTATTATGAATCTACGCGTACACAAAAATGAGAACCGAATGATTAAATAGTTCATATTTGAAGCATTCGAATTGGAAAAAATTGAAATCATGATGATTAATACAGGGTGTCCCCGAAAACGCCCCCCCCCCTCCTGCTAAAATCGTCCAGATAGTGGTAAAAAATAATTTGTTTTGGAATCTTCATGATTTTTCCCAAGGATTTCAAATATGACCACGTGTGCAATAATGCGCAACGCTTCGTTTTTTTCAAATGAGACTCCCCATTTTGGTTTATTATTTTCAATAATGAACCTTTGGAGTCGACCTAGAAAAAAAAATTTTTAACACCCCCTCAAAATTTGATGGTTTACGTTTCCAGGTACGTAGAATCCAAAAATCGAATAAAAATTTTGCCGTCCGTCCGCCGTACGCGGCACTTTTGCCACTTAGCATTGACCGATTTTGATGAAATTTGGTATGTAGGCTCTATTTGGGGTCTAGTTGTACCCTGAAGATTTTGGTTGATGTACCTAGGTCACTTCTAAGGGTCAAAAAATGAATTTTGAAATTTCGAAAACGCCCTAACTCAAAAAATTGTGATATAAAGGTATTGTTTTTCCATCAATTTAAGATAGTATAGAATTTTTAGAATTTTTTGAGACCACGCGGAGCCCTGTAGGACAAACCGTTTGTTCCCTACGAGAATTTAAGGGCTGGACGTACGATAAATCAGAAACACGAGTGTGAATCGTTAAAGAGGCCTAATCTCCGTTCAAATTTTAGCTGACCGAAATGCGATCGATGTTTTTCTTCTTTATGTTGGATGGTTGGTGGCTTTGCAGACAGAAAGATAATAAACCATAGTGTAATAATTTGCAGCGTTTTTTTTTTTTTTTTTTTTATCGCGCGCAACCCGCTCAGCGCGCGCTCAAAGATGCGCAACCGTGAGGTTGCTTCAAAACGTGCATGTACAAAGTACCCAAGTATGACACATGATATTTTAGTATTTTTTTAACGATGAATCACGTGGTGATGTTAATTTCTTAATTTGACCGCATTTTGATCAAATTTTCGACGAAAATTAAACTTTCAAAAAGAAAATGGCCTTTTTACTCACTACTCACTACTAAAATGGTCTTTTCACTCATTTTTTACTCACTAATAAAATGGTCTTTTTCCGATTATCTTGAAAAAAAGTTTTTAAATAGACAGAATAGTTTTTCCCTTGAAAAAAGGCCATTTTCTTTTTTAAAAAGTTTATTTTTCATCGATAATTTAATCAAAATGCAGTCAAATTAAGAAACTAACATCACCACGTGATTCAGCGTAAAAATCTAAAATATCATGTGTCACACTTGGGTACTTTGTACACGCACATTTTGACGCAACCTCTTTGCGTCGGTTGCGCATCTTTGAGCGCGCGATAAAAAAAAAAATTTGTTGAGGAGTGAAATGTTCATGAAATTTCACGTAGAATCAGAATCTGCAATAAAAATGTGCGATGCGCACCGTGGTCATATTTGAGATCCTTTGGAAAAAATCATGAAGAATATTTACCAACTATTTACCAAAGAAATTTTTTTACCACTATCTGTGCAATTTTCGCAGGGGGGGGGGGGGGACCGTTTTCTGGGACACCCTGTGATGTGTGGGTAGTTTTCATTTTTGTGTATTAAAAGATGCATCGGCGTTTCACCGGTTAGGTACCTACAGAAAATAGTTATTGTTAGTGAATTTCGTGACGCTATACTAATCTAAAGACGCCACAGTGAGCACAGCTTGAGCTTAATATTTTTCGAAAAGCGTTCTCAAATATTGGCTGTTGATGCACACAATGCACAAAACGCGTTAATAACCTACTGCTCGGAACTGTCGACATCTACTTTATAGGTATCTACTAGTGTTACAGCACTGTGAATCGAGGTCCGAAGCCAGAAATTAATGTGAGACAGTTTGATGTGGTTGTTTGTGGATGCGGTTCTTAAAAGAACGTTTCAAACGAGAATGAATAGAACCGTGTTGATATAAAAAAAAAAGTTTGTAAAATGAAAGCACTAGTGTTATCACAAAAAAATTAAGACATCTTCTATGAAGCTACGTTGTCCGCATTTCAGGGCAGATTTGATGTGTTTCTAAGTAAAATTTGGTTTTATACTACTGTTTTCAAAAATGAAAAAAAACAATAAGTGATTCATTCACCCTTTTGCCCAATCGCTCTTTATTTCGTCCTTGTTGCCTAAATCACTGACCTTTGTATGGTCTTGGCGTTGCTTTCTTTTCAATTTAATCGAAAGATCAACTTTAAATTTTCTATGGCGTTTTTTCTCTTCCTTTTCCTGGAGTTTGGGATTGGTGTCTTCTCCATCTCGATCGCTCAAGATCTCTTGCCCGAAAAGATCGTCTCCAAAAAGTTACATCAAAAAAGTGTAAAAAAAAATCCCTCATTTCTCAGGAAAAACGTAGGCAGGTAAATAATATTAGCAGAAAGTAGATTTTATAAGAGACGTTATGTTTTGTGGGACCTTAACGAATCTCTCGTAGATGTTTACAATTGGAAAGGTATGTATATCGTCGAAGATTACCAAACGCAAATGGGCATTTTTTGCTATAAAAACCAAAAAGTATTATATGAATAAAACCACTACTTGGCCCATAAATATGGATACTTATGTTTGAATCGTTTTGTACATATCACTTGTCGATAGTTTCTTCCTCTGCTCTGGATTTTACAGGCATGTACAAATGTTGTGGCATTAAAAATTAACTTCCCTCAACTGGGGATCGATCCTCAGACTTTCCTATTGAACTACACAAGACTGAGTCGGGCCGCTACCACTGAACCAAGGAAGTGAATGGACAGAAATGCGAAGAAGTAGTGATCACATTAATCTCTCCTCCATTAGGGAAATCTTGGGTACTCTGTCACCTAGTCAAGGAGGTGTGGAACTTGGGCACGCAACCCAGTGAGAACTTTGACTGGCTCAGGAGTTTGTTGTTATTCCTTTTTAAACGGGTGGGGAACTGCTGAACTCAACAGTTTGTTCCAATTGGCAGTGGCTTGACTCGTATCTCGAGGGAGCTGTTTTGATGAAATGTCTATAATTGTCCTCAGAGAATGCCGAGAAGCCATTTTGGGTGTGTAGGTACTGACTGAGACACTTTGTTGTGTCATTACTGGACTGGGAATCGATCTCCAGACTTTCCAACTAAACTACACAAACCAGAGTCGGGCCCGCTACCACTGAGCCAAGAAAGTGAATGGACAGAAATGCGAAGATTCCCCCATTCCTTCCCGATCTGTGTTGGAGGTTTGGCGGTACCTTGGAGTCGACTACATGGGGGTGGCCACCATTACTGCCAGCTGTGTGGACCTTGGTAGAGCGCTAGCTCGTGTTACCAAGGCTCCATTGAAGCCACAGCAGAGGTTGCGCCTCCTCCGCACGTACTTATTGCCAAAGCTAACCTATGGGTTAGTCTTTGGTAGGCTTATGGCGGGGAGGCTGCAGGAATTAGATCGTGAAGTACGCTCTGCTGTGCGCTCTTGGCTGAAATTCCCACCTGGTGTCCCAAGTGCCTACATCCATGCACCAGTCAAATCTGGTGGGCTCGGTATTATGTCCCTCTCAGCAAGCCCCCATCCCCTCTCTGCGCTGCCAGCGCCTGCTACCCCTCTGGGTGTCGAGTTGGGGGGTCGCCCGTGCTGCTGCTGATTTTGATTTTGCCAGGCAGCAGTTAGCATGGTGCGACCAAGCAACACCATCTGCTCCAAAACCCAGTTCGTCTGCTGAGTTCGCTGCTGCACTGTATGAATCAGTAGATGGAAAGGAACTCCAACAGTGCTCCAAAAGCCTAATCTCTTCCCAGTGGGTAGTTTTGGCTTCAGAGGGCATTGGGGCCCGCAACTACTGAAACTTCCACGCCATCCGTGTGGCATCTTTGCCAACTGCAGTGCGGTGTTCTAGAGGTAGTCTTGGGACAACCCTACCCCTTTGCCACGCCTGTCAGAGTAGAAGTGAACATCTTTATCATGTGGTGCAGCAGTGTCCACGAACTCATGGGGTCCGCATTCTACGTCATGATGCGGTTGCCAAACAAATAGCAGGTGCCTTGTCATCTAGCGGCTGGGATGTTGAGAGGGAGAGGTTATACCACATGCCGAGTGACTAGGGTAAGAAGCCCGAAATCGTTGCCATCAAGCCCGACCAGTCTTGCATTATCCTGGATGTCCAAGTTGTCAATGGCAGCTTGGACATGGAGCAGACTTGGCGGGCTAAGATAAGGAAATATGACACAAATGATTTACGGCAAGTGGTGTCGGAGCTAAAAGGAGTTGCGCAAGTTGGGCATCTCAGTAGGCGTACTCCATGGTATCATCACCCGCGTCCTGCTCGGCTCATATTTGAACTGGTGGTCGTTCTATAGAGGCACTTCCCTTCATCCCTCTCTTCCACCCCCACCTTCCTCATCTTCCCTAATCCCGAGGGCTGGCGTCGGGTGAGTTCTGGGCGTCCTCCCCATTATATTTGATTTATTTTTTTATTTTGTATTAATGGCGTGCCCCCTGCGTCTTTCAGGGGAGTTAAAAAAAAATGATCACAACGCTAATTGTACTATTGTACTGTAAGCACAACTAAATAATACCGCTGGCCAAAATGAGTAGGTGTTGAGGCCCTGACGTGTGGCCTGAGTAGGGTATATTGATTGAACCCTTCCCAGCTCATCAGTTTGTCTTGACGGGTCATTGACAAGTCCCTTTCCACTTGTGAGTGTGAAAGTCAGTACCCTCAGCTCACTTTCTATGTTGAGTTTAACCAAGTATCACTCCAGCCGTTTTTATTATGTATCCCATTTAATTCGAATTTTGGCGTTATAATTTTAATGAATAATCTATTTAATTTTTATTCCTTATTATTTTGAAAACAAGTTCTTTCTATTGTGGATCCCTTCTTGCCTTTATCATTATCAACAGATTTTATTTGTTCTTTAAATTAATTGCTCTCGTATGCTTAAATATTATTCAATCTTAACGCATACCGTATCACATAGCATATTCATTATACCTACCGGTATAAAGTTAAGTTTTAGGACGTTCCTCTGTAAGACTTGGACGTCCTTATGCGATTGATTTGGGGGTTCGACTCAGACAACGTCTGAGTGCCTATTACTTTACCTTTATTTTTTTATTAGTATCGAAATATTCATGAGGAAAGGGCGGAAGAGAGGATAATATTCACAAAATACACGATTTTCTAATTACTTCGGTTCCTATTAAGGCTTATTATTGGTACCCAAGCTTTGAAATTCAGGGAGAGTAATCAATATAGGTTCCTCTGGATTTTAATGAACTATTCTTTGGACCAACGTGGATCAAATTAGTGGCGTCACCATGGTGCCAGGACATCAGAAAGCGCGTATTGTGTGGGTATTTGGGTGTTTCACCTTGAATAGAGCTGTGATCTTCTAGGGACATGGCTGTCACTGATGGCATGGGGGGGCCTCAAATTCGCATGTTGGGTATCATAGATCATGGATTCGAAATGCCATTCGAATTCAAGGCCCACCTGTGTCGCTAGAAATAATTTTTGCTGCCAAAATCTGACAAGCCCTGATAGGAGCAGACTAGCACGAGCAACACAGGATGCTACCCAGTTGAAGGAGGAGGCCCATTAACTATGGACAGGGGGGGGGGGGCAGGGAGGCACTCGGCCGGGACCCTCTAGAAACAGGTGACTGTCTGGGGAACCCTTTCATCGTCGCCCACTGTTGTCATGAGGCAAATTCATCATCACCCGCGAATTCTGAGGTTTGTGAAGAGGTAGTGGCGGGCAAAAACTCTCTATTATGATGCTTATGGGCAAGGGTAGGTCCAAATTTCATGTTTGGACCCTCATTATACTAAAGATGATAAGGAACATCTTCAACATACTAACTAAATTTAATTGGGTGAAACTAGTTTTTGCAACACAAAATTAAATAATAATGTATGTTTTCTCGCTTACTGGTTGACAATGACCTAATTCTTATCCAATGAGACGTCCCCTGAAATGCATGCATTACTAAACAATAATATTGTTTAAACAATATATTATATTGTTTTGAATAGAAAGTTTCACCTGGGCAAATGTGAGAAAATTAAATATCACCTGTAGGTACTTAGATAAGCAGAAATTTAGTGAAAGCAATAATAAATCAAAGAAACTACGACTATTTTGTGTGTTTCTAATTTACTCAATTCATGGTTTTGTAAGGAACTGCGGGAAAATACTCCTGTGACATCTCTCCTTCAATGAATCCCAACTCACTTCAATCTAAATGCTCTACTCCTCATTTTTTGTGTGTAGATGAATGATGAAGAAGATGAAAATGATTTGTAATAAAATAACGTAAGAAATGTTTGAATGGCAAAATCAACAAACGGATAAATCAGAAAGTATTTTTAAAAAGCCATGGATAGTTAGATCACTTCAATTTTAAATGTTGTGGTTTGTGAATTGAATTTCCGATCGCCTTACTTGTGTTTCGAGTTGGCATCTTCGAGCCGTAGTGTCAGATTTTGACATTCTGATTTCAGTTTTCCATTAGTTGCGTCTGTGACTGGATCATGCCTTCTAGCTCTGCGACGCTCTGAGCTGCAATATGAATGATTTGAATCAACTACTCTCAGTAGCAGGCAAGACCAGACCACAGACCACAACTTCTGCAAAACTTGAACCTCAAACTTTATATTAATTTCGTTTTATCAATGTGCGTTGAAGATTGATTTATTTATTCTCCACAGTAGTCCCTAGCTATTGTTATCAAAAATAATTACCATGCTTTGAATCCATTTCTTTGATCATGTTAGTCAATTCATCGGATCTTTTTGGTTCTTTTGAAGCAGAGGAATCTTTTGCTAATTTGGCCAATTCCATCTGAAAAACGTAGATTCAAATTATTGTCTGTGGTCTTTAAATTCTACTCTTTCAGTTACATAGTGTTATCTTAGTGTGTAGATTACCCACAGTGGGTTTTCTCGAATGGCCAGTTACGAGTAGTAGTTGCAATCAATGTGTACTTCGTAAGACGACAAAAGAAACTCGTATCTACAAGGAAATTATAGTTACAATCATATTCTTACCTCTTTTTCAAGGGTAGATATATTTTCAGTAAGTCTCAAGTTTTCTTTGCGACTGTGAAGTAGGTCACTATCGGCTCTATCTAACCGCTGTCTCAGAGAAGTAACTTCAGCCTGCAATCTGGCTGCTTCCTGCCTTCCAGCTCGCTCTGCTCTTTCCACAGCCAACTTTTGTGCTGATAATTCAGACTCCAGTGTTTCTTTTTCGGCCCCAGCTGTCAAAGCTTCGGTTTGCAAATTACCTGCGTTTGAAAGGAATTTGTTAGACCGTTGTTGAACAAAAGATAATAGAGTCTGTTCATAACGAGAATGATGTTATCCTATATTCTATACTAGAGTCGGGCTTGTGGCAGAATGTCTCTATACAGGTTTTAAAAAAAAATAAAGAACGAGGAAAAGACTAAGAGTACCATACTCACCAGACCATGGGAAAAATGTGGTAACTGAAGGTCACTTCAGATGCAAGCATGATTCCCCCCCCCCCCCCCCCCCCCCTATTTCACCTCAAGGACAAATTGTCTTTTGTGACAGAGGGGGCACTCCATTAATAAAATCAATTAATAAATCAAATATCAATGGGGAGGACACCCAGGACTCACCTGACGCCGGCCCTAGGGATGAGGGAAGGTGGGGGTGGGAGAGAGGGATGAAGGGAAGTGCCTATATAGAAAGACCACCAATTGAGGTATGAGCCTAGCAGGATGCGGGTGGTGATACCACGGAGTACACCTACTGAGATGGCCAACTCACGCAACTCAGTGGCACTTTTCCCACACCACACTCCGCGCCATGACAATGTTGCAGTCATCAACCTGATGTCATTGGGTGCCACTCCTTTTAGCTTGCCGTAAATCATATCTATCATACTTTATTATCCCGCTTTATTATCCTTTATTATTATATTTTATAGCCCGCCAGGTCTGCTCCATGGAATTGAATCATGCTTCTCCTTCTGCATGGATGCTACCTCAATCTCCCTTTTTACTATCAAATGGGGTATTTCGGTCAATTTTTTTATTTTTTTTTTCAAAAGAGTATGGCTCAGGAATAACGGTAATCGGGTCTGTTCGTCGAGAAAATGTTTTTAAAAAATCAGAGAAGCTAAGGAAAGTTGAAGATTTGAATGGTGTGACGTAGCTAGCCAATCGTGACGTAGCTAGCCAACTGTCTTTGAAAAAGTATCCATGCACAGAAACCCCTCTTGGATACTACAACATTCTACTCACACACACGCGCGGGGCTGTCCGCGGCGTAGTCCTTGCCTAGTGTGTGTGCATTTATAGCGGCCCGCCTTTTTCAAACGTGTGATCTCTTTAATTAATTTTTCTACCACATGTTATAGTATCATTGGGCTAATAGTTGGTGTATATAGGTTTTCAAGGGTGCTGAATCCAAATTTGAGGTCAAAAACCTGAATTTCCGACCCACCGAAATACCCCATTGCTTCTGAGTCTACAAAGGTAGCGGAAGTTTTGTTTTCACTTTTCAAGCATGAAAAAAAAGTTCTCCAAAATTAAAATTTCCACTCGCATTTTACGTTTTAGACCTTCCTGAACCATTTTGGTTCCGTGTCTGTCTGTGTGTCTGTCATGAAATCCTTGTAACGCGCATAACTATACGAAGTTATTGTCCGATTTCTATGAAATTTTCAGGGATTGTGCGGGTTGGTGTGTAGACGGTCCCCTATGAAAATCATCATCCCCGGACTGATAGAAGCGACTACGCATGCACAAACGTGAATTCCTTGTAACGGCCATAACTTCTACATTTTCCATCCGATTTCAATGACAATTTCAGGGATGTTACAGATTAGTATTTAGATGGTCCCCTATGAAAATCACCACCTTCGGACTGATCGTAGCCACTGTGCATGCGCAAACGTGAATTTCCTTGTAACGGCCATAACTTGTACATTTTCCATCCGATTCAATGAAATTTTCAGGGATTATGCGGATTAGATTGTAGATGGTTCCCTATGAAAATCATCACCCCCGGACTGATAGTAGCCGATGCGCATGCGCGAACGTAAAATCCTTGTAACAGCCGTGCATACGTCAGAATCTCAAATCCTACACAAGCTATTACCAGGCCCCCATAGCTCAGAGGCAGCGCTTCTGACTCCCACCCAGGAGTCCCGGGTTTGACTCCCAGCCTTACTGAGAAATTTTTTGATCCAATCACTACTCACTTACATTTTTCATCCGAATTTGATGCAATTTTCTAGGATTGTCCAGATTAGCGTGTAGATGGTCCCCAATGAGGGTAGTGAAAGGTACTTAGAGATTGGTGTTTTGAGATTAACTACTATGCATCGGATCATCTATATAATCGGGTTATGGATACAAGGAAGCTATGTACCACACCCACTTGGCAGACGTTTTTTGCTTGTAGCAACGACGTCATCAAACATCGTTTTTCAAATGTAATTTCTATTGTCCCGCAAATACATAATCAAAAGAAATGGTGCTACCTTAAGTATCTACCTACCTACCTTCAATAAATTGGTTTCCATTACAAAATTATTTTTTAACATGGACTCGTAATGGCCATCGTAACCCAGCCAAAAATTATACAAAATTGCCGTTACGAGACGATATTATTTAAAATATTTGTAGGTTTAAGCTCATTGCTGGTATAAGTCCAATGGAGTTTACGGTTTTGGTTTAATCATTCAAGAATATCATTAAAAAAACTACATGTTAGAAACCAACTTGTTTTCATGGAAAGTTCTTTTTTCAGTTCATCAATCACAGCGTTCCTCTGTGAGATTTCTCTTCTCAGTTCAGATTCAGTCCTTCTCGCTCTATCTAGTTCCAAGTTGAGTCTGTTGGCAGTATCCCACTGTGCTGCAAGGTCTCCATTCAATCGCTCGATCTGAACATCAATAATGGATTACATTTGTACAAGTAAATATAGAGTATGAACAAGTATGTGATTACAGTACAATATGTATGGGTTACCTGTAAAGTATAACGTCTTTCAGCCTCACTGACTCTACGTGCTGATTCTTGCATGATTTCTCGTTGTTTATCATTCATTCGTTCCAAATCAGATTTAAGACGCCGAATCTCCATTTCCATCTACATAAAACAATTTGTTCGTGAGCCCTTATTATTTTCCGCCTGATGAGTACCTAGCTAAGGTCTCTGAACAACATATTCGTGCTGTGTCAGACACCAACAGGTAGGTACTACTTTTATCTTTAAATCTTCAGAGTTCCTATTTCATTATGGGTCCAACTTATTTGTGGAGAGTTGATGAAATGTTGTCATTTGAAAAATAAGTAGATAGGTAGGTACCAACACTTTTAAATTCTATGGTGTGTAGGTAAAATACTTATGGAAGTGATACTTGTAATGGGTACTTACTGTGAATGGAGAGAGAGCACCATTAATGTAAAAAATGTCAATTAATGTTCTACATTTTGGTGTTATATCAGTGTTGGGTGCTGTGCACTGATAACGGAAACTTTCTTACAAGGTTCAATCTTTCACAAAAATGTGTTTAGAGAAGTAGGTATGTAAATATTTTAAGTTTTACTCTTGGAAAAGTTGGCAATGACGTTGTTTATGAAATAGTTTACTGGTTTGAAAGTAAGTTTAGAAGTATGGCTCACGCTTTGTTGTATCATGATGCGAAGGTAAAAAAGTATGTAAGCACAAAGCCCCCTAGAGTTCCAAGGGGCTCAAGTAGGTATGTAGGTTCGTCAATCGCTTGTGGATCTTGATTGTATCATAATGTTGATGTTCGTTTGCTGATAGTTAGGTACCTACATTTCAAGTATAATATTGTTATAGGTATTGATTGTTCTTGTATGGACACACATGTCTTCCTGGATTGTCAATTTGAAGGACTGTATGAATACCAGCTACATTATTATAGACAAAATAGTGCATCTTCGTCATCATATTCTTTCAACTATTACGGAAATAATAACTTATCATCTGAAGTATGCCATCATAACGACTCACAAGATGTGAACCATACTTCAGGGAAGAGTCCACAGCACTGGATTACATTAAAAATCATACGTACAATGTCCATTACCTGGTTCTTGTCAAAATGGGCTTGATCAACCACGTCTAGGCTTCTTTTGACTTTCAATGTGGCGGACGCCTCTTTATCTCGAAGTTGATTTACCAGCATCTGAAGGTTGGATATTGTTGCATTTAGCTCATCCCGCTCTCTAGAAATGTTTCAGCGAAATTCTGGTATTATTATGTATTATCAAAGAGATTGGAGGTGTAATGCTCATTAAATCGTTATGCAATATTATTTTTGGTCAGTCATGTAGGTACAGGGTGAATTAGATAATCTGGTCAGTACAGGTTCGTCCGGAGTTGGACGAAGGGGGCCATCTAATTCGCCCCCTCAACCTCGTTCAACCATTGAATCTCAAGCCAAAAACACTGATAACATCGAGAGAAAAATCACGTTTTTCCACGTTCAAACACCAATTTCTCCCCTAAAACTCAATCGAAATTTATCATATCGTTGGAAAGCTGTAATTTCGGCCCTGTTTTTACAGTAGAGGTATACGAAAAACAATCCAGAAATGGGACACAAACATCCGGTGTAAAGAATTGGAATTTCTCATGCTTGTGGAAATTCCATCTCCAGGCAGTTTTTTTCACTAAACACATCTCAGTTTGGTTTGACATCAGGGGAAAGTAATTTAAAGCTCTTTCCAACGGTATCCTCAGATTTAAACTTACTGAGTTAAACATGGTTGCAGCCGTCGAAATATCGAGAGAAAAATCTTAAATGTGAAAAAGTCGTTGTAGGACACAATTTGTTGGCCCCCTGAAGTAATGACCACATTATCTGGTTCATATGACATTTTGAAAACGCCCTAGTTCAAAGTCTTTTAATATAAAAATAGTTATGGTTTTTTCATAAATTCAAAATACCTTCGAATTTTGGTTTATTTTCAATAATGAACCTTAGGAATCGACCAAGAAAAGAAAAATTTTAACCGCCCTTCAAAATTTGTTGGTTTACGTTTCAAGGTACGTAGCATCCAAAAATCGAATAAAAATTTGGTCCGCGGCACTTTCCTTACCACCGACCGATTTTGATGAAATTTGGTATAGGGTCTCCATTTGGGGTCTTGTTGTGCCCCGAAGTTTTTGGCTGATGTAGGTCACTTGTAAGGGTTAAGAATGTTCAAAACGCCCTTGGTCAAACAATTTTGATATTAAGGTATTGTTTTTTCTTCAATTTAAAATAGTATTGAATTTTTAGAACCGAATGAGACCACCAAGATCTCTGAAGGACCAACCGTTCGCTCCCTATGAGAAATTAAGGGTTGGGCTTATGATAAATCAGAAACGCGAGTGTGAATCCTAGCCTGGAGAGAGCCTAATCTCCGTTAAAATTTTATCTGGCCAAAATGCGATCGCTGTTTGTTTTCTTCGAGTTGTGCTTAGTTGTTTTGCGTCCTTAGCAACCAGTAATCAAATTTCCTAATGAAGGCACCCACAACTTTCTATTTTTTTCGAATTGAGTGTGAAACGTTTATTTCTTCAAAATAAATTTGATTGTGAGACGAAAATATGTTTGGTAGGTCTTTGTAGCCGAGTGATATGTACAGAAAAATAATAAACCTTTGAGTAATAATTTGCAGAATTTTAGAATCGAATGAAACTACGCACAGCTCTGTGGGACCAAACGTTCAAGTAAAATTATTGATGAATTCTAACAAGTTCCTACCTATGTTGATAGACCACTAAGATGTAGTAGAAATATGATGGACATGTGGCATATTTTCACCCCAGTTGAAGTTATTAGGCTAACAGTTTATTATTACGTGCGTATTGATTATTGAAAGCTTCTTCTTTGCAGTTCGGTGAATAAAAAAAATAATAAACTGTTGAGTAATAATTCGCTGCGTTTTGACTAACAGATGATGTTACTCAGGGGTATGTGTCTGGAGGCTGTATGTGACCCCACTCCATTGAATAGTTGCCCCACCAGTCCGCCAGGGGGGAAGACAAAATATCTTACTTTCTTTCTATTCAATTTCTAGGTATATCTTTGACAAGCCATTATTGTTAAATATTGAAGGTTCGTGTCGTGGATCCTTCACATAACATGTCCACGTCAAACATCAGATTGGCATGGACATAGCTACGTGACAAACAATCAGGTTGCTGATATTTAGGTTATGATGCGTTAGGTCACTTGATATAACTACTCACGTTAACCCAATTACTATAAGCAATCAATATGAATTACCTACTTAATGTTTTTTAATCCCACACTAATCTTTCTCTCGTTTAATAATCAACAAATAGATTCTTATCCTACTTGATGAACCTCATGATTATGCCCTTATAAAACCAGTCGGAAAGTATGCGCCAACCTTTGAAGAGCTTCTATTTGTTTATTGGTATCAGGTGGTGAAGACTCATACGATTTCGTTTTGGCTAGAAAAGCCTCGTCCTGCGCTTTTCGGAGCTCCAACCTGGATTGTGTCAGCTGTGCCTCCAGTTCGCTTATTCTGGATTCATAAACAATGTTTGGTGCGCTGCAAGTGTGCTTGCACCTCACTCTTTTCTCCTGAAAAATATAAAGCGATGATGATCTCAGTTTCATCCAATGATGGTTCACCTAAGCTGAAGCAAAAGCAGTACCTACCTACTCACCTTGTAAACCATGTACGATTCTTTGTCATTTATTCATAGGTGCCTACCTACATTGTGAAGTTCATTGGTTCTACATTTGATTGGCTTAAAGAAAGAGAGAGATTTATTATTACCTATTTATTCAGTTCTCAACTTTATTTTTTTAAGTTTCATTCCAAAAAATTTACTAAAAAATTCCAACTTAGGAAAACAGGTATAACCTAGTTGATGGAAAATCTTGTGGTGGGTTTATTACTACCACCTGTGTAGCTAAATACTGTGAAATTGAGAATAGTGTTTACTGCAATGCCAAGCTGTCTATTTCTCCGTGCATCATATCTACTAGCATCAAATCAACCTTCTCTTCGATTTCAGATTCCTCTTCAGTTTCAATCCCAGATCCAGTGAGTTTGGACTCATTCTTCAGCCTGTCGTTCTCGTCTATGACCTGTCCTCACTTTAGATAGCATTCTAGCCAGCTCTTCCTGATTTAGAACAGTCAATAGTCAAATAATGACCCTCACCTTGAGATCGATTCACTTATCAATTAATAACCTCTCACGTAAATGAATTTTAATTGTAATTTATTAGTTATAGTGAGCATTGTAAGTAACAAGTAAAGGTATCTGTGAGAATTCGAAACATCGTCAAAATATTGATGGCTAGGTCAGAACTGTAGCAATTTATTTTCACTTGTTTTAACTTCTCATGTTAGAACTTTCTGTGCGACTACCTATTTATTAATTTACCAAGGCACACAAATTACGATCCTTCACGATTTTCTGAATGACTGCTAATTTAAACCCACTTCACCCACATTGTAACAAAACAATGGCACAAAACTCATGAAAACGCTGCAATTATTACACAACGGTTAATTATTTTTCTGTAAAGATCATCCATCTGTGATGAACATGGCTTTTTCATTTCAGGCATAAATTAACCCCAAATGGAGCCGGTATGCTCGTAGGTACCTAATTTCATCAAATCGGTCAATAAGAACTGGGCAAAGTGAGTACAGCGGACAGGCATATAAAAATTTTATATTCGCTTTTCGGATTCTACGTACCTTGAAACGAAAACCATCAAATTTTGAAGGGAGAGGAAAGTTACAAATTATTTGTTTCTTGGTCGATTCCAAAGTTCATTATTGAAAATAATACACCAAAATGAGCTGTTAATTGACTCCATGCTTACCCTGCTAGTGCGCCCCTCTTTCTCTAGCTGTTGAATGTAGTCTTCTTGTTTCCTCAAATAAGTCGAATACTCAGGTGCGAGATCAAAAGAAATGTCAGGTCGTTTCGGAGGTGAAAGCGTCGTCATTTCAACGGGGATAAGTAACTTGATTCATTGATGGACGAGTTCTCGTACGGGTTTGCGAGCGTGTAAGTCGGCTTATAAGTGGAGCCTGTCTGTGAAAACGATTCAGAATATATTTTAGATAGATATTTCAAGATAGATTTTTTATTTTTACATCTTTCAGGATAGATTTTTTACAACAGGGTTTGGAACCAGTTTTCTTGTCAACAAACGGTAGGCATGTACAAATAATTTCAGGTAGTTCTAAGGATCGAAAGGCCAAGGTGGAATGCGTGATAGTTTTGTTATTTATCCAGAGCTTATTCAATGTTATACACCTAGGGGTATAAAGAGGGGTACCAGAATGACTATCGTGGTTCCATCCCCGTTAAAGAATCAATTTCTTTTGGATTAAGGACTGGAAAAGTACAAGAAAAATTATTATCAATCATAATTGGATTTTGTTAACCGATGAAAATTTGTGAACGGTGACAGGTGTGTATGATTCAGCCAGAAGATATTTCAGTTTCGTGACTGCCCTCTCTGTATGCAAAATCTGAATAATCCGTGCCTCTCTTCCTGAATAAATCAACTTTTGGCACCTTCCTAGAACAATAGAAAAAGCGTGACCATAGACAAACCATAGTTACATCCTCACTAAACATGAATGTAGAAAAATTATTTACCTATCTTTCAAAATTGTTTAGCATTATCATGTGTATAATTTCAAAACTACGTAAATTTCATAAATGGAACTTCGAAAATAAAATTTACTTCAAAAGTAAGATTTCTGATAAATTTTGACAAATTATAGGTGTTACGATGTGAGAAGAGTTGTTAATTTACATCTCCAATACTAAGTTATTAGGTACTTATTTGACGGTTTTTCTTTGCACGAATTTAGCTTTTGACTTACCGTTCGTTGGGTTTCATGAGAACAGCGTTAGGAGTTCGTTTTTCAATATAAAGCTTCTTACTGATTGCTCGATTTTGAACAGGTGCAACTTTCCGGGCTCAGTCGGAAAGTCTTTCGGATCAATAATGTGCCTCACTCAGTGGGAACAGAGGAATGCGTGCAGCCGAAACGTTGGGTCCTTCCGTGATAACGAGCTGAGTTTACTTACCGTTCATTGTAAAAGGGTGAGGCGAACGAATAGGAAGGTTTGTCGTCCTTTTAAAAACATGCGCCCTCCCCTTAGAGATTACCATATTCGAAACTTGGGTCATAATAATATGATGACCTCATATTATGACTCATGGGTCATGCATTCATTGACCACCACATCCCTGAAGGCAGCTGCCACTGTCACTTCCAAAACTTAATTCATTAAATTATTCCTTCCAAAAATTAATTCATTAAATTATTCCTTCCAAAATTAATTCATTAAATTAATTCCTCCAAAATTAATTCATTAAATTAATTCCTTCCCCGTTAAATTAATTTGGTTGAATCAACACACACCCTTCACATTAGTTTGAACTTTTGAGAAATCTACTTAAAGTTAGCAAATTAATTCAATAGAAACTTTGATCAATTTGATGAATTGAACCCTTAAAATACTGACACAGTTAATAAAAGTTTATTCAATTACTCGGTTTTTCAAGTTCATTCGATTTGTTTCCTTCATATTGACATTATTTTGCCAGTAGTTTATTACTAAAATTTCTCTCAAAATTTGTATGTTCCTCGAGGAATCTCTGTTAATTTTACCAAAAATGAACCCTCATTCATGGTTTTATGTTACAAAAAATTGCGAGTAGAATATTGTTCTGTTAATTGTTTATTATACTTAGAACAAACTAATTAAATTCAACTACCAACCCACCTAAATACAAATATAAATTTCAGCAGTTTTCAAAAGCTAAATTTTTCTGGCGCAATTTTTTGTTTGAGTTCGTCTAAAGATTGAAGATCATTCTGGAAATTTCTTCAGCATGCTGGAAAAAAATCGTTTTAAAATGTTCCCAACCAGATTTCTGAAAACAATATAGACATTTTCCGTTTTAACTGAATAGGTAGCAATAATTGCTCAAATCAATTAAGAAATAATGATTGGAGCATTGTAATAACTTCATTTTTTTCTCGAAACTTCACCAATTCTATATTAATTAAATACTTACAATTTCTTAAGCACTTGACACCCGACTCCAGAAAAAGTTCTGCAATTAGTTCTACGCAATATTTTTCCTTAACCACCCTTAAGTTGAAACAAGAGACGCGCTTCCACAAAATGTGCAATTCGTGAGGTACCTAAACAATGAGTAGAAATAAGTCTTGGAAATTAGGTTCCTACGATCCATCTCGCCCTCAACTGTTGGGGGCCATCTTTCAACCCCTTATTGCCTGTATTTTTTTGTTGTTTTAATTTTTATTCAAGTTTATTATTTCAAATTGTTGAGGGTTCTTGACCAAAATTTGAGGTCATAAATATATGTCTACTCGTTTTTGGGATTGTAAGATAGGTAAAAATTTTCCAAGCAAAATATTTTAATTATTATCAATCAAAATAATATTTTATTTGAGAATTTCTGGCTTAATTTGAAAGGGATTATTATTCTATTTGAACCAGACAACATCCTTGTAGTTTATAGATGAGTTATAACTCATCTAGCTACATAAATGTAGCATAACTACATAAATGTAGTTATAACGGGAGATTCAGAACTTGCCTGGACTTGTACTTCTTGCGCGGATCATGGCTTGCTGGTCTGGCGGGACTTGTCGGCAGGGAAGGCAGTGATGAAAGGTGATATATGGCCCGAACGTTGGCGTGCGGAAGTTGGTACCACTGGCACAGGCTGGCTCCGGACCTTAATCAATCATCACAGGAGTGGGGGACTGGTCGAGGGGATGGTAGTGTGCCGGAAAGGGGTGCAGTAGGAGCTGCTGATGTTGGGAACTGAGGGTGGGGGAGCTATCGTGTTTACTCTTAAGGGCATATATTATCGCCCATGGATCGCCCTCCTATTTTCCCTTCCACTCCCTTTCCGTATTCTTGAAAGACTAAAGAGAGAGTAGGAACTGTCCCCTCCCCTTTCGACCCTCTACTAAAACTGTTTCTGATCACGCATCACCTTCCTGTTCGTGAAAAGGACCTGAAAACTCTGAACTTTAACAGAAACTTTTGCCATAGAAGTACCTATATACTTATATATCAATATTGAAGGTGCTATTTACACACACCGCCACAACGATTAGTTGCAGGAAAAATCGGAAATAGCCCTTTGAGAATCAATGTTCACAGTAGGTATTTCTTTCCACGAAACACGTCGTGGATATTTCTCCATCACAAAGGCCAAACTTATTTTGAGCTGTTAGGCTCTACTCAGCACTTCACTTAACACAGATAGTGAAGAATACTAAAATACCTACTGCACTATCCATTTTTATGAAAACACGAAAATTATGATCAATGATTTTTAAAAATATGTAGGAAAGACGAAGAGTTGATCAAATTACCTCCTTTAAAAAATGTCTAATAAATTATGTCTTTTAATCAACAATTAGTTCTTAATCCAAGCAAATGTTCTAATCGCCACTAGTATCGGGCTGTCGAAGATGACCTTAATTTTGAAGGTTGGCGATTGCAACTTTAATCGGTACCTAGGGAATTCCCAAAGTGAGACGACAGATGCTAGCTAAGCACCATGAGGTCTGTGGAAAATTACGCTGAAACAATCCCGCTCCTCTAATTCTAACAAATTTTATGATCAATCTACCAAATAAATATCATGTTATTTGAAAGCTGAGAATCATGCAATTTTGGTTTATTATTTTCAACATGTACCTTTAGAATTGAGCAAGAACAATTTTTTTTCCCCTCTACCTACTATCTCTCTGTGATTTTCTTACTGCAGTCACTACATCAGTTAAAGCGTGGTCGTTAGAACGAACCTTTTGGAAAGCATACAGTATGGCTGATAGATACCCTTCCT
Source organism: Apolygus lucorum (assembly GCA_009739505.2). Taxonomy (NCBI): domain Eukaryota; kingdom Metazoa; phylum Arthropoda; class Insecta; order Hemiptera; family Miridae; genus Apolygus; species Apolygus lucorum. Next base: position 71,264,583 of record CM019176.2, on the reverse strand, counting down.
GCTGTATAGCAAGCAGTAACAGTTTATCAAAACCTTTCCCAGTTCTCAAAACCAGTCCAGCATACATAGTGGTTTCCAAGTATATCGGCTCTATTTGGGGTCTAGTTCTGCCCCGAAGCTTTCGATGATTGTCAGTCACGTCAAGCTCAAAACTTGCAATATACAGCTATTGTTTTCATTCATTGAAAATAGCGTCGATTTTTAAGAATTGTTGATACTATCCAGAGCTCTGTGGGACTAATCCTGACCTGTAGTAGGGATCTCAATCCCCCCCATACACACTTGCCACTGGTCCTTAGAAGGTACTTAGTCGAAAGTTGTCTCAGTTATTCTGTGCTGGAATAATGGTGAGTCAGAAACACGAATGTTTAATCTCATATTGACGTTCGCTGGTGGAAGTGAGCCAAATTTCAGTAGATCAAATACGATATTTTTCGTTTGTTCATGTCACTCACTTAAGCTTCCTTAACAACCAAGAATCAATTCAATTGAAGGCACCCACAACTTTGAGAAAAACGATGTAGGTAGGAATTTTCTGTCAAAATAAAGTTGGCTGGTAACCCTGCACGATAATATGGTTGGTAGGTACCTACTATTAATGAAAAAGTCCATTCATGCAGTATGAGTTATTGAGCGAATTTTCAAAAAAGTCTTCAAAGCGATGGTTAAGAAAATCGAAGTATTAGCTACATGACAAAGTAATCAGCTTATGGGTGTGGCACATAGCACGAATCGTTAAAATTATACAATAAACCTTTTGTTGAATATTTAAGAAAAAATCTCAAAAATACTCTTCTCGTCACATCAAACTCGAAGTACCCATGTATATTATTGTTTTTTTTTTAATTGTCAGTACACCTTACCAACATACTGTTTGTACACTGTACAGGTATGTTTTAAATGTTAGGAGTCCGTATTCATGTTCTAATCGTCTTCCCGAACTCATAGACTACTCACACTTTTTTTTTGATTTTTCAATATACTTACGATACTAACATACTGTATGTACAGGGTATGTTCTACTCGTCTTCCCTGACTCATAAGAGTGCTCTGTTATTGCGTTTTTGGGTACAACTAATACACGCAGGTTTTCATTATAAATTGTAAATATATGTATTCACAATATTTGGACAATTTTTAATTTTTATCAAAAACACTGATTTCATAAATAATTTATTGTGTGCTTAGTCCGAATATACCATATTTACATTACTATGATTATGATGGTATTCTCCTCAAAAGACCATAAAATTTTTTCGCCAAGGCATTTTTTGGAATTTGGACCCCTTAGGGTTGACCAGAATTGCCGGCGAACCCGACTTTATTATGAAATGATGTATTATGAACATTTTGGCAAAACTTCAGGAATCTTTTAGAATTTTCCAAAACGAATTTTAGTGAGACACAAATTTTCAAAAACTCTATGAAAATTTGAGCCCATTGCAATACCTTCATTTTTCATGAAAATTCGCTAAAACCCGTATTTTTCACAGATTAGTAATCTTTACAGAAAGTAATGAACCGTAGAGTAATAATTTGCAGAGTTTTTGTTCAACCATTCACCAATAAAAGAGAGTGCCATGTAACAAAGAGTACCTACTTGCCCTACCTACTAACAACATAAGTTAGGGAACTACTCACCTATCTAAGTGTCACAGAATTGGAAATAATCCCTAGCTAAAGTGTAGAGGTGGAATTTGGTATTTGTGCTCCAATCGGGGTCAAGTTTTATGCCCCGAAGATTTTGTTATTGTCAGTCCTTTCGAAGAAGTGAAAAATAAACTGAAATTTTCAAAACGCCTTAGCTCGAACAATTTCAATATACTTAAAGATATTTTTTTTCTTAAATGTACATTTAAAAATAGAATAGAATTTTGGGAATCGAATGAGACCATCCAGAGCACTATGTGACTTGAGTGTTGATTGAGAAATTTATTAGAAAATACTAGTGGCGCCACTAGCAGTCATCATTGGGTTGGCTTGTTTTGAATTCTAGTTGACAGTAATCTAGCTAGAATGATATTTATAACTGGGCCGACTCTCCATTCAAGAATCATCTGAACAAATGATTTTGGTTATTATTTTCAATAATGAACTTTGGAATCGACCAAGAAACAAAATTTTCACCCCCCCTCAAAATTTGTTGGTTTACGTTTAAGGTACCTACGTAAAACTGGTTCGTCCTTATTCAAATTTCCATGTGAAGGAACCCTAACTCCCTATTTCTTCGAATCGAGTGTGAAGCATTTATTTCTTCCAAATAAACTTGTTTGTGAAGTAGTATGTTGTAGAAGGTTGTGACAATGGCAAAGCTCTTTGCAGACGAGTGATCGGTACAGAAATAATTTGCAGCGTTTTTTGAATTGGGATTCCTAGTTGAGCTTCTTGAGCAACGAAGAACCGAATTTCGAA
>CM019176.2:71197837-71262071 GCA_009739505.2 Apolygus lucorum | reverse complement strand
AACGAAGGGACCCACAAATCTCGGATAGCAACTTTTTTAGAATTGCGCGAGACCACTCAGAACTATGCTGGAAAATAATAATACCTTTCTAGATTTTCATTAGAAAAGGAAGACCCATCAATCTGTTGATGCGTAAGTGACGATGTGGATAATATCAGCAAAGCCCCGGGTTGGTGATGGACCCATCGCATGTATGACGACAGGATAAAACTATCTTCACGTCTTCTAGGGATTGGATGGGTGGGTACCTACACGGCATTCGTGGCAATCGCGAATCTCCTCTCGCAAGAAATGACGTGATGTTGAGCTGTTGACTTGCCAACTCGTGTAACCTCCCATTTTCTGTCAAAACCACAACATCCGTCGACCCTAGTATTTTTAAATCCATTTTTCCGACCTCAGTTAAGAAAGATATGAGAACACTCCCCCATTCCTAGTCAAATCCACGAGACCGGAGGGGGCCTCCAGAGCCTGGCACCGACTGCCGTGCCTATCATAATAACCCCGCGGATTTATTGCTTCAGACACTTTGGCTCTCGAGGTAGGTATTATAATTTTGACCTATTTCAAATCCGAAGACATGAAATACACACAAAGTGTAGGTACTGTGTATTCCACGTACTCTGTTCCATAGAAAAAGTTTGAAAAACTCCTAATTTTCCAGAAACTTTTTTCCTCATACCACCATTTCCCCAGACTTTTTTGGCTTCTTTAATAACACTTCATTTTTTCCTATTTGAAATTTTTTCCTGCTTGAACCTGACATTTTTATACATACAGTTCTGTCTACATTGAAACATGGGCGAGTATTTGAATACGGCATGAATTATAATATATAGCGTATCTCACATGATGCTTTGCAAAGGGGCACCTACGACATTTTTGCTAATAAAGAACTCTGTATTAACACATTCCATAAAGATTATTGAAACATATAATCCAGCAAGAACCTGTACGTAGATGAGGGATAAAAAATTTCAGCATATCGCAAGATTCAGAAAAATCAAAATCGGAGGAAAAATGTCACTTAGTATTTTGGATCATCTTTTCCTATTTTCACACTCCAGCTTATAAACCTTACTTTTGTCCTAAACCCCTTTTTTTAAATCCCAAAGAAGCGTTAAGATCATTTTTATTGTGAAACCCTCTAGATGACATAATTTTAAAACACAAACAATGAAATAAACATGAAAATGAGAAATGTGGCCTGAACAGAGCTCACGAAAATTTGTTATGAAAAGAATACGATATTTTTAGGGCATCGACCACCCCGTATATCATAAAAGACGCAAATTTCGCATCGAACAGTAGAAAATCGGTAATTTTAGATTTGGAATAATCTGAAACAGTTTTTGTATTTGGTTATATTTTTCCCCCCAATCGAATTAAATGGAGAGGGGTTCAACAACGACCTGGCTCGAAAAATTATTGGGACAAGTTAGTGATTTTGCCAGCGAACGGTCGCCAGTGCAAATAACCTCCCGAGCTCGGTAATCTTATGAACTGGAACCGGCTAATATTTATTGATAATAATAAACAAAAAGTAAGACCAGAGATCATAGATGTCGTGGACATTTATGATTCTAGAAATTATCGAAGAAATACAGTGTCAGAATGTCAAATGCTGCCAATTATTACACAAAGGTTCATTTTTTCCAGTTTAAGTTGTTGAATTCTACTTAGAAGAAACCATACTAATAATGCAGATCCGAGGGTAGGCTCCTCTGTAGACCATACTTATAATAGAAAGCTGTACTTTGAATAGTAGTTTTCTTCTCCTTGAGTAAAAACGCTGCAAATTATTAAACGACGGTTTATTATTTTTAATACCTCTAGAATCGAATATATTAGCAGGATACTGAAATTGAATGAAACATTGTCCATCGATCCGAAATACACGACACTTTGCCCAGTTCCCCTGGACCGATTTTGATGAAATTTGGTATACCGACTCCATTTGGGCCCTGAAGCTTTTGGATATTGTCGTTTATGTTTAAACTGGAAACTTTCATTATAAAGTTATTGTTTTTTCATTAGGTAGTTAAAATTTTCCACGATTTTTGGTTAGTCAATTTTTAAAGAATTCATTGACACCACCAGAGCTCTCAATGCCCCGTTCACTAATGAGTGTGGCAACCAACGTACTTGATGGGACTCATGTCTTGTGCCCATACCAAAGTATGAGTCGAAGAAGAAGACGACAGACCTTCCTAAGAAGAAGACCTTCCTACTAGCAGTGACGCTTCACGTTACTTCATTATTCATGTTTTTTGAGTTGGTCAAGATTCGTTCTTACCATTATAAAAGATTAAAATTCTCATTAAACACAGTGCTCATTAAAATTCTCTTAGTTCGCGAGTTTACACGCAGTTTCCTTTAAAATAATCCCACAATGAGAATAATTAATTACCTAAATGAATGTTTCATGACTCTTGTTCATCAATTTAAGAAAGTGTTCAATTTTAGGGATGGCACGAGATAGCCCTTGATTTGAATGGTGTGACATAGCTAGCCAACTGTCTTTGAAAAAAGTATCCATGCACAGAAACCCTTGGAGAACCTCTTGCATACTACAAAATACTACTCACACACGCGAGCGCGGTGTAGTGTGTGTGCATTTATGGTGGCCCGCCTTTTTTTCAAACGTGCGATCTCTTTAATTAATTTTTCTACCACATGTTATAGTATCATTGGGCTTAAAGTTGTAGTATATAGGTTTTCAAGGGTGCAGAATCCAAATTTGAGGTCAAACACCTGAATTTCCGACCCACCGAAATACCCCATTACAGCGCAAGATTAACAATGGGGTATTTCGATAGGTTGGAAATTCAGGTTTTTGACCTTAAAATTTGGATTCAGCACCTCGGAACCTCTAAACTGCAACTTTCTGCTCATTGATACAATAACATGTGGTGGAAAAATTAAATAGAGATCATAGGCAAAAAAAGGCGGGCCTCCCTGAACACACACACACTACGCCACGAACGTGTGTGCGTAGTATTTCGTAGTATCCAAGGCCACGAGGCGTTGGAAACTGAGTAGATATAATGAAACTATTGAGAGAAAAATGAGAGAAAAACATCGCATTTTATCAGCTAAACTTTGAACAGAGATTTGGCCCAGCTCAGTGAGTAAATTCCACATTCCAGCGCGAGAACTGTGCACTAGAAGAATCTTCCATTCAACCGATGGGGGTTCAGCCCAGTTCTGTGTAAACATTTGTTGGGAATTCAGACTCATATTTCTAATATTCACCCTCAAGCCCTGGTCTATTTCGATCCTGAGAATTCAATACATTGATGTTGTATCATTTCTATTCCCATTGAAACGTAAAACATCAAAATTGTCTGAGTAAATAAGAATTTTTCGGATCGAAAACAATATACCTACCAAAAGAATGAGGAATTTCACCATGTCAGAATTTCCTATTTTTGACCCCAAAATCGGATTCAGCACCTCGAAAATCTAATTTACGAATAAACAAAACAGTGTAGAAAATACGAATGTTTAAAAAAACCGGGAAAATGACGTCATCCTGGAATAGTTCATTTATGGCCGCTTGAAGCGCTGAGATCGAGAAATCTCTAGTCCCCAGATGCAAAATTTCATGAAACAGTAAAGTTCGAAATCGAAAAACTGAAGAAAAAAATAGAAAAAGAAAGATGGGGAAAATTAGGATTCCCCTGTTTTTGTTTGATAACTTTTCTCTTAGAAAACACGATTCCGTCGTCCCAATGGGCAACACTGGGAGGAGACGGCGATCCGAACAGCCCAATCAGCGAGCGTTCCCGCTTCACGTCTGTTTTCCCGGTTAGTTTTGAAATCAAAAATTTTGACTGTCTCCCAAAAATAACAGGAGACTTATTTTCCGAAATCAGCCCGATTTTCATCTATCCCACACGATTAACTATTCAGGAAAAATGCAAACAGAATTCGGTGAAATTCCTCATTGAGTTGTTCACTGGTTATAATTTTAATCTCAACCTATCTGTTCAAAAGAACTAAATCAAGAGATAAGTAGTTTATTCTCTCATTCGGATTGCGGATGTTAGATATTAGAAAAACAATGGGGTATTTCAGTGGGTCGGAAATTCAGGTTTTTAACCTTAACAACTGGTTTCAAGCTTAACAACTGGTTAAACTGATCCAATACTTATCCAATGGGACGTCCCCTGGAATGCATGCATTACTAAACAATATGTTTAACCTCAAATTTGGATTCAGCACCCTTGAAAACCTATATACTCCAATGATACTATAACATGTGGTAGAAAAATTAATTAAAGAGATCACACGTTTGAAAAAAAGGCGTGCCGTCGTAAATGAGAGGCGTCTGGATCTCCAGCGGCTCGTCCTCGACACAAGCGCTCAGAGCGGCCTTCCTGCTAACTCTATCTCCTCCGTTTCCATGGATCTAGTATCCTACTGGAGTTGAGCATAAAATGCTACTAATGAGGGAAAATCAGTCATACTCGGGAAACTTAGCGAGTGGATTATCACTTTCCACTTATTTTTAGGTTTTTATTTAGTTATTATTTAGGCTGTTATTATTTTGTTTAGGCAGTTTTTTTTAGGCTGAAACCATTGAAAACAGTCCCGGATCATCACCTGGCAAGCTGTAGGTACTTTAGTGGGGGAAACGGCACTTAGCGTTCAAAAACTTCAATCTTCTGAACGGCCCACTGCTCCAGGTTTGTTTTAGTTGATTGATACTGTTAATTGATAAACCCATTCAACCCTAATTGGCAGCGTTTTCTCAACCGTGATGATGATGATGATGATAATAATAATAATATAATAGTAATAGTAGTAATAATAATAATAATAGACGGTGCATGATGAACTTCGGTGAGGTCTCATCAATGATTGGAGGTAGGTAGTCCAGGTCAATACGAAAACTTTTTTCTTTCTAAGTACCTACCTAAAAAAAATAGGTAATTGTTTTCACAAGACAAGCTTCATTCTTCGGTAACCGAAGGCACTTGTAGCGAATTTTCCAAAAAAATGAAGCTATTGCAATCGTCTAAAAAAAACGGGGTGAAGTTAGCAATAGATTCTGGCAATAACTTTTTTTCTTTTCGGATGGATTGCTTTTATGAAAAACATTTGTTTTTACGTTCAATATGAATCATTCCCAACCTAAAATTGATTTGCAAAGACAGAAAAGTCGAGAATGTTTTTCTCCCGAAAACGTCAAGTCCCACCTCCTTCCGAGTTTAGTATGGGCGAACGCTGTTTTAATTTAATATCTCCAGAACCACTTGCTCACTCACCTTGAAACTTGGTGAGGATGTTGGGTATGTAGGGAGAAATGAATTCCAATTTCAACGGGCGGCCCTCAGGGACGGAGGGGAGGGGGAAATATGTTTCGCGATTATCAGGTTTCCGGGAAAAGTGGCAAAAATGGGTCAAGGTGGGGGTCTCTCACTGCATCTATTTTTCCTAGATTCCTGGATCAAATCCACCCCACCCCCTGACGGCCGCCCGACCAAATCTGGCTTTGCTATCCCCCAGAGAAACAATCCAGGAATCTAGGAAAAATAGTTGCAAAGTGAGAGACCCCCTCCTTGACCCATTTTTGCCACTTTTCCCGGAACCCTGATAATCGCGAAACACATTTCCACGTCCCTGACGGCCGCCCGGAGAAATTGGAATCCATTCCTCTCTACATACCCAACATCCTCACCAAGTTTTTAAGGTGAGAGAGCAAGTGGTCCAGGAGATATAAAATTAAAACTGCGTTCGCCCATACTAAACTAGAAGGGCGGAGGGACGTTTTCGGGGAAAAAAAAAACATTCTCGACTTTTCTGTCTTTGCAATTCAATTTTAGGTCGAGAATGATTCATATTGTTGTCAAAAACAATGTTTTTCATAAAAGCAATCCATCCGAAAAGAAAAAAAAAAGTTAATGCTAAACCGGGTGGAAGTGGAGTTGAGGAAAAAGTGAGAGAAAGACATGTAGATCTCTAGTAGGATACTCTAGTAGGATACTAGGTCCATGGAAACGGAGGAGATAGAGTTAGCAGGAAGGCCGCTGGGAGCGCTTGGGTCGAGGACGAGCCACTGGAGATCCAGACGCCTCTTCATAAATGCACACACACTACGCCACGCGCGCGTGTGAGTAGTATTCTGTGGTATCCAAGAGGTCCTCCAAGGGTTTCATCTCTTCTCTGTGTATGGATGCTTTTTTCAAAGACAGTTGGCTAGCTACGTCACAATTGGCTAGTCACACCATTCAAATCTTCAACTTTCCTTAGCTTCTCTGATTTTTTAAAAACATTTTCTCGACAAACAGGCCCGATTACCATTATTCCTGAGCCATACTCTTTTGAAAAAAAAAATTTAAAAAATTGACTGAAATACCCCATTGCATTGATTGAACAGCATACACAAATCGTTAAGAAGGAATCAAATCAGTAAGCTGGAAGTTGCAAGATCATAACAATATATTATGCTTTTTTAAGCGATGGTATGCAACAAGTCTAGATCATTAAAAAACGAGATTATATTACGGTAAAAAAGACAACGTCGGAGGACAAGTGGACCCTTAATAACTAAAAAAAAATGAATGAATTATTAAACAATTAGGTGAATTATTAACAATACAGTCAGTATGCACAGCAGTTGCAGAGGATCATTTCGGTTTTCCACGGAAGCTTCCTTTACCTCTCTTGGCAGTGTTCTTCTTCTCGTCTCCTTTTCTTTTCTGGGCAGGGGTCGTGGAGAGCACTTTGAAGAATCCGTCGAGTCGTCCCTGCGTCGAGCCACTTCGAGCTTTCATCAGTTTTTTAGCTCCTCCCCTGACACGGTCCTCAGCGAAATTTTTATCTCCACATAAATACTTGACCAAGCCATCTTCATCGGGGTTGTTCCATTTGAGATCAATTTCATTGGGGTCGGCCACCTCTGGTTCGATGAAGAGTTTCCTTGCTTCGGCAAACTCCCAATCCGCCGGAGGTTGGTATTTACTCGTATCGATTTTCTTCAATATGTTTTCAATACTCTTGTGTTCCCTTATCAATTCAATGGCTCTCTTAGGACCGATTCCCCGGATAGACCCACAGTAATCACATCCGAGTAAAATGCACAAGTCGATGAATTCATTTTGTGTCAGCTTCAGACCTTCCAGGACTTGGTCCAAGTGGAATTCTTGGATGGGCATTTTACGAGCTTCGCTGAACGTCATGTGACGTAAGAGTACAGATGTACCGAAAGTTAAAGCATCCATATCTTCGGTAGCTGTGGCGTAGACTTTTCCGGCTTTCTGGAGAGCTGCACACTGTGCTTCGGCCTCGCAAGGAGCATCTACGTAAGGAATACCCATCAAAGTCAAGAGTTCTTTGCATTCGGTGGCGTGTTGCTTTGTTACTTTGACAAGGCGTTTATTAAACTTATCAACCATAGCGGCATCCCCAGCCTCAGTGGCTTTCTCAAGTTCTTTGAGAGCTTCTTCGCGTTTTTCCGCTCTCTTTTCTAACTCTCCCGATTTCATTGTTGGGGGTTTCCCATCAAATACGAACACAGGTTTAATTCCATTCTCAACCAATCGTATAGTTCGGTAAAATGTACCCATGAGATGACCAGTCGGCTCTCCGTCCGCTGAAGTTAGCTGCTGCCCTTCATTTCGGACTGCAATCAAAAACTGATACAACGACATAGATGCATCAATCGCCACTTTTCTTCCAAAGTAATTTTTAATTTCATTATCTTTAATAGCGTGAGGAGCGACCTCTCCAATAAGTTTCGATAAACCGAGAATACCCATTATCCAGCCGGTGCAATCTCAAATCATGAACTCAATTTTGATTATCAAAATGGAGTGGTTACTTGATAGTACTTGGACTATAAATTATAATAGATTTTAAAACTTACTGATGATGATCAATGAAGTGACACACAAAATTTACGGAATTAATTATCATAGATCACACCCCCTAAAACCAAAAATACGTCCTAAACATTTGTCGTGAACAGTTGTGTGGAATTTTGCCGTCTTCCTCTGTGACTGTTACCCTCTTATTTCCACAGCGAGTCGTATCGGTTCTAGTTCCATGAGGAGCATGGAGGTCTCCCGACTCCCGCGGTTGTCCCCTAGCTCCTAGTGGGTAGAAGAAGAAGCTGCCTTTCTCTTCCAAGTTCCTTGAATTTCAAGGTTTTAACTCCTGTTCTTGGAATGGAACCAACCCTACCTACTACAAACTTAGTAGTTGCTACAAACTTAATAGTTACGTTGACTTGCTGTGCAAATCGTCATTATCCCGCTCAACGCGGGAGACTTCATGGATTGGCGGGAGCACATGAGATCAGAGAACATGATGGTTTATGGAGAAAGTATGTTCTTTAAAGAAATGCTCTGAAACCAATAGACTCTGAAAGCAAAATAGACCTACGTTGAATTGTGAAAAAGTTTGAAATTACACACTTATTAGTCTTTTTATTTGCACATGGAAGTAGAAATTCCTCATTGTACTTCAACGAAATGGCGGGAAAGTTTCATACCTTCTTTATGGATCATGAGATGCAAATACACTGGCGGTAAAAAAGTAGTTCGTCAAAAAATGTATATTCTTGCTTTTTACTTATAAAGTTGTGGCAAGTTTGAATATTAAAATTATTAAAATATTTAAACTAATTAGGGAGATAATAATTCATACACATATGTCAGGATTTTAGAAAACTCCAGTGGTCCTCGAAATCTTTCACCATATGTCTTTACTGTGATAATGTGATTTAAACATTAATTACAACTATATAGTTGAAAATTGTACCTGTTTTTAATTGATTACTATTTTCCATAGGCATTGTTTCTTGGGATTACTCAAGAAACGAGGCAGATAGATCCTCGGCGGAGTGATACAACCCCCTGCAGTATGTCCTTGAAGCATATGGCGATTGCCGGTTTCTCATGTCTACAATAAGGCTGCCACAGTTCAGCGGAAATTTAATTTTTTAAAGTGATTCGCGTTTAAAAATGATGCTTAAAATGAACAGCGAGGCGTCTGCACAACTTATTCAAATCTTAGAGAAGACAGTTTCGTTGGGTGAGTGACCAAACATCATAAATTCTAGTGATAGAAATTGGTGTTGCACAAGTTCCTTTCTAGCGCCCAAGTTGGTTCATGGCTGTTTAGTTCGATGCCGTTTATTTTACGAATAAATTTCCTCGTATCCTATCATCTAAGTTTACAGTACTTCATCTTGTAACATATTTCATTGCCAGAAATCTACCTTAGTTGCGCGCGGTGGAGGTGCACGCCCTGAAATCGTCACTTTATTCAGTTAGTGAATTTCCCTGGTTTCATTTCCGTTCCTTGCGTTATGGAGTGCAAATGCGAACTCATGGTCCAATGCCTCATTTACCTGGCACTTGCGTTGGATTAGCCACTTGTATTGTGAACTTGATCTAATTGTGAGAAGCTTTAAGCATTGCAATCACCATTGTCTTGGCATATCATTTTACATTATTTCATCCTCCGATCTTCAAACTAACGTCCTTCTTTATACCTCTCTTCTTTGTTCTTCAGGTAGATACTTAGAAACCCAAGATATTAATTTGACGCTATCATTCTTCGATCTTTCGACTTTTCGTCGTTTATCTGTCAGTTTTTTTGTGTATAATTACCCGATTACATCGGGAAAGTAGTATTTTGTCGCTGGTGAAATGGCCAACACATTGCACAACTTTACCTCCCCGTTCGTTCTCAAACCTACTTACCTATCTACTCCTAAACGTTGCCGAATACTAATTTGTCACTCTTGCTGTAGTTGTTGAGCACTTCCCATGAGTTTCCTCTATGTCCGGAGTACTTTCGTTTTTGGTTGTGTAATGTCTTCCGCAGCTGTGGCTACCTACTTTCATTTTTCTAGGTTATGGTCGGATGCCCCACGCACGCCCCACTCCCTCCAATACCATACCTACCTACTGTGTTGAGTAATGTGCAAGAGAATCCTCGTTTATCATTTCTGATCTGATAACTTATTAGCTTTTTCGTTCAATTATGTTTTTTTATTGTCATTCCAGTGTGAGTGTTAGCTAAGGTTGTTTTTCTTTCAATTTTCAGTACTTTTTACTGATTTTAGGTTTTTGATTTTGTGCAAGCAGAGTGTTGTATTTTTTTACAACAGCAACAATTAGTTGCACTAAATTGCAACTATTTACACAAGGCAACCTAATAATCAAATTAATTCAAATCACATGCGTTTTTATTCGCAAAAAGTCTTACTTAGTAGGCAATGGTCATGGAATGAAGAACTAATAACAAGTTAAGAATAATAACAATATTTTTCTTAATACATAGCAGTTGAAACATAATTATACCTGTATAATATAACAACATATTATCAGTTACACGGCATAATTTTCCATTGCCAATCAACGTAATGTAAGAATTCATAGTTGAGAAGTTAAGAAGTATGTTCAATGCTTGAGTATGTTCCTAAGGCAGATCTCTTGTCGCTTCCGATTCAACAATGATCGACAACCGAGGTATCTGAAAGGGGTTTGAGACCATGGACGACTTCATCCTTGCCTGAAGGGGGCATAAGCCGTTGTTTCTTGATCTCGTGAAACTGTCGTGTTCCCTTTATCCGTACGTAATATCGTTCAAGCAGCAGGCAATTGTGGATGAACACAGAATGGAGTGTCAGGATCTCAAGGACATTGAAATGTTCATAGAAGCATGTACCATTCTACCTTAGGCATAGTACGCGGCGTGCAAAGAATGCGTGGTAGACCACGACCAATACCAATTCCTCAGCGGACTTGGAGTAGGTTACTCTGCGAGTAGAAAATTACAAGAACAAATGAGTGAGATTGTTGTCGAAATTCAATAGAAAGAGTCGGCTTCCATGTAAAAATTTCTCTCGTCTTACTTAGTACTTCAGTTTATTTCCCACCCATCATGTTGGACCTACAATCTGAAAGATCATACTACGGCAATTTCCATCGAGAAAGATTTTTAATAGATAAAAATGTCTTCTTCTTTCGTTGTCTGGTAATTATTTATTAATACTTTCATTACTACTCAGTAGTATAGTCTATTTTCCCGCCAGAAATTTAATATTATTTAGTATTGACCAATGATTTTGGTTTTGTCTCGAATTTATTATCATTATCATGCTTGTTCACAGATAAAAATGAGCTTGAAGCTGCACAAAATTATTTGGAGCAAGCAGCCCAAACTAATTTGGTATGTATACTTTCAATGATCGACCAGAGTTCATTTTAAATAATAACAATAAAATGATAATAATATCTAAAACCTACAATTCGGTACAAATGTCTCTGATTATGTTTTTTTCTCTTTTTATTCAAGCCCGAGTTTCTCAAGACTCTTTCCGATATTTTACATCATGGAGGAAACAGTCAGGTTGCCCGTATGGCTGCAGGTCTTCAGCTCAAGAATCATCTCGTTGCCAAGGATCCTACTGTAAAACTTGAATACCAGCAGAGATGGAGGAGTTTCCCGGAAGATACAAGAAACTATATCAAGAAAAACGTTAGTCCAAACTTTATTTGTTCGTAGATAGTAGTTCTTGTAATAAGAATGCCAGTGTTTTTCAATGTAGATATCCATTAGTATTTAATTGATTAATGATTTTTGTTTTTGTTTTCAGATTTTGGGTGCTCTTGGAACTGAAAACACGCGACCAAGCTCGGCCGCGCAGTGTGTCGCTTGCGTCGCTGTTACTGAAATTCCCGTCAGCCAATGGCAAGACCTAATCTCCATTCTCGTGTCCAATGTCGTTGGAGAGAACAGCACAGAGATGCTGAAGGAGGCCACTCTCGAAGCCATTGGATACATCTGCCAGGATATTGTAAGTTATGCGCAACTTGACTTGAAGTGATACTGGATTCAATCGATTGAATTCTTCTTTTGGCGGATTTATATCAAGTTCTAGTTGTCTTATTTGTGTTTAACGTTGTTCGTAGGAACAAGATGCTTTGGCTCCTCAATCCAACCAGATCTTGACGGCCATTATCCACGGTATGAGATCCACTGAGACCAGCAACCACGTGCGTCTTGCAGCCACCAATGCTCTTCTGAATTCTCTCGAGTTCACTCGTGGGAATTTCGAAGAAGAGGTAATGTTCAATTATGTCTAGAACAAATGATTGAACTTGAACAGAGGTGTTGTAAACTTGACATACTGATCAATTTATCCCAGATCGTAGCAAAAGCCAGTCACCACTTAAGCCATAAGCTTCTGTTGTATCATCAAAAATTAATTTCCCTCGACCGGGGATTGATCTCCTATCTTTCCGACTAAACTATATTAAATATAGTATATAAATATTTATATATACTATATTTTATAAATATTTATAAAACTATATTAAATATTTATGTAAATACATTTACATCTCTCCCCCGTTAGGGAAATCTTAGCAGGTACTCCGTTATCCAGTCAGGGAGGTGTGGGGCCTTTGGCCGGCGTTTTACCGTCCTGTAAGAACACTATATTTTTGACTGGCTTCGGAGTTTGTTATTCCTCCTTCAACGGGTCGGGGGATTGCTGACCTCAACGTTTGTCCGAATAGGCAATGGCTCGACTCATGTCTTGAGGAAGTTGTTTTGATGACAAACAGTAAATATTGTCCTCAGAGAATGCTGAGGATCCCTTTCGAGTCCTACCGACTGCGCCACTTAGTTGTAACATCAAAAGTTAACTGCTCTTGATCAGGTGATCGATCTCAAATCTTTCGTACTAAACTATATTTACATTCCAGAGTCTAGCACTTTACCACTGTGCCAAGGAAGTGAATGGACAGAATTAATGCTGATCACAACTTCTCTTTCTCGACTGAATTTGACTTGATCTGTTATCGTTACAGTTCAGAGGATAGATTTTCAAAAATCTTAAACCTTCCTCTTTGCTATAAATTTATCATTTATCTTTTTTCTAGTTTGAGCGGAACTACATCATGGAAGTGGTTTGCGAGGCTACTCAGTCCACGGATACCCAAGTCAAGGTCGCTGCTCTACAATGTCTCGTCAAAATCATGACGCTGTACTATCAATACATGGAAACTTACATGGGCCCAGCCCTGTTTCCTGTAAGTTTCACCATTGTTCATTATTGTTACCTAGTGTTTAAATTCCCATTTATTGGTACTACATAAAATACTGCAGTTCTTACGTGTTGAGACATCTGGTGTTATATCAAACTGGAAATGTAGTACTCGTATTATAACGCATTCGTTTGATTAACTTATTCCTCGATTGATTGCAGATCACTCTGGAAGCTATGAAATCAGAAGTGAATGATGTAGCTCTTCAAGGTATCGAGTTCTGGTCAAACGTCAGCGACGAAGAAGTTGATTTGCAAATTGAAGAGGTCGAAGCTACTGATCTCGGTCGACCTCCTGCTCGTACTTCTAGATTTTATGCGAAAGGCGCTCTTCAGTACCTCGTTCCTGTGGTTCTTTCCAAATTAACCAAACAGGTACGTGCTTGTCACGATTGTTTTCATTATGTCTATTGTAAAACCAATCACTGGTTCATTTGAAATCGATAGATTTAGTAATCAAGTATGCATTGCTTTTTGTAGGAAGAATTTGATGATGAAGATGCATGGAATCCAAGCAAAGCTGCTGGCGTGTGCCTAATGCTGCTTGCCACGTGTTGTGAGGACAGTATCGTACAGTATGTGTTGCCTTTTGTGCAGCAGAACATCAAAAGTACTGATTGGAGATACAGGGACGCCGCGCTTATGGCTTTCGGTTAGTTAGGGTTGTTAGATTTACTCTCACTATGATGTTGGTTACCCTTCACATAACAATAAAATCTAATGTCCTTCTAAATCTAACGCACACATCACCTGATCGTTACCTCTATGTTGTCAGGTGCAATCCTTGGAGGCCTCCAGGTAACCACACTCAAACCTTTGGTGGAGCAAGCAATGCCCACTCTGATCGAGCTTATGTACGACAGTTCGGTTGTTGTCAGAGACACTGCTGCTTGGACTTTTGGCCGCATCTGCGAAATCGTTCCAGAGGCTGCTACTAACGAACAATTCCTCAAACCACTTTTGGAATCCCTTATCAATGGATTAAAGGTAAATACCTCCGTTCCACATCCCTTGCAGTGTCCCCCGTTACCGCGCGTTGACTCCGATCTTTTCATATCTTCTGCCTTCCCTTCCTTGTTCTGATGTTCGTCGGTCAGTTAAATAATGTATTTATTAGCGTAGTGTTTAATAAGAACACGATTGCAATGTTGACAGACACATTTTATCCTTTTTAGTCCAAGTCTAAGTCAGTCACTCGATTGTTACTTGATTTTTCCCAATTTCAGTCTGAACCGAGGGTAGCCGCCAACGTGTGCTGGGCGTTCACCGGTCTTGCAGAAGCCAGTTACGAGCAAGCCGATACCGACGGTAACCAGCCCGAAACGTATCTCCTTTCTCCATATTTTGAGTTCATTGTACATAAGCTTCTTGAAACCACTGATCGTGTTGATGGAGCTCAGGTAAGAGTCGCTCTTACATTTCGTAACTATAAATTTGTTCTTATTTACACTTGTATAGTAGGATTATTCTAATGAATGAATGTTAAATATAGGAAAAGCAGCGAGTGTCTGTCTTGGTTTTACATAATTAACGTTACGTGTTTATGTACTACTCATGTTTATTCCACTGATTCTCAATTTTGCACCTTCCAGGCTAATCTGAGGTCAGCTGCTTATGAAGCACTGATGGAACTCGTGAAGAATTCGCCCAAAGATTGCTACGTTACTGTTCAGAAGACCACCATGGTTATTCTGGAAAGGCTGAACCAAGTTCTAGCCATGGAACAACAGATTCAGAGTCACAGCGATCGTGCTCAATTCAATGACCTTCAGGGCCTTCTCTGTGCTACTCTTCAGGTGATTACAATGTACAAAAAATGTAAATTGCAGAGTTTTCATTTTGTTTCATTTTTTTACTCATTCAAACGTTATTGTTTTGCAGAGTGTTTTGAGGAAGATGACTCCGGAAGATGCGCCTCAGATATCCGACCCAATCATGAACGCTCTTCTCCAGATGTTTAGTTCCAACTCTTGCAAATCCGGATCAGTTCAAGAAGACGCCATCATGGCTGTTGCCACACTAGTAGAATGCTTAGGCGAAGGTTTCATCAAGTATATGCCAGCATTCAAACCATATTTGTGCATGGGCCTGAAGAACCACGCCGCTTATCAGGTTGGTTCAAATTCCTATAAGGGGAATCGTCAATTCATTGATTTTGTCTTAATCAATTTTGATGAATCAGTTTCCCTTTTGTACTTACCAGTACCAAAATACATACTTTTTTACTTATTGTCGATTGTCGGTACTTATCTCGGTATGTTTCATTTTAGGTGTGTTGTGCTTCTGTCGGTCTCACTGGCGACATTTGCAGAGCACTCAGGAACAAAGCTCTTCCTTACTGCGACGAGATCATGACTCTCCTGTTGGAGAACCTCAGTGTAAGCTCACCGTTGCAATTTTAAAATCTCTTCATTATACCTAATAATGATTTACCAGATTTATTTTGAGAATGTTTCTTTCCAGGATCAAACTGTCCATCGTTCAGTAAAACCAGAAATTCTCTCTGTGTTCGGTGACATAGCTCTTAGCATTGGACCAGAATTTAAGAAATACCTCGACGTTGTTGTCACCACCCTGATGCAAGCTTCGCAGATTCGCGTGGAGCAGGTATGACCAAAACGTTCAATCACCCATCAGCTATTGCCTAGTGAATTGAAAACTTGCCAACATAATTCTTAAGCAATGTAAGTCCAATGAATAGAGACGAAAAAAGGGGGTTTACCCTACATGAAATGCGGTGGTCTTGGATTTTTTAAATGTTTTTAGGGATGAAAGTCGTACAACATTTATTTCTTGCTTTTTTTATCGTATGAGCGATCGTTTCAGAGTCACAGGGCTGCGAAAAGTGATAAAATGGCAAAATTGCAAAAATGTTAACTCTCTCTCCACTTTGCTCGTACAAACTCTGGAAGACAAGTATCATCGAAAAGTGTAGAAAATTTAATCAGCTTTCTAACGCTTCTTTTGATTTTTTTTCTTCAAAATGTCAAGTTTTTACAAAAATTTAATGAGGTCGCCGGCAAACTCGAAAATGGTCACCCTATGTGCCATGAGGTCGCCGGTGAACTCACTCTGAACATAGTTGAGCGGACTCATGGCACAGCTCTACTGTCTAAAGTTGAAAGGCCGTAGAGTCGGTTTTTCACGATTTTTGGTTTTGGATGGTTGGATTCGTAATTTTGAGATCTTATTTATCCAAGGAGAAAAATTTGGAAAAATTTATCAAAAAAGTTATTTAGCAAAAACACCTGTGGTGTTTTGGGTTTTGCAAGGTTTTCCAACGATAAAAACCCGTAGAAAATCTGCCATTGAAAAAAGACCGTAGGTCCTTGACCAACGTCTCATAGTTGTCTGAACTCAATGAGCAGTACCGTTTTTCAATGTAATGAGCGCCAAAAGCTTCAAGCTGTCGTCGTTATAACCAATTTTGTTGGTATCTACGGTTTTTTTTTCGTTGAACCGCGCCAGGGCGATCGCTTTTGTCAATAAACAAATTACCACTCGGTCACAATTTTCCTCGATTTTTTTTTTCACCGTAGTGAGATGTTTCTAACTTTATCTCTAAGTTATGGCTCAAGGAATTCGCATGCGTAGCGACTACTATCAGTTCGGGGGCGATGATTTTCATAGGCGTCCGTCTACTTGCCAATCCGTACAATCCCTAAAACATTCATCGAAATCAGAGGGAAAATGTAG
The DNA here is from genome assembly GCA_009739505.2 of Apolygus lucorum. Taxonomy (NCBI): domain Eukaryota; kingdom Metazoa; phylum Arthropoda; class Insecta; order Hemiptera; family Miridae; genus Apolygus; species Apolygus lucorum. The sequence continues at coordinate 71,245,303 of CM019176.2, read as the reverse complement.
AAGTTGAAGTTTTACAAGGAAATACACGTTTGCGCATGCGCAGTGGCTACTGTCAGTCTAAGGTTCATGATTTTCATAGGAGACCATCTACAACCCAATCGGCATAATCCCTGAAAATGTCATCGAAGTCAGATGGGAAATGTAGAAATTTTGGCTGTTACAAGGAAATACACATTTGCGCATCCGCAGCAGCTCCGAGGGTGATGATTTTCATAGGGGACCTTCTACATGCCGACCCGCATAATCCCTGAAAACGTCATCGAAATCGAACAAAAACTTCGTATAGTTTTGTCCGTTATAAGGATTTCATGACAGTCAGACAGACATGGAACCAAAATTGTTTAAGAAGGCCTAAAACGTAAAACGCGAGTGGAAATTTAGATTTTGGAGAACTTTTTTTTTAACCTTGAAAAGTGAAAACAGTTTCCGCTACCTTGGTAGTCCCAGAAGCAATATTAATGAAATAATGCTCTTTTTCACGGTTAACGTATGTTTTTCAAAGAAAGGTACGATTTTTTTACCCACTATTACCACAAATAGCGGTAGGTCCATTTTGAGAAGCGAAAAAAAAAAAAAACGGCACCGCTCTTACTGGCACCGAAATATTGAACAAAAAGTCAGTGATTACAACGGAAAAAAACCGTTAACAATTTATGCAACGAAGAAAACCCGTAGCGAGACGGCAGCTGGTGCGCGCATGAGATTTTGATCACTGCTAGTAAAACGGAGAAAAAAGTTGCTCACATAAAATTATGAGTTTGAATTCAAAATGTATGATTCTTGTAGGATAAGACGTAGATATGTATTCTGAATCATATGACGAAAGAAACAGGTAAAATTGTTGAAAAATGAGAATGCCAGATCCAAAAAACTTTGATTGCGTTTTCTCGAAAAATTAAAATCAAGATGGACGCTTTTCTACGGCTTTCTTACTTTGGACGGCAGTAGAGGTGTGTCGGTCAGGAGTGAACGTATTGAAAAGACCTTATCTTCAAAAGGACCTTGTCTCTGTAATGAGTGACCGTTTGGGATTCGAATCCGCCAAATGACCTTGTCTTACTTTTAGACAGCAGAGCTGGTAAATCATCACATGATCGTAAAAGTAAAATCGCTTATGATGCTCAAACCTGGAAACCATTCCGAGCCTCTCTACCTTGGTAACGCATAAACATAATAATAACTGGAGGAAACGCAAAAACCATTTCGGCGGGCACACGGCAATATTAAAGCACGGTCTTTGAGTCAGCCGGCAGCCTTATGGCAGTCGAAGGGTAAAAAAACTAGGACTACTATATTTCACGCAGGGTAAAACTGCTCGATTCACTGGACTATGCGTTGATTAGAGTTAGCTTCAGCTTTTTTTTCCGAATTCAAAAAGAATGGTCTTCTGTTTATGAATTAGTTATCAAAAAGGGATTCATCCTTTGCTTCAGATTAAACATAATTATCCTATCTGACAAAACAATAATAATAAATCTGAAGCGAAACCATCAAAAAGCATCTGATTTTCTCTCTTAAATAATACAATGAGTTCCAAACTCAAGATGTGTCGCTAATATCTGCTTATCTTTTACTATCTACATTTTATCTTCTTCCGTTTGCTAACCATGAATCTAATCTCAAATTAGATATTTAACGAAGGTCCTATCTACTCGTGAATTATCTTAACACCCCTCCCAGAGTTTTTTTAGTCTACAAAAACTTAGGAACTAGTTATAATCATGAGTTATGATCTCCGGTACTTCTTTTTCAGCTCGACTACGACATCTTCGACTGGTTGAATGACCTGAGGGAAGGAATTATTGAAGCGTACTCTGGAATCATTCAAGGCCTCAAAGGAGATGACCCCAACTCGCCTAGCCCAGACCTAGCTCTTCTTGAACCCCACATCCCCTACATCGTCCAGTTTATAACTGTCATAGCATCCGACAATTCTAAACAAGACGCTAATATTGTAGCGTGTGCGGGACTCATCGGGTATGTATCGGGGCTGCTTATTTTGACTTTCTGTGTTTAACATTTGAAGGATTTTGGTTTATTATTTTTAATAAGTAATGAACCTTTAGAATCTACCAAGAAAAAATTTTGTTTACCCTCCCCCCTTCAAAATTTGTTGGTTTACGTTTCAAAGTACGTAGAATCCGAAAATAGAATAAAAATTATTCCGTCCGTCCGCCGTACACGGTACTTTCCTTAGTTACCATATACCGATTTTGATGAAATTCGGTATACCGCGGCTCCATTTGGGGTCTAGTTGTCTTTGGCAGTCAGTAATCAAATTTCCAAATGTAGGCACCCACAACTCTTTATTTCTTCGAATTGAGTGAAGCGTTTATTTCTTCCAAATAAACTTGATTTTGAAGTAGGTAATATTTATGTAGTAGATAGATAGTGACAATTTCAAAGCCGACAAATTCGAAATTCGACAAAGTGACAAATTCGAAATTTTACACCATGGAATAAAAATTATATAAAAACGCTGCAAATAATTACACATAGGTTTAGTATTTCTATATAAATCATTGCGGACGAGTGATTTATATAGAAATACTAAACCTATGTGTAATTATTTGCAGCGTTTTTATATAATTTTTATTCCATGGTGTAAAATTTTGAATTATTTTATTTTTTGGAAAAGAATTTTGTTTTGCCATTTCTACTAAATGGGCGTGGCACATAGCTCTGATCACTATGAATTTTATTGGTGACGACTATCTAGACCCCAATCCAGTCAAATTCTGAATTGCATCGAATTCGGATGGAAACCGTAGAAAGTATGCTTGGTAAGAGGGTTTTTGCGCTTGTTCATGCGCAGAGGCTGCTATCAAACCGGGGGCAAATTTTATAAGGGATCATCTACACCCGCACAAACCCTGGAAATTTCATCAAAATCGGACTTTGGATTGCCCGTTACGAGGATTTTCTGACATTAACCAACAGATGAATACGAAACCAAAATTGTCCAGGAAGGTCTGAAAATTTAGATTTTGGGGAATATTTTGCTTCTGAGTCTATCCTCCAGCTAGTGGAATTGTTTTCACTTTTTAAAGGTTTCAAGATAAAATTCGAAATCAAAATTTTACGTTTTGGACCTTCCTGAACAATTTTGGTTTATTCATTTCAACATCGCATCTTTGGAATCGAGCAAAGAAAAATTACTCCTCCCCTCCCCAGATTTTAAAAAATGCTTCGAGGTCCCCTATGAGGTTAGTTCATGTTTGATCTTTTGAGATTAGCTCCTATTCATCACATCATCTCGCATTCAATTGAGTTGTGGATACGGAGAAAACGGTCCGCTACCTTGGTAGACTGCAAAATCTCCATGTGATAACTTCTAATGTAGGTATGTTGGTGACAACGTTGTATTGATGTTCTAATTGGAATTTTTCAGAGATCTGTGTTCTGCTTTCGGTCCCAAAGTCATCGCTTTACTCGATACTGAACCAGTACGCGGCCTTCTCAACCAAGGGCGCCGATCAAATGTCACCAAAACTAAGAACGTCTCGATCTGGGCTACCAAAATGCTGCGAAAGAGCAAAACCGAGACTAGCTGGTATTTATGAATTCATTCCATTCTCGTATTAATTTGGTTAATACTTGGCTGTGTACTATAAAAAGGTGCATGTTTGGTATTCTGAAGTTCAGGTTGCCATGGAGTCCTGTTATTGATAACGGGTGTTTGTTTATATTCATTGAATGCGCCAAATGCATACGAGTACATTGAACTTTGTTCGAACAGCGGATCTCCTGATTAGTTAGTAAACCGTTAAGTCATCCAGTGTCTGATTAGTTCGAAATAAGATATGTTTTCTTACATTTAGTGCTGACGAATTATGTTGTGGGAGCTTAATATTGTTTTTGTACTCAGCTATGAAGACGGTGAAGAGCTGGAAGACATTTGTGCATGAAAAATCCTCGCATTTGAATCCTTCCTATCCTGAATTCCCGAAGAATTCCCGAATGCCCGCCTCCTTAACCTCGTCCCTCCCTTGTACTGGATCGTTTATGAAAAACGAGGAAAGAAGAAAAAATTAATTGTGACCTGTGACTGTATGATTGGTTCTATTCCTGGGAGCGACTTTGTGTTGTTTTCACTTGACTTGGCTGTGATCGTGTAAAAATCTCCGTGTTACTAATAAATCTCTCATCGCTGCTGTAAATATAATATATAATGTTGTGTCTCGATAATACACAAATTTAATATTTCTTTGAAATGAAATAACTTAATATTTTATGGGGAAATATAACTTTTTTTTTTTGATTTTGTGGGATGGGATGACACGATGTGATGTCGTGGAATCAGGTACGTATTAGTGGGTTTCGTGTGACGCCGCAGACTATGTTCTTCGAGTAATCGAATCCACCAGTCTCCCTCGAATCATGACGACTCCTCAGCAGTTCTATGCCTAATAATTAGCCGTATTTTAATGTTTTTATTGAAATCAACTTGCAACATCTATTCAACAGGGGTATTACTTCCTTGGATCTATTCAACATAGGTGATGGAATTGACCTGCAATTTCATTTTTGAATTGATAGGTTCATTTTCAAGGTAGCCGGAATCCTAGATTTAGATACGGGTAAAAACGTACAATCTTCTTTGCTTTTTTCAAACTTGGAAAATTTACTGATTAGTAATTTCACGCGCGCAAAACTTGGGGTACACCTGAATAATCTGGAAAGATCTCAAATACACTGGTTGATTGTTAAGATAGCTTGGAACCTAAGCAATAACTAAACGAATGTGTTTTGGCTGCAGTGTTGAGTATTTCATAAGACAGCAATATGTCTGTCACCTATCAGTACCACTTCCTTATTGCCATTGCTTCTCGGTTCACAATACGTAATAGATTATCAACGAATCGGGAAAACAATTATTGTGGAAATTGCACCTCCATTTTTTAAAAAATCTGCAAATTATTTCAAAGGTTTATTATTTTGCTGCATAGAACGAGGAGTTTCCTACCTACTAGCAGTAACATCGCTATCTGAAAGTTGTGGGTGCCTTCAGCACAGAATTCGATTCTAAGGACACAACTGAGTACGTACACACAAAATGAAACAAACCCGTAATCGCATTTGATCAGTTGAAATGTGAACGGATTATTTCCTTCAGTGAACGGTCTTTTTGCGATTCGCACTCGTGTTTCTGACTTATTGCAAATCAACCCTAGAACGGTTTGTCCTACGGAGCTGTGGGTGGTCTCGTTAGATTATAAAAATTAAATTCTATTTTAATTGGTAATATAAACATCACCTTTTTTTCGAATGTTTTCGAGCTAAGGGGTTTTGAAAAGTCAATTCCGTAGAAGTGGCTGATACTGACCAAATCATCAAAGTTAGTCCATGGTAACTAAGGGAAGTGCCGCGTACAAAGTAAAGTAAAGTTGCTAAGTTCACTTGTTAGGTTGCTTTATTATAATAACCCATAATAACGTTCAACTGAAAAAACGCTTGCATACGAGTCTGCAACACATTGAAACATTTTCATGCCCCCCCCCCTCCCTTCCCTTCGAGATCTGGGAGCTCGATTTTCGACTCAGCTGATCTGGTAATATCAAACTGTAAAGTACCTACCTAACTGTAAAGTACCTACCTGTAAAGTACCTAACAACTTCACTTCTGATGGTCATAATCATCATTGTGGCGACTTGGGACAAATTTCGTCGCATCAAATTTCGTTGCAACAAATTTCGTTGCATCAAATTTCGTGACGATTTTTTTTTATGTGCCATATGAAAGACATGAAAATGTCAAAAAACTTTGTGGCGGATCTAGGACCTGAATGGAGCCCGTACACCGTATTTCTTATAAGTTGGTACATGGTAACTAAGGAAAGTGCCGATGATGGACTTATTTTTTAAAATTTATTCGATTCCAATTGGAATAGAACTGTGTGGAATTCCAATTGGAGTGGAATTGTAGGTAACACGAATACACCACCCCCGCGAATTCTTCTGCTTCAACTGCTCACTAGCTCTTCAGTTGAATCTTTATTTACAAATTCAAATTGTGTTAATTTAGAGGAGAGGCCAGAGGGACATCACAGTCCATTGTTTGCTACACGACTATTTCGTATAGGTACTACCATTAGGTATTATTGATTAATCCTCCCTAGTAGATGAGTCTTCGTCGATGAAGACTAACCCTAGTAATAATACCACCGTAATATTTTTGTCTGTGTAGAACAGATTCAAGTCAGGAACATTGAAATAAAAGTGGAAGATAATGGTGATTATGGAAAAACAATGAAACATATTTTTCTGCCTCTGCATATTTTAATTACTTCCGAGTCTACCAAGGTAGCGGAAGCTTTGTTTTCTCTCTTCAAAATTCAAAAAAAAGTTCTTCAAAATCAAAATTTCCACTTGCGTTTTACGTTTTAGACCTTTTCATGGATAATTTTTGTTTCGTGTCTGTCGCAATATCCTTGAAACGGGCATAACTATACGAAGTTATTGTCCGATTTCGATGAAATTTTCAGGGATTACGCGAATTGGGATGTCGATGATCCCCTACGAGGGTAGTGCAAGGTACTTGGATATTGATGTTTTGGGATTAGCTACTATGCATCCGATCATACATACAATCGGGTTATGTTGACGAAAAAGCTATGTGCCACACACACTTGGCATACGTTTTTGGTTTATTGTTTTCTTAAATAAATCTTTGGGATCGAGCAAAAAAATGTAATCCCCTCAAATTTTGATGTTTCAAAGTACACATTTTGATTTTTCAAAGTACATTGAATCCAAAAATAGAATAACAAGTTTTCCTTCCATACGCGGTACTTAATCCTATTCCCATGGACCAATTTAGGTACATCGGCTCCATTGGGGGTTCAGCTGAGCCGCCAAGATTTTGGTTTTGTCAGTCACTTCTAAGTTTTTCATAGCCTGAAAACTTTCGAATTACAGGTATTGTTTTGCCATTAATTAAAAATTCCTGAATTTTAAGAATTCTATGAGATTTCCCAGAGCTTTGTAGGACCAACTGATCATTCAATGAAGACAATTAATTACCTAATTATTGAATGTTCCATGTTTTCATAAATTTAAGATAGTTTTAATTTTAAGAAACGGATACACGACACCAACCAGACGATCAACAGTTTTTGAAATGCGCGTTTATTTTGAAATTTATCAGAAAATTTTGGTCGATCATTGCCCTAAGGACCCAAACCGCTCCTTCCTACTCCTGGTCCTTGGAAGGTTTTTGGCGGGTGAACTTTGCTGACAAATAATATACCGTTGTGTAGTAGTTTGCAGCGTTTTTTTTTTCTAATTGCATATTAACTAAGCATGAATTTTTGTATTTTCCTTTTCTGTTTCTGTGTTGTTTCGTTGACGCCTACTACTTTGATGTAACCCCTACCCTGCTGTGTCCTATCTGTGTGGTTTTCCGGCTAAATCTTAAAATCCCGTTTTTTGAAAGATTATAATTTTTTAGGGGGCGATTCGTAGACTTTTACTTGAAGAAGTGTACTCCATTTGAGATTCAGTAAATAGAAGAAAAAATTGAAAATATCATGCAGCCATCCCATTACGTTGTTATCCGAGAGTAGATGGTGGGTAAATACTGTAGTCTAGCGAGAGTACCGTGAACCAAACTGACCGCTAGGTTCACCATTAGTTATTTCTAATAAATTTAACAATCAACGACAAAGTCTCAGAGGGAGCAAACTCTGGATGGTAGAATTCGATTTTATTTTAAATTTATTAAAAAATAACACTTTTTTAATGAAAGTTTTTGAGCTAGTGCGTTTTGAACATTTTAGCACCTATTTTTCTCCCTTTGGAAGTGACTTATAATAGATAATGTATCATCTGGCACTGTTAGATTCCCCAGTATAGGTTAACAAAGAAAGGTTGCTTGATTCCAAAGGTTCATTAGTATTGCATGTGATAACCAAAACCCTTCGGCTGAACTTGAGAAGAAAGCATTGGTGGTAAGGGCAGTTTCCACCCTTTGACATATCATCTCAAATCATTATCTCAGGTTTTCCATCAATGACAACCCCGAAGAATCAATTCTCTCACCTCGTAAGACATGCCGTGCCATTCCCTCTGTGCAAGTATTGTGTGCGTGACTGCGTTTTTTAATCGTGTGTGATTGGCCTATGATGTTGTCTGAGGTGCTTTTGATATTTTTTCGAATGAATGCGATTATACTGGTGAATGTGTCATCTTGTGTCCGTTCTGTGCATGCTACAATTACAACGATGATTGTTGAATGTGATGGGGTGTAATAATATTACTCGAATGGTGAAGAGTTTCCAAATAATTTATTATAATAAGAATAAACCAATTTAATTCATATTCGTCTTAAAACAAATTTCCTTTGAGTAAATCATACCCATTTTGAATTTGATTGTTTCACAATAGATAGTTACGCAATTTTATTAGAGGAAAACGGAAATAACCCTGGTTTGGCCATATTCGCCTTTAGTCGAAGCTTCGAACTCAAGTCTATACAATTCTGTTCGTTGACTTCAACATCTCATCCACCTTTAATGGCGGTAATACTGAAAACTAAGGAGTATTTTTGTAACTTTGAGATTCAGTACCTAACATGCCGTTGGCGAGAAGAATAGGAGTATTTTTTTGAAATAAATTCCATTGATAAATGGGGTCTACGCTTGAGATTAAGAAATTGAAAACACGGCGCTTCGCAGCTCGCCAGGGAGGCAAGCCCCCCCTGGACCTCCCAGATGTTATCCACTTAAAGCATACGGCGTAAATTATAAAAACGTGGAACATGTTTCAGCCAAATTTAGTGCAGAACCTTTAGTCGTAGGTAGGTATAATACAAAAGTTATTATCCCTAGCAACATATCTAAAATGCATTGAAAAGTTCGCCCAGAGTGTCGAATAGGCGCGTGACCGCCCCGCGTTCCCCTCCAACGTAACGTTTTTCGGGTAGTTACCCTATGGCTAAAACATGTTCCACGTTAAAACTCGATAAATTGCTTGTAAACACAACTCAACTTAACATAAAACTGTTCTTTGGTGTAATCGACGTAATGAAAGTGAAATTTTATAATTGGATGACCCTATTCGTTCACGTGCCTTACAAAAGCACGTAAACACGAAATAACCTCAAGATTTCTTTGAAACGAGTCTCTTCCAAGTAAATGAAATAAGCGCAGACCCCATTTTTGTGATATTTGTCTTCCTCTATCCAGTCAATCTTCAATAGATTCTATAGTTTTCCTCATTTTTTAACCTCAAAACTAATTACCTAATATTTAATGTTGATGGTTCTCAAAAACTCAAAAACTTTTTTTCCCTTTTGTCTCGTTACAGATTGAATTTAGAACATAGAAAAACCAGGCCGACTATCAATGTCCTTCTTTTTGGTTATCTTCTGAGAAATTGCGCACCCCATTGTGAGAAAGGAGCTGTTACAAGAAGCAAGCTGGTGTACTGAAAAATGAATGTCTGCTTATTATGGAGCAAGTGTATTTCTTTCATCAAGTGTGCGGTGTTCAGATTCATAAATGAGACTGTGAGAGACCTTTAAACAATTCAAATGAATCACTTTTGTGTATGCGGAGACTGAGAGTGTTTTCTTTATTTCGTTTTTTTAATTTAAATTTAAGTGTCTATGCTGACTGCTGTGATTTAACTCTCGAGGGGCTTCTCTTTTGTTTCATGAAAAAAGGTTTCCCCTTCTCTTTTCAACTACTTTCTTTGAAATTTATTGTAATCTTCTTTGATTTTTTTCCATATTCTTCAGTTACGAGTAGAAACCCTTTCTCAACCATATTGTTATCGAATCCCGGTGCTGTTTTTGCGCTACCTGTAAGGAAATTCAGATCAATTAAATTCGGTGTTTGGTTTCCAAATTAAAAAATGTCATCTTGCTTCGTTTTGTGAGGGTCTACTCTGTATTCGAGAAGTTTTTCATGTGAAGATCCGAGGAGATTTCAATTTTATACCAAACCCCACATATCCGAGCGCTTACCAGTGTTCCTCAGTTTCAAAAGTCAACCGCGGGTTTCTAGAGATGAAGATTCTCATTCAGTGGGTACTTCACTTCTTGATTATGTACTGAGTAAATTAATGAAGTGCCTTTGAGATTATAGGAATTATTTTATTGAAGCTCAGGTGATCTTGTTTCTAAACTTACCGAAACGTTTAGTGTTGTGCTGATCAAGTCACGAAAATTTGTTCCATTTTACTTATTTTTACATTTAAGGTAGCTGTAAAACAAGCCCGTTTTCGTTTCGTTGTTTTTAAACATTTTTATTACCAACTGATTTCTTAGTGAAAGCAACGGTTTGCAACAGCAATGTCTGAAGTATTGAAGGTTTATTTTGTTAGAAATTGGTTCAGATTTCTGAAAAGTAAAGTTACATTTTCATTCAACCCACTAAATCACAATTATTCAAGCGAAGAATTAATTATTTGTTGAACCGCACAGTTTTCAATTCAAATTGACGGATCATTCTAGTAAAATCCGTTAATTTTCACATTATAGTTGAACTTATTATTGCCACAAAATCCCTCGAAGCTACGTATTTCATTTTTGATGCAATTTTCTGCTCATTTTTTACGTTGTTTAGTCGATTTATTTCTATCTGCTCATTTGTATCATCTAATGTCATAACATGACCACAAAAATATCGAAATTCTTCAACATGAATTCATTTATTTAAAAATGACACGATAACCGTTAATAACATTTTAATAGGTTTTGATATGTGAAATACCGTAGCTGTAGAGTTGAAAACATGTGTGAGTTCGTTCAAAACTTTCGACAATACAAGTGACAATATATTCTGTATAGTATCATATCTTATGTTTTCCCCGTTCAAGTATTTTAGGTCGAGATTTGTTCAAGTTACTCATGTTGCTGGTGCAAATCATGTTACTTCAGTCGTCACTTACCATCAATGAAACGATTCCTCAATTCTGTTCCAATCTATTGTGGTAGTCAGCCTTGTTCCTCCTTACTGCGGGACAGATGTTATGTGTTGCGTTTCCTAAGTAGCTATCCTTTGTTATGTTCTATTGGTTCGGATAGGAACGGTTGATATGATATTTCCGCGGGTTTGGTCAAATGTTTTTTCCCGACGTTTCGGATCACCTCACGTTTTGTGAATGCCTATTTCTAGTGAAGTAAACTGAGACGATTGGTGGCTCATAACTATGGTTTGTATCTAGGTTTTGTGAGTAATACGAAAGATTCCTTACCCTATCACAGAGCGCCCAACAGACAATCCGAAATGTTGTAGGAAACAATGTAGTACTTGAACTCGCTAGCTGGGAAGTCATTTCAATGATTTATTATGTTTATTGTTGAAGGATTTTACAATAATTTATTGTGCAAGGCATTAGAGCCTCTTTTTTCGATTGTAATTTAAAAAATGAAGAAGAAACGAAAAAGTTGAAAATGACTTCAAATTAATCTGTGATTGGGAAGTGTGGCGTATTTAATTCCAAGGTATTGGTGAATTCGAAAACAAACTAAAATCAACCGAACCTTGTTTTAAGAAGAAAAAAACGAAGTAACAAGAAAAATCTTTAACGCACTTCTTCTCTTGATTATTCCAAACTGTGTGATATTGTCGTCCCTCGTATGTATGCGAATCTCATACCTGCCGAAGTGTCATTTGTATCAAATTATATTTAAATTTAGAGAATAGAAGAAAAAATAAAACACTTCCAACGGTATGGAAGTTTATATATGCATTGTATCAATGAGCGCGTGATGTATGTTTGTTTAGAAACTGTTTTTTGTACAAATGTATTTTGTCTGTTAATATTGTTGTTTGACTGATGTTTCGTTTGTTGTTGATCGTGAGTGCAAATGTGTGATCGACTGTGAGTGTGATAATATATTTTGAAAGTCTGTTAGTATGTAATGAATAGTGTGACTGTAAAACCGTGCCATGGCTTATAAAAGAAAGTTCGTTTCAGATGTTTTCCCTTTTCAGGCCTGTTTAGCTTCTTCTTTTCAATAAATTGTGTCAGAAAGCTCCAACCTTCAATCGCTTAGTGTGGTAGACCCCTTGTCCACTTCCCCTCCCATCATTATTATTATTAAAAATGGAAACGTTCTATATTATTTTACTCTAAGCATAAGCCATTTATTCATTCCTGATTTTTTTTTCATTAGATAAGACAAAAAATCTAATACAATTATTTTACAGTAGGTATTTACCTTTCTTTGTGTTAACAAAATTTAGCTGTTTAGCCTAAGATTTTTCTTGAGATGCTCACCTATTATTTTTTTTCTTTCGGGGTATACTGCAAATTGTATTCGGCTAATAAAGGAAATATCCATAGAGTTTTTTCGTTGATATTTTCACTTCTACCCGTTCATCAACTTCTTGGTCTAAATAGGAACTCTAAATCGACAAAGGGGGTTTTGCAGGTCTTGGATATGTGTCATCAGATACCAACTTGCTTGGTTTCTCGTTGAGTTGAAAAAGGGACCTACTGAAAGACAGTATAAAAATAATGTATGTGGAGTAGAATAAATAATACATTTTGACTCAACATTTTGATTATTTTATATACGAGTAGTGTTTTATAGATATACGTATGGGTTTTCCAAGTTCTTCCAGATAATGTACCTAGGATGTGGAATAATTGTTTTCCTAAAAAATGGATTTCGACACTTGAGATTTGATTTTCTCACGATTGCCATCATCGATCTCTTTTCTTTTTAGTGATAGTTCAGTAAAAACCGATTTTAATTTTTGGAGCCTTCTCAAGAACACGTACTTGCCTTTTGTGTCACGTTCATCACGTAAGATTTACTTGAGATTTGATTTTCTCACGATTGCCATCATCGATCTCTTATCTTTTTAGTGATAGTTCAGTAAAAACCGATTTGAATTTTTGGAGCCTTCTCAAGAACACGTACTTGCCTTTTGTGTCACGTTCATCACGTAAGATTTACTTGAGATTTGATTTTCTCACGATTGCCATCATCAATCTCTTATCTTTTTAGTGATAGTTCAGTAAAAACCGATTTGAATTTTTGGAGTCTTCTCAAGAACACGTACTTGCCTTTTGTGTCACGTTCGTCACGTAAAAGCGTTGAACCTGAGTTCACTTTCAGAATGGGCAGTCGGAATTGATGTTATCTATGGAGGGAATAACTACTTAGAAAAAATTTCGACTCATCTCAATCTATTTGTCTAATGTAAGAGCCATGTAGGTAAACAGCAAACGTAGGTGCTGATTTCCTTGTCGGTGTTTCAAGTGTTGAGGGTCTTGAAAAATATTTATTGGTGAGGCAGGTAGACTAGCTTTTGAGTTGAGGTTTAAGCTACTTCCTTTTAATTTTATTCGTCAATCGCGTAGGTACCAGAGAGCAGTATTCCCGGCTGACCCTAATTCACAAGTTCTGTTTCCCCAATCAAATGTAAGAAAGTTAAGTTGTTGAGAATCTCTAGAATTTAAAAAATGCTGTGTTTGCGCACACGTATTGTAGCAGGTGTGTATTACTCAATCAACTTTTTTTCCGATGGGAGGATGGTGCGAGGTGGAGCTTATTAGGGTTTGTGTGGCTTCCTTGTAAGCCAGTGGTTGGATTAGCTATGACTGAGCAACATACTCTGAAAGAGCCTCGAGACCCAGACGATGTGAGTTTATATTTATATTCATTTTTTCTTCCATGTAATCGTAGCAATTTCGATGGAATTATTCAATTCATTTTAAGTTGATCGGAATCAGTTCTGCGACTGTCAGTTATTCGATTGTTGGTAAAGTTAGATATACTATAAAGTTAGACTTAGATACTCATGACCTATATTTCAAACCCTCGTAATTTACTATTTTCTACAATTTCATCGCGTAAGCTGAGTTTGGTCATGATGGGTGCAATAATTGAATAAAGAAGGTACGCACTTGATAATCAAATTTATTCTTTTTCCATGAAATGTCTGGAAAATCAAAGAAAATTTATTGGGACTGCGGTGACTTTTATACTATTTATGATCGCTTTTTAACTTGGACTCTCATACCTATATATGAATAAATTACACGGGCAAATCTACTTGTAGGGTATCTTATAGGACAGGGTTTACAGATATATTGTTAACTGTACCTACCTATTTTATTATTATTATTATTATTTTTTTTGTACAAGTTATCAAAGCACATTTATTTTGTGGATAGGGGAAGGCACTGGACTTGGACGACTTGCTGCCCCACGTTGGAGAGTTCGGTAGGTATCAGAAGTGCCTTCTTTGGCTAGTCTGCCTTCCAGCCTGCATCCCTTGCGGGTTTTGTGCCTTCAATCAGCTTTTCATGGCTGATGCTCCTGATCACTGGTGCCGAATGCCAACTCTTGAAGACCACGTTACCGACCCATTTCTCAGGCGGTCTATGGTATACCTGTTGCAGTAAGTTGGACATGTACCTACTTAAAAAACATCTACTTCTGTAACTTCGATCGTTTCATGCTTCCTACCTATGTTTCGTATCTCTTTGTATTATCAGTGCATATCTACTCTTCCGACAGGAAGGCAGCAATGGTACGTTTGAGAAATGTATGAGATATGCTGTCAACTGGACTGAGATTATGGAGCTCAGCGGAAAAGGCTACAATGTGACTTCGAATTCCTCTTGGGCTACTGAGTACTGCATAGATGGCTGGGAGTTTGACATGTCTATTATACGATCCTCGATAGTAATTGATGTAAGACCCAGTATCTACCAAACTTACTCTCAATATAAGTAACTAGATAAATGCGATCTAGATAAACGGACTTGAGGAGAGGAAATTCAAGCTACCGCAATCCAAAAGATTGTTCACTTCCGCACAACATACTCACCTATTCTCGAATATCAAACATTTGCATGGTTCAAACCTCGAAAATAAATAAATTGTATATAAAATACCTTCATTTCTAATTTTGTTAATCTACTCATTAGTATACTTTTTGGTCTTTTCTGTTTTAGTTCGATCTGGTTTGTGATAAAGACATCTATCCAACTATTGGATTAGCTGGATTGAATCTTGGAGGGCCATTCGGAGTCTACATTTTTGGGCTGATAAATGACAGGTTAGTTCTCCACCTACTCCTACTCTACTCTCCTACCACTGGATGGTACTTGACAGATTCGGTGCGACTCGATGGACAATTCATCGAATACCTAGTTTTTTAGACAGGTAATCGGGAAAAGCGTCTGACAATACTGTGGTTTTTGATAGCTCCGCAGCCTAATTTTGATTTGCATGTAGTAATCGATGTTGAATCTCGATCAATAGGTATTAATTTTGTCATGGACTGGAACCTTGAGTTCCACGATCGATTAGTTTCCAATCACCAATCACTTAAAGTTGTAGAATCAATTTCTTGGATATTTTCGTCTGTGGGGGTATGAAAAATATTCCTTAATTGATTTTGTTCCCCAACACCTACCAGGTGAGGATGATAGTATCTACACATACAGGGTGTCCCATGTGTAGTTACTTATAGTATCTGTATACAGGGTGTCCCATGTTAAGTACCGAAAAACTTCGGGAGTCGATTCTACAACTAATTTTAGTAAGAAAGTGTCTATTAGCAATTTTTCGTTAGATGCTTAATTTCCGAGTTATTTCAATTTTAAGAATTTTTTCGTGTTTTCGACCTTAAGCCATAAAAATGACCATAACTCACCTAATTTACAAGCAATTCAAAATCTAAATACACCGTTGGATAGGGCGTTAAATTAACCATCTTTCTAGTGGTAATACAAATTTTTTTGTGAGGTCGTGATGGGTGAAAAATCAACTCGTAAAGTCATTTTTGTAAAATTGTCAAAATTTCCTACTTTTTCTTTTCACGTACCTCTACGTCAAAAACTGTGCAAAGATCTCAGCTTTTTAATGGTATAATTTGTTTTAATTTTATTCCGCTAATTAGGGGTGAAAAATACGTTTGAATGCTAAAAAACGTGGTTGCGCTCATGGGAATCAAGGTTTCTGGACCGTTGGGCCTCGGGCAGGTTCGACGAAATAGGGGAAGAATTCCACGTCATTCTCAACGCTGTTAGACTGATTCAATCACCGTTGGTATGTGAAAGCTCAGTATTGAATTTTGGTAGGTCCGAATCTTTTTTTTTTTTTTTAATTTACTTGGTATTTATGCACGAATTGAATGTTCAATTCTCGAACTTTCTCGATTGTATGAAAAAAAGAGATATCTCATAAAGAATAGCGTGTAGATGTGGAATAAAAAATAAAAATAAATATTGATATTTATGAGCAAAAATAATCTTTATGTTCATCGAAGTACGTTATTGACTAAACATAAATGAGATAATAAATTATCCTCTACTCCGTCTTTGACTTCGTTTGTCATTCGTCCGGATACCTGTGAACACAAAGCAAAGTTTTTTACAGCCAAGTAGAAAATAATTGAGGAATGAGCTGTCAGGAGACGATGCACATTATGTAGGTACTGAAGAAGGAGGAGGTCACATTGAGCACTTACCTACTATGAATCGGTAATGTGATGACTACTCCTTCAAATTTTGACATTCCTCAATTATTTCCTACTTGGCTGTTAAAAACTTAGCTTTGTGTTCTCAGGCATCCGGACGAATGACAAACGAAGTCAAGACGGAGTAGAGGATAATTTATTATCTCATTTATGTTTAGTCAATAACGTACTTCGATGAACATAAAGATTATTTTTGTTCATAAATATACTTTTTTCTTTCTCTAAGATATCATTATTTATTTCTATTCTTTATTCCACATCTACACGCTATTCTTTATGAGATATCTCTTTTTTCATACAATCGAGAAAGTTCGAGAATTGAACATTCAATTCGTGCATAAATACCAAGTAAATAAAAAAAAAAGATTCGGACCTACCAAAATTTAATACTGAGCTTTCACATGCCAACGGTAATGGAATCAGTCTAATACCGTTGAAAATGACGTGGAATTCCACCCCTAATTCGTCGAACCTGCCCGAGGCCCAACGAACCAGAAACCTTGATTTCCATGAGCGCAACCACGTTTTTTAGCATTCAAACGTATTTTTCAGCCCTAATTAGCGGAGTAAAATTAAAACAAATTATACCATTAGAAAGCTGAGATCTTTGCGCAGTTTTTGACGTAGAGGTACGTGAAAAATCATGTGGAAGTAAAACCTTAACAGTCAAAAGAAAAAGTAGGAAATTTTGACAATTTTACAAAAATTACTTTACGAGTTGATTTTTCACCCATCACGACCTTACAAAAATATTTGTATAACCACTAGAAATATGGTAAATTTAACGCCCTATCCAACGGTGTAATTAGATTTTGAATTGCTTGTAAATTAGGCGAGTTATAGTCATTTTATGGCTTAAGGTCGAAAACAAGAAAAAAATCTTAAAATTGAGATAACTCGGAAATTGAGCGTCTAACGAAAATTTGCTAGGAGACACTTTCTTACTAAAATTAGTTGTAGAATCGACTCCCGAAGTTTTTCGGTGCTTAACATGGGACACCCTGTATATTTCAATTTCGAAAAAAGACGAGGAAACTGTCAGGAAAGGGGAGGTTCGAATGGGCACATTGTGCGGTGCGGGTCTACTATATGCATTGTTTCCTTCGAGAAAAATGTCCCGCCTGGTGTGGATAATGGACGGAAAGATAATCAAAAAATGAATAAATTCAGTTTTTTAAAGTTTACTCATAATATGACTAAACTTATGCACAACTAAACTTATATGACTAAATTTATGCATAGAAGCGATGGAAAACATGCACTCGGTGTTAAGTTTCAATACATTGTTGAGATAGGTAGTGAAATCCTTAACGAAGGTAACCCTAGGTAGGTTCTAACTAATTACCGTTTAATTGGCGAAAGTAAAATAGCTTACAGTTACTGTAACTGTAGCTTACTGTAAAATAGCTTACTGTACTACTGTAGTACAGTAGTAAGCTATTACTTACACACTTATCTTTTCTCTGTATAAAATTAATTATTTTATTGATTCAATGAGGAATTTCACCATGTCGGAATTTCCTATTTTTGACCCCAAAATCGGATTCAGCACCTCGAAAAACCTCCTAAGGCAAACTTTCAGCCCGAACTTCCTAATTTACGAATAAACAAAACAGTGTAGAAAATACGAATGTTTAAAAAAACCGGGAAAATGACGTCATCCTGGAATAGTTCATTTATGGCCGCTTGAAGCGCTGAGATCGAGAAATCTATAGTCCCCAGATGCAAAATTTCACGAAACAGTAAAGTTCGAAATCGAAAAACTGAAGAAAAAAATAGAAAAGCAAGATTGGGAAAATTAGGTTTCCCCTGTTTTTGTTTGATAGCTTTCCTCTTAGAAACACGATTTCGTCGTCCAAATGGGCAACACTGGGAGGAGACGGCGATCCGAACAGCCCAATCAGCGAGCGTTCCCGCTTCACGTCCGTTTTCCCGGTTAGTTTTGAAATCAAAAATTTTGATTGTCTCCCAAAAATATCAGGAGACTTATTTTCCGAAATCAGCCCGATTTTCATGTATCCCACACCATTAACTATTCAGGAAAAATGCAAACAGAATTCGGTGAAATTCCTCATTCCTCATTCCTAAATACCAACAGGTTCCTAGGAGTTTCATGATTGCCAAATCTTTTCAATTTCAAACTGGTAATATTACCTAAACCTACATCGAGATGAGAATAAGTAGATGAGGAAGCTAGCTACCCAGAGGCTTTGCGAGCAGTTCTTTTCTTTCATGACTGCGCCGCAAAATCCACAAATTGCAAGATTTTCAGGGATCACTGGGTCCTTTCACCATCACCTTAAGAACCCAACAAAAGGTGGGCTTCCTCGGCCTCTAAGCTCCCTCTAATTATTATTATCTCGAAGTAATGCTGGAAAGAGAGCATAATTTATGGAAGGTGGTTAGATGGCTAGGGTCACCTACTACCTATTCATTGGGTCCCTGGTTAGTAGTTATTGGCTGTCATGATGAATAATATTTTCTATCAACAGGAATGGTCGCAGATTATCTTTCTTCATTTGCTTGATGTTTGTTATTGTTGGAAACATCTTGACTGCTGTTGCTACTAATTTCTGGCTTTGGGCAGTAAGTCGTGTCATAGTTGGCCTCACGATTCCTGCAATTTATCAAATCCCTTTCATAATTTGTAAGTTGAACTGTTCAAGGTGAAGTTTTATTCGAAATTAGTTATTTTTTCTTTAGTACATTACATGTTTGGTTTACTCTAATCTATTCCGTAGCTTTGGAGCTGGTGGGACCAAATTACAGGTCTTTCGTTACTGTGATGACTTGTCTCTTTTACACTATTGGACTTATGCTTCTGGCGGGCGTTACATATCTAGTTAGGGATTGGCGATTGTTAGCATTCGTCACTTCCCTTCCTTTCATTATGTACTACGGTTATTGGTGGTAAGTAGAAATAACCAGGTGGGCAACTAATGTGATTCCTTCAAGTTTTGGATTATATTTAGCCACAAAATGAACATATTCAGCTAGGTTCCTACAGCTTATTCACCAGTTGAAGATTGATTTATTCTAACAAACTTCGTTACCTTTTTTTCAATTTTACTTTTTCAAGGTTTTTACCGGAATCACCAAGGTGGCTTCTTGCGAAAGGGAGGTTCGAAGAGTCATTAAAGATTCTGGAAAACTTGGCCAGAATAAATAAGAAAGAATTACCTCCGTCGTTCAGGCAGAAAATACGCGTAGGTTGCCATCATCTCTTGTATCTACCTGGTCTAAATAATTAGTTCTTGACTTCCTAGTCTCATATTCCGGTGTTCTTGTGTCCATTTTACTATTAGTAAGTAGGTAGGACCTACCTATTACTTATTAGTGGGCCTACCTAATTATTCGGTTGTTTGATTATTTTCAGCAACGGATGATGATGCATAGGACCTTGAGTGAGGAGAAGAAGATGAAAGAGGGACCAGGCATAGGATCGCTCTTTCGCACTTCTAACATGAGATTGAAGACGCTCCTCATCACATTGAATTGGTAATTGGTATCAAGGAAACAATTTCCCTATCCATTTTGCATGTTCAATTAAAAGTAGCTTCCCATCACCTGGTGATGGGAAGGGCGATATTCTATCGTGAAATCTCGCATGGATTCCAATAACTTGCTCATCAACTACAAAAATTTGCTCAAAGCCTAACATTTTTATTAGTTGCTCCTGCTAATTTACTGACTTTTCATTATTAAAGAGACACTCACATTAGAAAACTTTCAGGCGCTGAGGAGAGCTATTGAGGCTGAATCTTCTGTCCCACCAAATAGCTATAGGGAATCGCTCTGGGGAAGTTTTTGTTAGGTAGAAGGAGCGCCTCGAAAGCAGCTTAAATGTCAAAGAGTTGGTATCTGTCTGTCTAAATCTTGGTACCCTGGTGTTATTTCCTTTTTTATATTTCCAGTAGGTAGTCGAGAACTAGAATGAGGGAGGGAGTAGATCAGCGACAAAGAAGGGTGAGGGGTGTTCGTAAGTAGGGGGATCAGTCAAACTCAGAAATTGGTGAAATTGCTATGACTTGGTATAACCCTATAATTATTTTGGATAAATCACTAAATGTTGACTTTTATTTTTATTACTAACTTGCACTGATAAGTGCTTCAAGCCTGAAATCTCGTCTCTCCAAAAACACTAGTATTTTTTATTTTTCAAGTTTAAAAAAAGAAAAGTAAAAAATTGAATAAAGATCGATTTTTAATCGAAAATCTGATTGATTTCAATCAATTGATTCTTGCAAGCTTGTACAATTGATGGTAAAATCGATTATTGCTCGTCGATGTTTCATCTGTAAGAAATGGCAGAGGATGTAATACCATCTAAAATTTAGATTCTCATCTCGTTTTAACCGCAGATCAAGACACCACCGTTTTAATAGACTCATGGAATAGATTAGATAGATAAAAAGATTCCATGGGTTCTGAGCCCAATCACTTATCATAATCAATAAGTTCTGCTGGGAAGAAATGCTCGTACCTGTAATCAATACAATACCTACATACTTCTTAATGACTTAATATATTCCAGAAATCCTCATTGCTGTAATAACCTATGTATTTATTTCTTGATTCATTTGATCTATTCCTAAAAATCAACTTATTTTTAATCGTTAAGGTTTGCCAATGAAACGGTATACGTTGGATTGAGTTACTATGGTCCTGCTCTCGGTAAAGATCCTTACCTCAGCTTTTTCTTGTCATCGGCAGTTGAAATACCGAGCTATTTATCATGTTGGATGATTATGGACCACTGGGGCCGCAGGTGGCCGTTGGCAATATCCATGGTTATCAGCGGCATTTCTTGTATTGCAACTGTCCTCCTACCACCAGGTAAAGTGCATTGAAATCCAAAGCTGACTCATTACCTATTACGTTAAATTACGTCATTAATACGTTAAATACCAGTCATGTAGCTCGAGTTCATGAGAACACTTTCAATGATCTGATATATTTCTTCTATCGGATGGGTCATTCTTGTAGGGAAATTTACGCAGATTCTGAATTACTTTCTTTTAATTTCAGATTTTTACATGTTATTGCCCTTTAAAATCTAACTTGTAGCTAGTTTTTTTAATTTCTTTTTCAAACTTTGTGTTGTAATTTTAGGTGAAACCACCCTGATTCTGTGCCTTTTCCTCTTCTCCAAATTTGCAATTTCTGCTAGCTTCCTCATAATATATCCATTTGCGGGAGAGCTGTATCCAACCGAAATACGAGGTCTTGGCATCGGGATGTCTGCTTACGTTGGAGGAATGGGCCTTATAATCATTCCATTCATAACATATCTTGTAAGTGCCTTGTCAAGCATTTTCTTTTAGGTTGGCACCTACACCTACCTTTTACTGATATAGTTTATTGGAGATAGTCGGGATTCAGCCAAAGGAGTAATACAGCAAACCTCTGATTTTCATTATACCATTTATTACATACACACATTTTAAAAAATGGAATGCGAATTTTACCACTAAATTCTATTTATGGATGAACCCTGACTAAATATCTCCAATTAACATGCATCCTACAATTTCATCAAAGTTTACTGATGAAGCTAGAGTCCTAACCTTTAATTTTCCTGTCACATGTGGGTAAAAGTTACCCACTTGAGGGAAATCAGTGTAGTAGTGTTGGCATACTGGACGCGGTCCGTACGTCTCACGTAAATGGGGTGTGCTAATCTAAAATAGACCTCATTCTGAGAATTTTGACACCAACCGCAACCTTCTAGCGTGAGAAGACCTTTTTCTATGATTTTTCAAAGTTTCGAATGTTTATGACATCACAGTGGGCTGGGGGGTCCCGCCCCGGCAGGAGGGGCGCGTGACGTCATAAACATTCGAAATTTTGAAAAATCATGGGAAAAGATCTACTCATTCAAAAGAGAAAGGCTGGTGTCAAAATTCGCAGGATAATGTCTACTTTCGATTGAAGTCAGGAGAAAAAAAAATCAGGCGCACCCCCCATTCGGTCTATACAGTCGAGCTACTAGTGCTGTCTTTGTCTTCTCATCTACGGCGTACCAAGAGCTAAGGGAAACCAATTTTGTATACATGCAGTGTAAAAAGTACGAACCTGTGGTGCAAGAGGTTCTTTGTAGGTTTAATGAGGAATTTCACCGATTTCTGTTTGCATTTTGCTGAATAGTTAATGGTGTGGGATAGATGAAAATCGGGCTGATTTCAGAAAATAAGTCTCCTGTTATTTTTGGGAGACAATCAAAATTTTTCATTTCAAAACTAACCGGGAAAACAGACGTGCAGCGGGAACGCTCGCTGATTGGGCTGTTCGGATCGCCGTCTCCTCCCAGTGTTGCCCATTGGGACAACGAAATCGTGTTTTCTAAGAGAAAAGTTATCAAACAAAAACAGAGGAAACCTAATTTTCCCCATCTCGCTTTTTCTATTTTTTTTTCTTCAGTTTTTCGATTTCGAACTTTACCGTTTCATGAAATTTTGCATCTGGGGACCATGGATTTCTCGATCTCAGTGCTTCAAGCGGCCATAAATGAACTATTCCAGGATGACGTCATTTTCCCGGTTTTTTTAAACATTCGTATTTTCTACACTGTTTTGTTTATTCGTAAATTAGGAAGTTCGGGCTGAAAGTTTGCCTTAGGGGGTTTTTAGAGGTGCTGAATCCGATTTTGGGGTCAAAAATAGGAAATTCCGACATGGTGAAATTCCTCATTTACCTACCGACGACTCAGAGGTAGGTATCTTTTACCCACCTGTGGCAGTGATAACAGGTTCTGACTAGCAGCTACAGGTTGGATCCTGGTGTGATTGTGTTATGTATTTTGCCATGTACGTTTTTTAGTAGTATTTCAATCTAGAGTTCTAAATTTCGATTACTTACCAATCCTTCCGCTAGTAGTGGACTTATCTAGTAAGGATTTCTATTTATATTACTTATTATTAGTCTTTACTATATTATTTGCCACTTTCTTGGATTCCTACCTAATGTCCTTTTCAAAAACGTAACCAAATGAATTAATCGTTCTCAGTCAGGTTCTTGACTGACGCAAGGTTGTTTGTACGTTCAAGGGCCAAGAATCGTTGGTGCTACCATTGGTTATTTTAGGACTTTTATCAGTGGTTGGTGGAGTCTCTTCTCTCCGTCTCCCTGAAACACTTCATCACAAGCTCCCGCAGACGGTCGAAGAAGGGGAAGAATTTGGAAAATACTGGACGATGACCGATTGTTGTCGATGTATCCCAATAAGGTAACGTGTTCCTGTTTTCTTGGTAATTTCTGGACGGCAAAAGATTAGTCTTGTGACAAGATAGAGCGATAGGTGAGAGGACAGGACTCAGTAAAACTCATGCAGGTATTATTTTTCGCAGTTAACAGGAGGATCACATGCCAAGGTTTTGAATTAGGTACTTCAAAAAAGTTAAAGCAGGGTCTTATCATGTGAACAACCGAGTTGAATGAAAGTTGGCATCCTATTGGCTAAAAGGTAATAATGGTGGACTAATAGCATATGGGGCATTCTTAGGAGAAAGTGAAAGCATGGTTATGGGTAAGATTTGAACAATGGTTATGGTTTTCGGTACTAAAAGATTATTCTTCCAGAAACGTTGGTACTAATTGACATATTTCTCAAAATGATTCTGTATCAAAATCCGAAACTTCATAATTTTGTAAATGAATTTCTGATGTGGAAGGGAGGTGGGACCTTTCTTTTTTCGACATCCATGTCAGTGAAACCAAGTGTGTTGTAATTCAATGTCCTTCGTGATGCCAAAGGCAAGACAGTGTTGTGTGCGGGACGAGCACGTGACTTTATTGGTCGTAGTCCTTGGCTCTCTACCAACAGCTTAATGATATGTATAATTTTCCATTGCTCACGTTTTTTGTGAATGTTGATGGTAAGGTTCAAGAAAAAGAAAATATTTTCTCAAGTATAACAGTTGTAATTTTAACTAATATCGAAAACGATCATTTCGTCAGTCCTTCACCCTCTGGGAGACCGCCCGAGTGCTCCCGAGATGCTGAGTGCTTTGCTAGAAAAAAAGCGCGAGTGCTCCAACACACCTGAGTGATCCCGTGTTTCAAGCAGAGGCACTGCAATACGTTTTGTCAATATAATTAACTAATTGCTCCATATGGTCAAATCAGTGTAAATCAATTAGGATAAATAGTTTATTCATTGTTTTCTTCGTCGTCGAGATGCGGCCTCTATTTTTCAGATATTCCTTTGAGGTAACCATAGGTAGATATTCCACTGGTGCTGAGGAGGTTGATGAGCTTCTTCACCCATCAGTACACAATATGAGAATACTACTCAAAAAAAGGTAATCAGACATGAACACACGATATGTTTTCGCGATTGCGAAGTGAAGGGGATCACTCGGGTTCTCCCCTTGGACTCTACGGGAGCACTGGACATCACCCTAATGCTATAATAAGTAATGTTCTAAAATAATGAAGTTATTTATGCGCTGCTAACAATTATTTCGTCACAACTTATACATTTAAGGACTTTGGTGAATTATTTCAAAATATGTGAACTTCATGTTTCACGTTTTTTATGAGAATGACCCCCTAGTAACACCTAATGCAGGCTTTCAGATTTTCAATGAGGAATTTCACCGAATTCTGTTTGTATTTTTCCTGAATAGTTAATGGTGTGGGATAGATGAAAATCGGGCTGATTTTGGAAAATAAGTCTCCTGTTATTTTTGGGAGACAATCAAAATTTTTGATTTCAAAACTAACCGGGAAAACGGACGTGCAGTGGGAACGCTCGCTGATTGGGCTGTTCAGATCGCCGTCTCCTCCCAGTGTTGCCCATTGGGACGACGAAATCGTGTTTTCTAAGAGAAAAGTTATCAAACAAAAACAGGGGAAACCTAATTTTCCCCATCTTGCTTTTTCTATTTTTTTCTTCAGTTTTTCGATTTTGAACTTTACTGTTTCGTGAAATTTAGCATCTGGGGACTATAGATTTCTCGATCTCAGCGCTTCAAGCGGCCATAAAAGAACTATTCCAGGATGACGTCATTTTCCCGCGTTTTTTAAACATTCGTATTTTCTAAACTGTTTTGTTTATTCGTAAATTAGAAATTCCGAGCTGAAAGTTTGCCTTAGGAGGTTTTTCGAGGTGCTGAATCCGATTTTGGGGTCAAAAATAGGAAATTCCGACATGGTGAAATTCCTCATTCAACATCACACGCGTTAGTTAGGAAAAGAGCGAATTTTTAAAGTGAGTCCAAAATCTCACTCGAGCATTGGCTTAATAAAAAAAAATTTTAAAAGCGACAAATATTATTTATGGATGTTCTATTGACTGTTTCAGTTTGACTTATCATGGTAGGATGATAACTTTGTTAAGCGCTCGGTTCCTCACTACTCTGTTATGTTTCTATCGCCACAAAATAAGGAAAACAAGCATGCTAAAGTTAGGATAAAGCAGGAACTATTTTATTGTTCTTACCCTTCAGTCGCAACAGAATCCGCTGTCTTTTTTAGGCCTGAAAAACATGCGAGTACCTACGAAGATCTGGACGAGTTGAGTGGAGTCGAAATGCAGATTGCAGATCCTGCAACAGAGTTAACATCACTTAGAGGTTCGACGAAGAAACCACGAGCTATACCTCGACTTGTTCGGCAAGCAAGTGTTTTAGAAACGCCAATAGACTCATCAGGAACCATGAAAATGACTTACTGGTTTTAGTAAGGATCATTAGATAGGTTTTCACTTTTTTTGTAGTCAGACTTACAATAAGTGTTGAAGACAAGTTTGATTCATGGGACTATATTCGCTCAAATTCAAGGTGATCAATAAATTTACCTCCTGCAAATTGAACTATCAATTTAATTACCTAGGTGTGTAACTGATACGACGTAGTTAGTTTATCATGTCCTCTAGAGATTATCTTGAGGTTTTGTATTCCAATAATAATTTATAAGGCTACCTAGTTCTTTTATATTAGGTTTGTTCCAAACAAGCACTGAGTTTTACAGAATTCCGATATTGAATACAATTTTGCTTGTGTATGTGTTTATTTATTTGTGCCTTTTGCAGTTGAGTATCTACTTAACTCACAAATGCGAAATGAAATACACTTCGAACCAAATTTGTATTAATTTGATTTAACGATTTGTAAATTTCCACCCATCCTGAAATTAAGGATTCTGATATAATGCAGGAGGTAACCTTTTGAGCACCTCCAGTTGTACCTACTCCTAACTATAGGGTGGAATGGGCACACCTTGTGAGAGATGTGGCTAAAGGAGGCTCGGCCATTATGAGGCCATTGGCCGTCATAAACGCACTCAAATCTAGCTCCGCCCATATGTCTCTATCGCCGTATTCTACTTCCATGGTTCCTACCTGTCTATATTAAATTATTTTCCTCATCAATTTAATATTATCATTTATCAAAATCCTTAGTTTAGTAATGTAATTAATATTAATGTATTTAATATTATGAAAGTAAGGAGCTTGTATTTTTGTGTTGAATAATAATTTTCCTGGTTGGAACAAACCTGCTATACTTAGTAATAACTTAAGGCTGACGGGAATACAAGATCAAACAAGATTATTCCCAACCGCTTTCCATTCTTACGACTTTCGAACCTTGTTTAAAACTGATATCTGCCTACTGAGATATGAGGTAGAATCTTCTTAGTTGTTATACAAGTTGATGTGGAGCTCCAGCTGTAAATAAATGTTCGTTCTGGTGATTTTCAGTGTTTTTCTTAAATGCATATTCCTCGGTGTGGTGACTTTGAATAGGTCCTTTGTGGATGTAGAGGAAAATGGACGACTCAAATCATGAAAATGAAGTAGGTACCTAATTTCATTGTTATCATAGTCCTTATGGCTATGTAAGTACCTACTTATATTTTTCCGTTATTTAAACAATATTTGTGCAGACAATATTTTATTGTGGTTACCTATTTCACTTTTTCATTAGACTCCTCTTCGCCAGGAATGGCAGTTTGACGAAAATTCAACCTGAGATGGTTGTTTACTTTACTTACTTGCCTACTATTCATTAGGAAACGCCGGAAAATTCTGAATGGGCAGCACAAATCTTTCAAGCATGTTTTGTCGGAGATGAAAGAGCGGCTGCGTTACTGATTCAAAAGAAGTGTAACGTCAATTACCAAAATTACCTCGGTCAAACTGGACTCATCGTCGCTGCTCAACAAGGGCATTTAAACATTGTACGTCTACTACTGAATAATGGGGCTGACCACGAGATAGTAGATGCTTGGGGTAAGTGTGCAATTTGGACATATCAATGTACGCAGATTGTTCGACATATTAATTAAGTAATTAGGTATTTGTTGAGCTATAAACAACTAATAGGTAACTCGGAAACATTGCTGTTTGTTGTGTTGCTGACTTTGAAAAGTAAGAAATTTGTTTGAAAAAGGCATGATGAGACTTGATAAACTTCGGAAAACGTTCGCGCAATATATCTTAATTCGTTACCTATATTTTTCATGAAATGAGCTTATTCTGATACTTAATGTTTTTTTTTTCCATTTGTAAAAGGTTTATCTGCTAATTAAGTTGAGCCTTGTAAAAAAATACAGGATGAGAGACAAAAATTTGATAGGTGTCCGTATTTCTCGTAAAAAATTATGGAAGTTGACCTCTTGAATTTTTCTCGGAGCGAAAATTAAAGAAATAATTGGTGGATCCTATAAATCTTAAACACCTTGCAATGTCTTTGTAGAGAGAAGATTAATCTCTAGAAATATAATTTATCTTTTCCGTTTCACTCATACATCATTCCATTTCATCATACTCATATCCCTAAAACGATTGGGTAGATAATCCAATGCTTAGAAATTAATCAAAACTTCAATATAAAAGTATCCTCCGAATGTGAAACTGGTAAGTAGTGACGAAATTACCAATAATACAAGTCATTGTTGGACCCGATACCTTCAACGTAATATACTTACCAGGTACTCATAGGTCGATTCTCATCTAAATACTTATAAAGCATATTAAAAATAATGTTTCTTGCCAACCTGATTTAATTGCCTATCAAAATTTCATTCGATTTCAATTCCATCTAAAGGTTGGAACTTGAAACCTAGGGAGGGGAGGTACGTTATAATTTTTGGGTAAAGGAGAATATTGGTAAATTTAATTAAATAGTGAATTTTTATCCTGCGCAGGATACAATGCGCTGATGAAAGCAGCAGCTTGTGGCCATACTGCAATTTTCAGACTGATTTTGAGAGAAAGAAAAAATCTTCAGTGTAACACTTTTATGGGGATACAAACCTGTCTAACAGAAGCTGCCACTTATGGAAGAACTGAAATAGTTAAGTTGTGTCTAGAATATGACATAAAAACAATCGATGTGACTGCAGAAATTTCAGGTGGGCAGCTACAATAAATACATATTTAAAATTATTTTGTTTTTTCAACATAGACTCAGCACAAGTAGCTGTTGCTTATTCCATGTTGCAAACTTTCAGGCATGACCCCCTTGATGTTAGCTGTGCTCGGAAGTCACTATAATGTAGTTGAAATTCTATTGGAAAATGGAGCCAATACGTCACTAAGAAACAGTTCTTCACAAACTGCAAAAGAAATCGCTGTTTACCTAGCAGACCAAAACATAATCAAACTAATTGACTCCTATTCTGGTAGTACTTCGTTGAGGATACCTGAAATTTTAGTTTCCTGCAAGGATGATGATGTTCACCATTTGGGCTGCGATATCTCACGTGATAAGCTCAATCTCACTCCACTCTCTCGACTACCATTGGGGGATTCAAAACGACTATTACGGACGAGTTCTATTGTTCGACACATAGAAAGGTTTGTAAGTTTCAATGCCTACATAATTTCTTTTTTTCCAATCTGATGATGAGAATTAATGGATCTTGTTGTACAGAGGTTTCATACCTTCAAAGTTCATTTGAATATCATCCATATTCATTTGAATACGTTTTACACAACCTAGGCTCAAGCAGGTACCTTACCTAATAGGGCGTATCCGCCAAAAATATAAACATGGTATATATACAAAATTTAATAACTATTATGAATTTAATATTAAGAATAATCAGGGACTTCTAGGTAATTTTTGAGTCTTAATCATTGCACATTGATTGCAGGCGATCAAAATCTTGTGACAATGCCAAGCGGAAAAAGAGTTCATCAAGTAAATCTGAAGGGCTCTTTCACTATATTCTCGATTCGGATGGTCTCGAGAAGTATTGGTACATTTTCAAGGAACAAGAGGTGAGCCGCTTTAGGAAGGGCTTTTAAGATTTAGGAGTAGCAAATTACCTAGGTTCCACCTAGGTATGTACCTAATGAAGAGAGATGCTTACCTCAGGAGCCAAGTTTTACTATAAATTTATAAAAAATTTTATAAAAATCAGTTCTAAATTATATAATTTATAAATTATTGTTTAAAGATAGAAATTTCACAGATATAAAGGAAAGAAAAAATATCTGATATTTCGAAAAGTCTTGGTCACAGAAACGTAGAGAAAATAATTTCGAATGACTTGATTTCCTGGGTGCAATTTTCATAGCTTGGATACTATATTATATAATCTACAAATAATATATAATTTATTACATTAGCTTTTCTATTTTTTTAACTTTAAAAAAAACCACCAGTTATTTTAAAAGATTTTGTCTATTAAAATTGATGATCAGCGATTTTTTAAAGAAAATTAAGCTCTTGCAGCAGCCTCAAAATTTGTTGTATGGAAAATTAAGAACATTTTATTAGAGGCGTTCCATTTTAGAACTATAATAATTATACAAATGTGTATACCTTACCATGTACATATTTAAACACCTTACATATTATATGTGAATATTACCTTTGATATAGAATACATGTTAATACATTTAATATATTCAATAAATCGTACTTGGTTCTAGCTTTAAAACAAAATAAATAAAGTACTACCAAAATGTTTATAATAACTAAAGAAAGGACTTCATTGATCAGCATTTTTGGACGATTCCAAGTGGTCCAAATTTCAAAAAATGTTGTTTTTTTATTTAGCGTAAATTAGGTACCTACTATCTTAAATATAAGTTAGTATCACTAGGTATCTCAAACAAACGTATATTCAGAATCTGCGTTAAATTTCCCATAAGAATACTTTCTAAAAAATTAGAAGCATCGAATTTCAAAAATAGATTGGCAACTCTGATAGTCCAGTTGAAAAACAGAGTCAACAAACGGGTTTTCTGAGGTTTTTGGTAGAAAATGCTATCTTGAAATTATGAATATCCACCATTATAAGTCATTCTCATTACCTAGTTAAATCATTATGATTTTACAAGTCTTGGAACCATCTCTAATAAAAACCATATTATTTCTTTCAGATCGACCTCAAGATATTTTTTACTCTCAAAGAAGACGATTTTCAATCAATCGGCATTGTTGACCGAGATGACTTGGAAAAGCTATCGGATCTCTCATACCATTATAAACAACTTTTGAACGTTTGACGCCAATGAAGTTGATTATCCTCTGGACCCTGCATGATCGAGCCTAACGTTTGTCTTGTGTTCTTGATACTGAGATATACTGTTTCGAGAGCATTGACCTAACTTGGACCATTTAGTAGGTACTCACCTAAAATGTTTGAGGAAAAGGGAATATAGACTTGCCTACCTAATTTGAATTTTTCTGTGTGGTCCATTATTAGTTTAGGTAATGGACTGCATTATTGAATAGAATTATGTTTGTCTAGAATCTCTTCTACCTACCTACTTTTTGGAAGCTGGAGTGAAGGATTCGATTTTTATTGTTGCGTCTTTACAAAGCACAATCATTTTAATTTATATAAATGGAGTTGGTATTTTAATTAGTATATAACATTAAGGATCGACTAAATTAAAACGTTTTAATATTATTTGAACCTCCTGTTTATTGATATTGTGTAACCACTCCTCTTTTTTACCGTTATCTACCTAGCCAATCTTCAACTTTTCAAGATCAGGTAAGTACCTACCCAATGATAAACATTGATTGCGTTACGTTTTAAGAAACGGGAAAACCTCCTATTCAGTTATTTTCTAAGTAGGTAGGTACTTACCAAACTAATTCCAGATCCACGTACCTAGGTCTTACCAACTTTCGAGTGATTAGTTGATACCTACTTAGATATAGTAGTACATACCTAAATTATTTTCAAAGGAAAAGAGGGAAGAAAATTTTGTTATTAGGTAGGTATTCCTAAATTTCGCAATTCTGGACAAGGCTTTTCTGTTGAAAGTAATCAAGAAATTGATCAATTTTAAGGATTCAGAATGCTTTTAAAATCCCATTCGTAATGCACGAGTGATTAGAAGAATTCTCTAAAAAACGTTTTAGCCTATTTTTTTAACCTATTTATTCAATTTCAACAAAAATGCTAGTTTGCGTGAAAGTGTCAATATTCACTCTTGCTTTATTTGTGGGATATTCAAGCGCAGGAGGAAATCGCAACAATATGTTGGCGGTTAAAATGCACGATTCACAATCGTGTTTCCTGACTGAAATCTAGCAAGGAATTGTAACACGATTAGGAATCGCTTCCCGTTCCCGCTTGTTTCTAGAATCATGCATGGAAGAAGTATAGTTCCGTGCGTACTCGTTATGAACTAGCTTCCATGGTATTTGGGTATCTCATGGAAGTAAAGTAAGAATGAATTATTCCATGAAGACACCATGGAATATTTACACATTAAAATAAATAAATGTGCAAAATGTATAGAATTCTACTTCTACTAGATCGAATATGAATAAGGTAGTTTTCCCTTGTCTTTCTGTGGTTCTACCTTCTAGTTTACTAGAATGTTCGTCTCTTGAAACGAATTTAGATTCGACGTGCAACACTGCTTTCTGTTCCCATTCTCAAAGAATCAGTAGCCATTTTATCAAAGTTTTATACATTACTTTAGTTTGTAAGTTTATTGTTTTTAGTGGTATTTCCCTGATTTCGCCGTATATCCGCTTATCCCGACTTCCTATAGGTAAGTACTACAAGCTTTCCTTGTTTTCAAGCACATCACTTTGTGGACCGCTAACATTTTCCTGAAATTAAAATAATTGATCAATAGTTCCATCGTTCTGTACCTCCTAACTTTTTTTTCTTACGGGTTGCTCTGTGGTTCAACTCCTTTGGCTAGTATTGATCTATTTATTCAAAGTGGGTACCTACTTACCTACTCTCTGGTAGTAATGTAGTAGTATACATTTCTAAAGTTACTTATGTAATCGGTATTGTGGAACTGTAGAGAAGGATGTTCAAAGGAATTTGCAAACCAATATTGTCATCTCTTGTTTATTTGGATTGGTGCTTTGTATCTGACGTTCTATTGCACGTAGATTCCTACTTATTCCAACCCAAAATTTACCTAATTTGTACCTTGTGTATGAAGGTACCTTCTAACTTATTTGTGACTTGTCCTACACACTCGCCTAGATTAGTCAAATGCAAAGAGCCCGCTACCTACAAAATTAGGTACATAGATAAGGTACTCGCGAATGTTGCGACCTACCTATTAGGTAGGTTTGCTACAAATAACCGAATCATAAAAAAAGTCAAATTAATCCTTTTCCAAACCAAATCAATCTTTTTCCAAACCAAATTAATCCTTTTCTAAATCAAATTACCTAAACTTTTTGCAATTCAAATTAATCCTTTCCTACAACATAACAATATATTTCCGTAAAGTACCTAATCTCACAAAGTAGATGGTCCCCTATGAATAGGGAGGATGGTCCCCTACGAATAGGAAGGTGGTCCCCTAAGAATTGGGAGAATGATACCTTATGAGTGGGAAGGTGGTCCCCTATGAATTGGGAGGATGGTACCCTACGAATGGGAAGGTGGAAAAGAATTAATTTGGTTTGCAAAAGGATTAATTTGACTTGGTAATAACTGTTACAAATGGGGGGTGCACCTAATTTTTTAAAAAATTTTTAATGGAAAGTAGACCTCACCCTGAAAATTTTGACACCAGCCGTTCTCTTTTTGGATGAGTAGATCTTTTTCTATGACGCGCGTGACGTCATAAACATTCAAAACTTTGAAAAATCATAGAAAAAGATCTATTATTATTTTTAATCTAAACTAGACCTTATTCTGAGAATTTTGACACCAACCGCGACCTTCTAGCGTGAGAAGACCTTTCTCTATGATTTTTCAAAGTTTCGAATGTTTATGTCATAAACGGCGCACATATAATATATTATATTATATGTGCGCCGTTTATGACATAAACATTCGAAACTTTGAAAAATCATAGAGAAAGGTCTTCTCACGCTAGAAGGTCGCGGTTGGTGTCAAAATTCTCAGAATAAGGTCTAGTTTAGATTAAAAATAATAATAAACAGTTTTCCGAACCCACGCGTACACCCCATTCATTGAAAAAAAGTTCACTTGTAAATTTCTAAACCCAATGAAAGAACTACGTGCAAAATACGAAGATATTGTTATTACAAAATGTTCTCATTTTTTTAATCCTACGAAGATTTTGTTATTACAAAATATTCTCATTTTGGTTTATTATTTTCAATAATGAACCTTTGGAATCGACCAAAAAAAAAAAAAAAAAAAATTTTAACACCCCCTCAAAATTTGATGGTTTACGTTTCAAGGTAGGTACTTAGAATCCAAAAATCGAATAAAAATTTGGCCGTCCGTCCGCCGTACGCGGCACTTTTGCCACTTAGCATTGACCGATTTTGATGAAATTTGGTATGTAGGCTCCATTTGGGGTCTAGTTGTGCCCCGAAGCTTTTGGTTGATGTAGGTCAGTTCTAAGGGTTCCAAAATTAATTTTGAAATTTTGAAAACGCCCTAACTCAAAAAAAATTTTGATATAAAGGTATTGTTTTTACTTCAATTTAAGATTCTATAGAATTTTTAGAATTTTTTTGAGACCACGCGGACCTCTGTAGGATAAACGTTCGCTCGCTACGAGAATTTAAGGGTTTTACGTACGATAAATCAGAAACACGAGTGTGAATCGCGAAAGTGGCCTAATCTCCGTTCAAATTTTAGCTGACCGAAATGCGATCGATGTTTTTCTTCAAGTTGGATGGTTGGTGGCTTTGCAGACGAGTGATCTATGTAGAAAAATAATAAACCATTGTGTAATAATTTGCAGCGTTTTTAAATATCCCTCTTCTAGCTTTACATAGCAATTAGAAAACAAACAAAAAATATGATAAGAAATCACGATGCTTATAAAATACTCTATACCAACTTTTTTTTTACCTACCAACCATTGGCAGGTACTACCTACCACTCCCTTCACACCTTCACAATCAAATTTATTATAAAGAACTAAACGCTTCACACTCAATTTGAAGAATAGGGAGCTTCGTATGGAAATTTGATTACTGTTTGCTAAGGAAGCAAAACTGAATACAGTTGGTTAGCTAAAAATTCAACGGAGATTAGATCTCTTCTGTGATTCACACTCGTGATTCTGTTTTATCGAAGGAAACCCCTTTAGTACTCTTAGGGAGCGAACGGTTTTTCCTTCAGAGCTCCGGGGGGACGTTTTCGGGGACACCCTGTATATATATTTTTTTAATCTCTTCATATTGGATGGTTGGTGATTTTGTAGACGAGTGATCTAGGTCTACATAGACTACATTCTACATTCTACATTCTACCTATATAGAAAAATAATAAACCATTGTGTAATAATTTGCAGCGTTTTTTGATCCTCTTGAATTTATGCTGCGTTGGTGTGCACATGAATGCAATAATAATACAGTGAGTCTCCTCCAATCACTGGTTCACTCTGGAGTAATCCGAATTCTTTTTCTGTCTTATTATTGGAATCATCATGATAATATCGTAATAATTTATTATTCAAGATGCTATGAATATACTTTTACCTTAGATTCACAATAGGTTGCTCCTTAACGCCAATATTTGGACCAAAAAATGGTGAATTAATTAATTTGGTTTCTTGAAATGCTAATTCTTTTCCGTACGTACATATTGTGAAGAAACACAACACAAACGAGACAATCAACAAGTGTATTGAACCTTATTTCAATTCACAAACACAACAACCAACTTTTCTATCCGGTCAACAACTAACATAACTCGAATCAAACATGTGTGCAGGGATCAGTGTAGTTGCCTACCACTACACTGCCCCCCTCTTGTCATTAAGACCTGTCCTCAGGTCGTAGATCGGCCTTCCCCAAGCGATTGGCATGTAGACGACGTACCTTCTTGCCCATTCTCACGTCAAAAAGAACGTCATTGTAGCGTTTCTTGATAACCCAAGGTCCGGTCCACATTGGTTGTAGCTTTGGTGAGAGTCCTCTAGTTCGCCTTGGTTCGTAAACCCATACCCAGTCACCTTCCTTAAACTGTGGCATCTTTGATCGTCGGTCGTACGTCTCTTTCTGAGTGCGCATCTTCAGCTTAGCTTCTTCCTTAGCAAACTTTCTAACCTCGTCGAGTTGTTCCCGTAGTTTCAAGGCGTACGAAGTATTCAAAACTTTTGGTTGATATGGAGGACGAACCAGATTTTCGGGTAAGTGAAGATCTCTGCCATATATTATTTGCGCCGGGGAGAATCCTGTGGTACTATGCGGGGTTGAACGGTATGCCAGTAGGAATAGGGGGATCTTTTCATCCCAGTCTCTCTGGTTATCACCCACAAACATAGCAATGTGCTTAGTTAATGATCGATTTAGCCTTTCAACTAACCCCGCCGATTGAGGGTGTAATGCTGTGGAACGGGTTCGATGCATTCCCAGGATATATCCAACTTCCTTTAACAAGATTGCCTCAAAGTTTCGTCCTTGATCTGTGTGGATCTCGAAAGGAATTCCCGTGCGGCTAAAAACTTGCTCCACTAGTGCTGAGGCAATCGTTGACGCCTCTTGATTAGGTACCGCTATGGCTTCTGGCCATTTAGAGAAATAATCGGCAGCCACAAGTACATACCTATTCCCTCTGTCTGTAATTGGAAATGGACCGAGAATATCTATCCCAACTCTCTCGAAAGGTGCTCCCACTGTCATTTGCTGAAGGGGTGCTGGGATGGTGCGACCCGGTCCTTTGAATTTCCTGCAAACTTGACACGTTTTACACCACGATCGAATATCGGTTGTCATACCAGGCCAAAAATAGGTCTCCCGTACTCTTGCCAGTGACTTCCAGAATCCGAAATGTCCCCCCGTAGGTTTATCATGGCACAAAGTCAGTACTGTCTTGATCCCACTTTGAGGAACAACCAACTGTTTTCTTTTCGTGCCACCTTTTTCCACCCATAAATGATACAGTTTCCCATTGTGCACTTCTAGGGAGTCCCAACGATTAACCAATTGCCGAACTTTTGGGTCTGCATCAATTAGCTCTTCATGTTTTGGTCGACTTCCATTCAATTTCCAATTGACGACTTGTTCCACTATTGGGTCCCTTTGGAAACTGACATCTTGAGGTAGCAGCTCGACCACATGTACTTCCGGAACGTGGTCTTTTTGCTCTCTACGTCTGCAGAAATTACAATTACCTCCACAAGGGCGACGAGACAAACCATCGGCGTTAGCATGTTTTGTACCAGCACGATGGACTATCTGAAAGTTGTAGCTCTGCAATCTCTCAAGCCAACGTGCTAGTTGTCCTTCTGGCTGATGGAATGAGGTAAGCCACGTGAGGGCAGCATGGTCAGTCCTCATGCAGAATGGTTTACCATACAGGTATTGATGGAAATGGCTTACACTGCGTACGACTGCCAACAATTCACGTCGTGTTGCGCAATAATTCTTTTCTTGTCTGCTCAAGGTTTGACTGAAATAGGCGATTGCATGTTTCTGTGACAAAACAGCTCCAACTGCATGAGCGCTTGCATCACAATCTAATAGGAATGGTTTTGATAAATCTGGAAAAGCTAAAATTGGGGCTGAGATCATAGCCTTCTTCAATTGGTGGAAACTGTTTCTGCTGCACTCACTCCACTCAAATGGAACCTCAGCTTGCGTCAAGTAAGTCAAAGGTTTTGCCAAGTCAGCGAAATTCTTCACAAATCTTCTGTAGTACGAACAGAAACCAAGAAAGCTGCGTACTTCCTTTTTATCACGGGGAACTGGCCATTCGTTAACTGCTTTGGTTTTATCAGGGTCTGTATGCACTCCCTTTTCGGAAATTACATGCCCCAAATACTTCGTTTCTTTCTTGAAGAAGTTGCATTTTTTAGCGTTAACTTGAAGATTTGCTTTTTGTAGACATTGGAGAACCTTTTCAAGTTTTTCAAGGACAATGTCAAAATTCGGCCCATGAATAATTAAATCATCTAGGTAAACCAAAGCGAGATCTTGGGGTACTACTGCTTCCATTAATCTTTGAAAGGTTGCTGGTGCATTGGTCAATCCGAATGGCATAACCTTGAACTGCCATAGTCCCTTCCCATAAATGGTAAATGCCGTTTTCTCCTTGTCTTCAGGTTTCATCTCCACCTGCCAGTACCCGCTTTTCAAATCCAGCAAGCAGAACCAAGCAGACCCACCCAAAGCATCTAGCAAGTCTTGGATGCATGGCAGCGCATATGAATCTTTTTTTGTCATTTGGTTGAGTCTCCTGTAGTCGATGCAAAATCTTGTAGATCCATCTTTTTTTGGTACTAGTACTACTGGTGAGGCCCAAGGACTTTTAGAGGGCTCTATTACATCTTGCTCCAACATTTCACGGATCAGAGTACCAATGTGTTCATTTTGTGAGAAAGGTACACGTCTTGGGGCCTGTTTCAGAGGACGAGCATCCCCAGTATCAATAGCATGTTGAACAAGGTGAGTGCGACCCACCAACTTACCTTCAGATGCAAAAACTGAACTGCACCTCTGGAATAAACCAACCAACTTATTCCATTCAAGAGAATCAGGGGTTAAATCTGATTGCAACAATGCATTACGTGTCCATTCCGGTAAACATGACTGTGATTCTGCAGTTACTTGAGTCTGGAATACCTGGGGACCCTCAAGGAGCATTGGCTTATATGATGATCTTGTGATACTTTGGATTTGGAACGCTTGTTCTGCACACTGCCATCGTCTCTTTAGTGGTACCTCGATGCCATCCATTCTCAAACTCAGTCGAGCCAAATTGACACAAGCTTTTACTCGCCGCAAAAAATCCAAACCCATGATTGCTTTGTCACGTATTCTAGCCACAAGAAAAGGGTGTCTCAATTCCCTCTCCCCCACTTGTACCAATACAGAACACTCTCCTTCAACATTTATTTCTTGACCTGATGCAGTATGAAGGTAACTGTATTGGGATGATTGCAAGGTTAAACAATTCTTCTTGGCCACATCTGGTCGAAGGATCGACACTGTGGCTCCTGTGTCAACGAGCAGGAAGCAACCATATTTTCCCACCTTAGCTTCAACGAATAACGCTTCTCCTTTTGTTCGTGCAGTTTTTATGAACGCGTTCTTACACTCTTGTCGCAGGCCAATTGTCTCAGGAGCCTGGGGGTGGCCAACTTCCAAGGCTCTTTTCAGTTTCCCGACTCTCCGGTTTTCTTATTGGATGGACAATTTGAGCGCAAGTGACCTTTCTGATTACACCCCCAACACTCCGGTTCAGATATGGATAAGTCCCTACCATAGCTTTGTCCCTCCATCAATTGAGCCCTTGTTAGAGCATCTTGTAGAGTCTTAGGCGCATAACAGGAAAGGATTTTCTTCGCTCCTTGATCTCGTAGACCTCTAAGAAAAGCATGTAAGGCCACTTCATCTCTGCACCGCTCTGGCCAGTCGGGTGTTGCTAGCCTGACGATTCGCTCTATGTCCATAGCATACTCTGCTAGAGACTCTCGTGGTCGCTGTGCTTTAGACTGCAATTCACTTTGCCACTTGAGTGATAAATGCTGCTGACCGAACCTTAGTTTCAGAACAGAACTTAGGCTGATGAAATTCATCCTTTCTTCAGGTGGCACCATCGCCAGTACGACACCAAGAGCTGACCCTCGTAGAGCACTGGCGAGTTTTTGGCCTTTACGCTCAATCGACCAACCATTCGCTGCAGCTACTATGTCGAGGTGACCAGCATAGTCCTCCCAGGATGTTGTCCCCTCATAAACCATTAGAGAGCCTTCGTGAGAAATTGGTTTTTTGTCTCAAACTTGTTATTTGTTGTTGAACTTCTAACAAGCTTTCAGAGACATTAGCTTCAAACAGTGGAGTTGTTGATGTTGAGGGAACTGGTTGCGCTGAGATAAATTGTCTCAACTCCAAGTTTTCTCGTTCCAGTTGGCTTATTCTTTCTTTGAATTCTTCCAATTGTTGCTGGATGGAAGAATGGTCGGCGTTAATACTTGGGTCTTGATCGTTCGAGACCATTGCTGAAATTTCTCCTTCGTCAACCACAGCATGTTGACGGGTCGAGATGGTTCGCCTTGCTGCTTGTCGGCGGTTCGACATTTTTTTCTGATCCCGGAGCGGCCCCCAAATGTGAAGAAACACAACACAAACGAGACAATCAACAAGTGTATTGAACCTTATTTCAATTCACAAACACAACAACCAACTTTTCTATCCGGTCAACAACTAACATAACTCGAATCAAACATGTGTGCAGGGATCAGTGTAGTTGCCTACCACTACAATATTGATCCCCAGGGGGGTAGTAGATAGGTTTCCCTGTATAATTTTCACATTTTGCTGTTAGAAGTATCATGTACTGATAGGTAACATTAATAATGGGGTGTGCGCATGGGTCGAAAACTGTTTATCGTTATTTTTAATCTAAACTAGAACTCATTCTGAGAATTTTGACACCAACCGCGACCTTCTAGTGTGAGAAGAACTTTTTCTATGATTTTTCAAAGTTTCGAATGTTTATGACGTCATAAATGGCGCACATATATGACGTCAGGGAGGGGCGCGTGACGTCATAAACATTCAAAACTTTGAAAAATCATAGAAAAAGATCCAGTTATTCATGAAGAGAACGGCTGGTGTGAAAATTCTCAGGATGAGGTCTACTTTCGATTAAAAATTTAAAAAAAAAAATCAGGCGCACCCCCCATTAATTAAACACCTAATAATGAGGTAAGGTGGAACGTGTGAACTAATTACTTATTTGAATGTAGTAGCCATCGTAATTTTTAAATAGCTACTGATATACCTACCCATGTAATGAGTACTTATGTGTTTTTTACCAGTTTTAAGAGATGGGAACCAACCAACAATTTTCCCTCCGATGGAACAACTACGTGAACCACATCACTCAGATGTTCGACACTTTGAGAGAAGATGAGAATCTGGTTGATGTCACGTTGTGCTGTGAGGGCAAGAAACTAAGAGCGCACAAAATGCTACTCTCAGCGTGTAGCACTTATTTTCGAGAAATATTTCAAGTGAGTTGTGTGATTTTGTTCTTCGTGTTAGTTTATGGTTAAACGAACCACCATCTTTCACTTTGATTGACTTGAAAACGCAATTTCGTGCGTCAATTCCATGAGCTACTTCGTTTAGACCATGGAACAAACAAACTGTGTTCTTTATCGAAGATTGTCACGATTACTTAATGTGTTTTGTGTTTTCAGGATAATCCTTGCCAGCACCCAGTAATCATTTTCCGTAACGTTAAATTCGAGGATCTTGAGGCTTTAGTATCTTTCATGTATAAGGGTGAAGTGAACGTCGAGCAAGACGGGCTTGTTTCTTTCTTGAGTACTGCTGAGCTATTGGAAGTTAAGGGATTAACTGGAAGCGGCCAATGTTTTCCGGTAAGCTTTGCACTTGTGTGGCTTTGTTTGCATATGTTTTTCTTGGTCTATTGCAATTATCTTGGTCATGTTTGTGAATGGGGTGTGCGCATGAGTCGGAAAAACTGTTTATCGGTATTTTTAATCTAAACTAGACCTCATTCTGAGAATTTTGACACCAACCTTCTAGTGTGA
Source organism: Apolygus lucorum (assembly GCA_009739505.2). Taxonomy (NCBI): domain Eukaryota; kingdom Metazoa; phylum Arthropoda; class Insecta; order Hemiptera; family Miridae; genus Apolygus; species Apolygus lucorum. The sequence goes on along the minus strand of CM019176.2, from coordinate 71,203,967 downwards.
GAAGAACTTTCTCTACGATTTTTCAAAGTTTCGAATGTTTATGATGGTATTATGTTGGTTGGGGGGTCCCGCCCCAGCGGGAGGGGCGCGTGACGTCATAAACATTCGAAACTTTGAAAAATCATAGAAAAAGATCTTCTCATCCAAAAACAGAACGGCTGGTGTCAAAATTTTCAGGGTGAGGTCTACTTTCGATTAAAAAAAAATCAGGCGCACCCCCCATTGCAATTTAATGTGAAAGTTGAAGAACTAACAAAATACGAGACCGTACTTTGAAAATTTGAACATCTCTAAAATCTTTTTTGAGCTATGAACGGGTAAAATTCCTAAAAGGCAAACAGTTGCCGTCGGATAGCATTGAACAATTTGTGACGGAATTGTATAGTTTGGCAAAAACTTGCGAGTGGGACAAGTTAGAAGAACAAATAATGTTACTGTTAAATCGTGGGATTTGTTAAATAAATAACACGGCACTTTTAGGTATGATATACTTTTATTAACAAAACTGACAGAGCGTAGTGTAATGAGTAGGAAGCCGGTTGGAGAAAAAATGAAAAGGGAGGGTGCGTGTGTGTATATATACGGACCGGTGAAAGCAGGTAGAAGGGTCCGGAAAATGCTAGAGTCGAAGGTTCGAGAACGATTTTCAGGTAGCAACGAGATATAGGACTGTCTGGAATATTCTGGAAATGAAATAAGGAAGTGTGTAATGTAATACATAACATTTACTAATGATGATAATCATTGGAATGCGCGATCAGACCCCAAATGACCGTTTACAACTCGATTCCGATCGAAAAAACTCGAAACTCCAATAAAAACTGTTCGAAAATCAGAAGAAATTCTGAGATTCTTCATACAGTTCATGGACCGTCACCGAATGTGAAAAAAATTATTCAAATATTGAACGGGAGGCACTAGCCGTTACTTGGAGTTGCGACACGCTAAAGGGGAACATCATTGGGAAGGAGATCGCGATCAAAACTGATCGTAAACCCTTATTGAGTTATACCTACACACCAGGGAAGCACCTTGACAACGGCTGATTGCCCAACGACTGGCTCGGATCATAATGATCTGAAAGATGAAATTAATGCTTTCATAAATCAAATCAGCTTACATGCATCAGACCAAATTATTGAAAAAATCATAGCAGCGCAGCATACTGATCCAACCTGCCACAAACGCTGGGTGATTTACTACTGTTTTTGTTGAATACCTAAAAAAGTGCTTAACGAAAAATAATGTGTGCTGATAAAATCCCTAGATGTTATCATAGACGTGAGTGGGTAATGCCTGTTCTACCTATATTTCATCAGAATATCGAAGAAAATCCTGAAATGCAGTTAGTATGGCATTGAACACTCTGATAGTAGTGGTCAATTATGGCCAAAATTCGAGAGAGGACCGTGTTATCGATTATTTGAAGCATATCGTTCGTTTACGACGTCACAGTACAACCACCAATACAATTTATTGTGTTATGAATAGGAGGAAGCTACGTGCCACACCAATTTGGCAGACTTTTATTGTTACAATTATAAATGTATTCCATAATTTCTATAATACTAATAACAATGGTGAATTGCTGTCGTTAGGATGCTGGAGGTGACGAAGAAGACTCTTATGGAAGTGAGACCCCAAACAAGAAGCAGGGTTCTCCCAAGTCATCCAAGCCTGACTCTCCTGGGAGCGGCGGTGCTTCCAAGAACCGCAAGTGGGCTGACGACAGCCCGCCCCCGCTGACGTCTCTCAAAGGGACGGATCCTTCGGAGTATCTCGAACAGGATTTGGAGGACATGCCAGACCCTCCTGATTTTCCAGATTTGAAAATCGAGACCGGCGAAAGCGGAAGCTGGGGAAACGACGACAATATCGATGGGCAGAATCTAACTTCAGACGGCCTTAGTGATCTAGGTAAGGTCTTAAATTTCAAATTACCAAGGTTATTTATTAGCGGGAGACTCTGTTAAAGAACTTGTAGCCCTCTTAATTAAGATGAACTATTTCAATAGGAAAATTAATTTGACCATTTGATCTAAAGTGATCGGGTTAAGGGTCAGAGACTTACTCCTTTTCTGCCGAGCCTTCAGTCAATATACTATACGAGGCCTAAAAAACAAAATACAAAAATAAACCCCTCTCATTGCTGATTATGCTACAGATTATTCACAAAATACTTCACAAATTTTGCATCTATAGTTACAAATATCAATAATTCAGAACTCGCTAAGTTAAAGTGAAATCCAATCTGCTCGTCAAAACAAATTTTTAACTGACCATCAATCCTGTAATGGAACATGGAACATACCAACAGGGAGTGGGGAATTCGCCTCACGTTTTTTTCTTCTTTCGAAAGAGGGTTCACTGATATGGAAGAAAACCATAGTGAGCTGCTCGAAAAAGCATAAAAAAAATTTAGAGAATTTAAGGAAGATGGAAATTTTTGAAAGAAGCAGCAATCTGTTCATGTGGGCATGGGGTTGCAACGTAATAGATTTTCTGACCAATCTGAGTGCATAGAAGGAGCTGTGCTCCTCTGAGGTAGCGCTACCTCTGGAAATGCAAATTAAACTGTAGCTTACATGATCGAACATAGAAGCGCGCGACTGGGGCAAGAGATAAAACCCGGACGTGCAAGTGACCAAAAGTAGCAATTTTACTCACTCTTTTTACAATCCGATTCTACTTATTAGTTTATCATCATTAGTCTTCGTCCTCTCTCTTATTTAGTTTCTATATTAAGTTAGTTTCGTTATTTGAATCACATTATTTGAGTGGTCATTTGACTGGATCGTTTCGTGTTGTCGCGCTTAGAACTTAGAAGGGCGTTTAGAACTCTACCTGTTGTCGATCTGCGGTACTATCTGGAGTTCTACGCCAGAGCGCTCAGTATGTGAATCCGGTCACTTTTCGCGTCGTTTTTTTCTTTTTTCGTGTGACGTGAACGATATTCCTCGATTTTTGCGGTGTTTTTTGACAGAGGCTTCGCTTGTTAGGCATTTTCTTCTATGGTAATTTTTTTTTCCTTGGGTACTCCTGGTGTTAAACGTTATTCTAGGGCCCTATTATAGAATTTGACTTGAAATTCCAGAATCTAAAATTGAGGCAAATATTCCATTGAAACTGATCGAGAACTGCTAGAACAAAAACAAGTTTTTCAAGTGTTTTTTGAACAATCTATATCATAAACAGCACTGAGAGGCGTATATTTTTATCGTTGTTTTTCAGGCCCTGAGAAGGTAATAATATTATATTGACCTAAAGCTCTCCAGAAATGGAGTTGACCCGTATCCCGATCAGTTTTGACCATTGAAATGTGGTGGGTCGATCTTCGTAGTTTTATTGCTCATTCAAGTGGCTTAGACTTGGTGGTTGTGATTTTTAGTCTCGCGTAATGTACTACAATGTATATTTTATCCCTCATTGCAGGACATATGGCTGGCACGTCTGCGGACGGAAACTTACAAGAATCTCTGCAAGGTAATTTTTACAAATTGAACAATCCTTTGCAAAAGGATTAAAATTTAATCCTTATTCGTTTGTACTGTCTAATTTTACTTGTGGAAGGAATACTCTGGAACTGACTATTATGATTGTGAATCAAATGTAATATTAATTTATCAGTAGTTGAATTTAGTTGTTGAGTGGTACTGTAATTGGTTGATTTCTATTGTTGCAGTTTTTGCCCACGGATTGTGGCGCCGACTACATCCATCGCTGAAAAGATTCGGTTGTGACGAATGTGGAAAAGTTTTCAAACACCCGCGCTCCCTTGATCACCACAAAAAGATGCATGAAGGCCGAACTACTTGTCCATTTTGCCGTCGGGTTTTCGGTGAGTTTTTCATTAACATCAGATCATACAGTAATTATATTCCTCGCCTAACTTTTTTTCAGGCCTAGTTAGGGATGTTTTCAACCCTCTGTTGGCTCTGGTTGGTTGGAGTATCGAGAAACACCCCTTGGAAAAACGAGATTTGCCTCGAAGTTATCGAAGCTCTTCGTTCATTAGCAAGAGTATTGCTGAGAGCCGGGTTGCAGGTGGTTTATTAATTGAATTTGGAAGTGTTGACGACACTATGGAAGTAAGAACACGTTGTCAGGATATGTTTTGAACTGGGAGGGTACTTGAACGCTGAACTGAATGGCGTGCTAGCGTCAACCTAGCTGAGAGTTGTCTATATTGGAAGGGTGAACAATATATGCTTCTTCTTCATCACTAACAAGAGGTAGACACTGCGAAACTAGGATGACAAAGTTTACCACTAGGGGCAGCACTGTATGATTTTCAGGAGAAAATAATATCTGTTATTTTCCAATGTGTGATGGCATCAACGGCCTATTACGACCTATTAGCTGATTCAATGAAGCTATTCCCTTCTGATCATAATTTACGGCTAGTTGGCTCGTCTGGATTGGGCTCATGGGTGGGATTGGAAGTCCTGATAATTTTTCGAGTTGGCTGTGGGTGAACCCTCCTCCACTTAAAGGGGCGAGACAATGAGTAGCCAAGAGCAAAATCATCAGAACCAATTCTGATCTTCCCGCTGCCAGTTGATGATGTCAGTGACGTCAGGAATGACAATCAAAGGAGAATTCCACCTGAGATGGTTGTTTACTTAATGTGTTGAATTACGGCATACATATTCAAGTTAAGTGTCTACCGTACAAACTCTTTGAGCCGACTCTTTCACAAGAGCGGGTGAACCGTGGTTCTTCGATCTTCGGATTTTTGAGACCAGTGGATAATGTTTGGTGAAGTTCGGACTCCCTTCTCGTCAACTCACTATTGCCAGCCCATACGATAATTCAGAGGAAAAACACGATAAAAATCAATTTTGTAGAATCACATGGTGATAAGTCACCATTCAAGAATGAGGAATTTCACCATGTCGGAATTTTCTTATTTTTTACTCCAAAATCGGATTCAGCGCCTCGAAAACCCTCCTATGGCAAACTTTCAGCCTGTACTTCCTAATTTACGAACAAACAAAACAGTGTAGAAAATATGAACGTTAAAAAAAACCGTGTGGATGACGTCAACCAGGAATAGTTCATGTATGGCCGCTTGAAGCGCTGAGATCATGAAATCTCACTTCTTATAGTCCTCGGATGCAACATTGTTGGGTTTCGTCGTTCCATCGGGCAACAAAGGGAGGGGACAGCGATCAGAACAGCCAATCAGCGAGCAATTCCGCTTCACATTGAAGAGGTCCGTTTTCCCGGTTATTTTTTGAAATCAAAAATTTAGAATGTCTCCCAAAAATAACAGGAGACTTATTTCCCATAATCAACCCGATTTTCATCTCTCCCATACCATTACCTATTCAGGAAAAATGCAAACAGAATTCGGTGATATTCCTCATTATTGTATTTTTGGTCGTATACTTTACTGCATTTTTCCAGCGTTTTCTGTGTTCCACCCTCTTCTTTTCACTCTGTTTTTTCTCTGTGTTTGGATTATTAAACAAAAAGCGCTTTTTGGGTCATTATAAACAGTTGTGTAATAATTAGAAGCGTTTTTCATTGCATGTTCACCCCTACAATAAAAAAAAAAAAAAACGAACGCAAAGGAAATGAAAAGATCCAGCAATCCCTTTAAAAGAGCTCTTTTGATTGAGCGGAGTGCTCATAGCCGTTCTTCTAGGTGAGCCGTTTTGCCCATCTCTATTTTATACAACAACAAAACCATCCTAAGAAGCCGATCATCCTAAGAATGCCGTGGCAACAAGATAACAACATGCGAACTATGAATGTAACGTATGTACTTACTGGGAAGTTTCCGACAATAATAATGGGGGTGCGCCTGATTTTTTTTTAATTTTTAATCGAAAGTATACCTCATTCTGAGAATTTTGACACCAGCCGTTCTTTTTTTGGATGAGTAGATCTTTTTCTACGATTTTTCAAAGCTTCGAATGTTTATGACGTCACACGCCCCTCCCGCCTGGGCGCGACCCCCCAACCCACTGTGACGTCATAAACATTCGAAACTTCGAAAAATCATAGAAAAAGGTTGTCTCACGCTAAAAGGTCGCGGTTGGTGTCAAAATTCTCAGAATGTGATCTAGTTTAGATTAAAAATAACAGTAAACAGTTTTTCCGACCCATGCGCACACCTCATTAC